>JAPYKT020000015.1:452500-1052500 GCA_028749325.2 Caryopteris x clandonensis
TTTACACGAGGGTGTCATCCTTCAGTTTCAGCCTCCTTGGCATGATCGAATTCTAAACTTGCACCAAGGTGATCCCGCTTTAGTTTCTTTTTTATGCTTCCCTTACGAGATGCCTCCGTCTTTGGTTCTATAGAAGAATCTTGCATAACTTTAAAATTGTCAATTAAATTTACACTATCAAAATTAATAGACTTGCAAGGAAGGATAATGTGGCATATCCAAGATTTAAGAGACTCTGCCGGCAAACTTTTGGACTTCTTTTGATCGATCGTGTTTTGAATTATATCTGCATCCTTACAATCTTCAATATCCCCTTGAAACTTCTTTGCATCATACAAGGAGTACACCACTTTCTCATTATTTACTCTTAGGTCAAATTTTATTTTCTCATGTCAATGAGGGCTCCCGCAGTGGCTAAGAATGGTCTACCCAAAATCAACGGAATCTCGTGGTCTTCTTCCATATCCAACTGTAATACCCGATTATTTTCACGCAATATTTAATTTCCTTGATTAATTTTGTTTTATTTTATTTTACCTTACGTGGGATTATTGTTATCTCAATTAGGATTATTGGACCTTAAGATATTTTTCTCTAATCCCAAATATATATATATATATATATATAATAGATCTTTCAGCCAATATACGGTATATTTTCTTAGAATCTTATGGTTACAAAGGTTAGCTTTTTGTTAGTAAAGAGATATTTTCTCTCAATTAGTTAGAAGATTAGATACAGATACATATTTTGTTTAGAAGATACATCTAGATTTAAATCTTGCCAAACCTATAAATACAACCTAGCATTCCTTCAACATGAATGATCCGGGTATTTTAGAACTTCTGGCGAGGAGACAAGGCACGTATTAGAAATATATCACTTGCATGAGATTTTTCTTATATTACGAGAAGTCACGTAAGAGATGAGGTTCCTTTTATGGCATGTCATTATTAAATATGTTGTATGTTTAAGTATGTTATGATTGCTATATGAATTGATACGCTGATACGGGATCATAATTTGATCCAAATTGATACGGGATCATTATTTAATCCAAACTGATACGGGATCTTTAATTTGATCCACCTATGTTACGTTGGCCATTTATTGATACGAAATGTTACGATTTGATACGCTCATGTTGCTTTCATTATATGCTTTTACTACTCTATATTTAATTTTGACAAGCCTGAACCTCACGAGCTGGGTGTAGCTCACCCCCTTTTACCTTCCTACTTTTCAGGATAGGGAGTTTGTCAAAGCAACGGGAGCAGGCGGATGAAGCATATTTTTATTATTCTTCTTTGAATTATGGGTTACATTTTATTCATAAACGAATTGAAATTTTATTAGGGTTTGTTATGTTTTTCTTCAAACTTATCTTAGGAAATAAATGCTTAAGCCTACTTTCGTGATTATATGAAGTTATGAGTTTCCCAAATTGAATAATTATTTAATTACTGGCATGACTAAGTTGATTTTAATTACGAACTCATTTTAGAATGAATACTATTATTTATTTATTCGTATGGGTTAAATTGTTTGTTGGGTTAATGGGCATGATAAATCAATTTCTTGTTGTTTAGGTCTTTATGCTACTGCTTATTATTTAATTTTGTTTTTGAAAATATATTATTGGTTATAATTACTTGAGGTTACGACATACAATAATGTAGTATTATGAAATCTAGTAATTCATTGTAGTGCTTGGATAAAATTTATGCCATAGGGTTCTCTTTTAATTTTACCAAAGCATATCTTATGTGCCTACTTGTTTATAACTGTAATTTACTATTTAATTATATGTTATAAATCAATTATACTTTCCGCTGCTATAAATTTTAATGTAGTAGGGTTACTTTAATGACCTAGTTATTAGGATGAAATTCCTTAACATTTATTTACTTATTTTTTTTATTTGGTAACCTATTTTACTTTTTATTATTATAAAATATGTAGTAAATTAATACATTTCTAAATAAATATTTGGGTCGTTACATTGTGGTATCAGAGCAGGTTTACGTTTCTGTAGACTTGTTTAAATTGTGAATTTATGATGAAATGTTTGAAAAAAAAATATTATATATATATATACCAGTTATATGCTTCATCGTCTTCTTCCGTTCACCACGACAACTCCGAAGGTATGTAATGAGTTATGATTTATGATATCCACGTTAAGTTTGATATGTATATGGTTACACATGTTTAAGACCTATTATGCATGCATAAGAGTTATGACACATAGATTTATGCCTTAGTATTATGTGTATTGAGTTGTAGTCGCATCAATTAGATAGATAAGATGGGTTTCACACGTTGAATGCCTAGAAGAAGAATCGAAAAAAAAAAGGGTAGTAGTACAGTAATTATTTTATCTAATTCTGAGAAATATATTAATTATTTTATTTAAGTATTAGAAATAGAGTAATATTGAAGGTTAGTCTGCTCAGAATGCGGCATATGATCTTATGATTGTTTTGGAAAGGAAAACAAATAGTGGTATTTGAAAGATTAATAATATGGTCTTGGTTGTAGTTATAGCTTTTACGTTTTTATAGAAAAAAAAAATTGCTGAAGTACTTTTTCTATTTCCCTTTCATGTCACTGCCCCTGTTTTCTGACTACTGAGATTAAATATTATTATTTATATTTTTATTAGTCATCCCAACGCTTGTCGATTATTACGGCTTTACCCCCAATATTTATTCTATATTATAGATTTACCTCTCCGCATATTTTTGTTGGATGGGTCCATCTGAAAGAGGCACCCCGAAAAGCGCGCTGTGATTGGTTGCAAAATAAAAGGCCATTCCTTGTGGATTTCACTGGGCCTACTCACATAGTTGAAAAGTCAACTTTAGAATCCATGTCCATCATGGTCCACGTGACTCTTTGTACCATTTTATGTGAATAGAGAGTTGGTGGGTATCTATATGTATATGTATATGACTGCTTAAGCATATGCAAGCATGGTGTATGCAATCCATAAATAAATTTCCATTTACGAAGGTCATTTTTTTTATTTTAATAATAGGAATAAGTTGGGATATGAATCATGTGATATAATAATGTGTTACTGCTTGATTTTAAATTATTTATTATTAGGATTTATTCTATATTGATACTTATAACTCACGAATTAGAATATTCGTGGAATTAGAAATATGGCACCTAGACGCGACAACACTACCGCATCTGCTTCCAGCAATCAAGATCAAGCTGCCCCAGAATGAGGTTCCCAACAATCAACAACAGTTGTTGTCGGGACTAGTGGCACTCCTTCAGGGCGCTACGATCAACTCAACAACTACGCCCGAACAAACACAAGCTCGGGTTATCAGTCAATTCAGTCACTTTCAACCCCCTGTGTTCAAGGGTACTGAGGGACCTGCTGCTATGGAGGAATGGTTACTCACTCTACAAAGCATGTTTGAGTACATGTCATGCACAGATGCCCAAAAGATTTCGTGTGCTGTGTTCCAATTGAAGGGTGACGCTAGGACTTGGTGGAATGACTACTGGAGGTTTAGATCCGAGGAAGAGCGCATTGCTCTTACTTGGAAGGACTTCAAGGAGATCGTTATGGAGAAATACTACCCACGGGTGTATCGGGACAAGATGGAAAGAGAATTTATGGATTTCACCCAAGGCAATTTGACAGTCACTGACTATGAACGCAGATTCAATCATTTGTGTCGTTTTGCCCCACACCTAGTAGATACTCCACAAAGAAAAGCTCAAAGGTTCCGTGATGGGTTACGTGCCGAGATCCGCCACCATCTAGCGGGACTTGGAACGATGGCCTATGCTGAAGCAGTAGCAAGGGCGGAAGACATATCTGCCAGCATTGACATGGAAAAGACTAAGCACAGGGCAGTAGATGGTTCCAACAAAAGGAAGTGGCATGAAAACAACCAAGGGAAAGGAGGAAATCAGAATAAAATGGGAGGAACGATGGGCCATTTGGGCCCAAACCACAAGCCGACTTTCCGACATGCCCCACGTGTGGTAAAAAGCACAAGGGTGAGTGTCTACGTGGACAAAACATATGTTTTCGCTGTCGTGAACCAGGACACGTCATATCACAATGTCCAATGAATCAAGGTGGATCTAATGGAAGGGCCCCAAACACTCGTTCAGGAGGACAAGCTAGAATTTTTGGTATGACAAAGGAGACAGAGCAAGAGCCAGGAACTATGTCAGGTATGTTACCGGTTGCGGGAATACCTGCTTTAGTACTTTTTGATACAGGTGCTACACATTCCTTTATTTCCACCAAATTTTGTGCTATGTGTGCATATAAAAGTATTAAGCAAGTGGAGCCACTCGAAATCAATATACCTTCGGGTAAATCAATGAGTACCGATTCATTGGTGAGAATAACTGTTTATGTCAATGAACATGGTTTGGAGGCTGATTTATATATGCTTGAGATGAACGATTTTGATATTATTTTGGGTATGGACTGGTTGGGTAGATATCAAGCTAATATTCATTGTTTAGAAAAAAGGATAATTCTACGGTCACTAGATGGTGTAGAAATAATCTTCCACGGGGCAAAATCCAATTCTATTATACGTGTTATATCATCAATGAAGGCTGTAAAGATGCTTAAAAAAGAAGGGTGTGAAGGATTCTTGGTGAATGTGATGAGTGTTCCGTCCCCCGAAACATCATTGACCGATGTACCAATCGTAAAAGAGTTTTTAGATGTTTTTCCAGAAAGTCTACAGGGAATTCCCCCAGACCGACAAGTGGAGTTTACTATAGACTTGGTACCTGGAGCTGCGCCAGTTTCCAAAGCCCCCTATCGTATGGCCCCAAAAGAGTTACACGAACTTAAGGTTCAAATCCAAGAGCTATTGGATATGGGTTACATTAGACCAAGTGTTTCGCCTTGGGGAGCACCGGTTTTGTTTGTAAAGAAGAAGGATGGCTCTATGAGAATGTGCATTGATTACCGTGAGCTAAATAGACTTACGATAAAGAATAAGTATCCTCTTCCAAGAATCGAGGATTTATTTGATCAACTCCGAGGAGTGGGAGTATTTTCCAAGATTGATTTAAGGTCAGGCTATCATCAATTGAAGATTAAAGAGGGAGATATTCCTAAAACTGCATTTTGAACTCGTTATGGTCATTATGAGTTTGTGGTCATGCCGTTTGGATTAAGTAATGCACCAGCAGTTTTCATGGACTTGATGAATCGAGTGTTTCATTCTTTCTTGGATCAATTTGTAATAGTCTTTATTGATGACATACTCGTGTACTCAAAGAACAAGGAAGAACATGAGCAACATCTACGATGGGTGTTGGAAACGCTGCGTAAAGAGAAATTGTATGCGAAATTCAGTAAATGTGAATTTTGGCTAGATCGAGTAGTATTTCTTGGGCACGTTGTCACATCTGGAGGAATTGAGGTTGATCCGACCAAGGTGGAAGCAGTGAATAATTGGAATGCACCCACTAATGCGAATGAGGTACGCAGTTTCCTAGGACTTGCTGGCTATTACAGAAGATTTATAGAAGGTTTTTCAAAGATAGCTGCACCTATGACTCGATTGACACGGAAAGGAGAAAAGTTTATTTGGGACGAGGAGTGTGAAAATAGTTTTCAAGAGCTTAAACGACGCCTTACCACAGCACCAGTACTTACGATTCCAGACCCAACTAAGGAATTCGTGATCTACAGCGATGCATCCAAACAAGGGTTAGGATGTGTACTTATGCAATACGGTAAGGTAGTGGCTTATGCATCAAGACAGTTGAAGTCACACGAGTTAAATTATCCCACACATGATCTTGAGTTAGCTGCTGTGATTCATGCTTTAAAGATATGGCGTCATTACCTCTATGGGGGTAAGTGTGAAATATACACCGACCATAAAAGTCTAAAGTATCTCTTCACACAAAAGGAACTAAACATGAGACAAAGAAGATGGCTAGAGCTGGTGAAGGATTATGATTGTACAATTCACTATCATCCTGGAAAGGCCAACGTAGTGGCTGATGCACTTAGTCGTAAAACTCGAGGAGAGTTGGCGTGTATCTTGACGAAGGAAGAGAAGCTAGCCAATGAGTTTTCGAGATTGAACATTGAAGTGGTGAGACCACCAAAGACTGTGAATTCAATATTGGCACCCTTGGTAGTAAAATCAACATTAAAGGAAAGAATCAAGGAAGGCCAGACTCGTGATGATTTTCTCCCAAAGATGAAGGAACGAACACTCGCCGGAGAAGACAAAGGATTCACTATCGCTGAGGATGGTACAATGTACTATAAAGGAATGATATGTGTGCCAAAGGATTTGGAGTTAAGAGAGGTAATTTTAGGAGAAGCTCACAATACGCCTTATACAGCACATCCTGGCAGTACAAAGATGTACCAAGATTTGAGAAAAACCTTTTGGTAGGAAGGATTGAAAAATGATGTAGCGAGATTCGTCAGCAAATGCATGGTTTGCCAACAAGTGAAAGCGGAGCACCAACGACCTTTGGGTTTAATGAAGTCACTCCACATTCCAGAATGGAAGTGGGAACATATTGCAATGAATTTCGTTGTGGGACTTCCACGTACCGAGAAAGGGAATCATGCAGTCTGGGTTATTATTGACCGTCTCACTAAATCAGCACATTTTGTTCCGGTAAAGATGAACTATAGAGTGGATCAATATGCTCAAATTTATGTGCGTGAAATTGTGAGATTACATGGAGTACCGGTATCCATTGTGTCAGACAGAGATACCCGTTTTACGTCAATTTTTTGGAAAAAACTACAAGAGGCCTTAGGAACTAAATTGAGCTTCAGTACTGCTTATCATCCACAAACTGATGGACAGTCTGAGAGAACAATACAGATACTTGAAGACATGTTGAGAGCATGTGTTCTAGACATGGAATTAATTGGGAACATTTTCTGCCTTTAGTAGAATTTGCTTACAATAATAGTTATCAGACAACTATTGGCATGGCGCCGTATGAAGCTCTCTATGGAAGGAAGTGTAGATCACCGGTTTATTGGGATGAGGTTGGAGAAAGGAAGCTTTTGGGACCAGAGATGATTGAAGAGACCGTTGCAGTAGTAGAGAAGATACGAGAGAGGATAAAAGTAGCTCAGGACCGACAAAAGTCGTACGCCGACCAACGAAGAAAGGATCTTGAGTTTGTAATTGGTGAGAAAGTTTTCTTGAAGGTTTCTCCAATCAAGGGAGTGATTCGTTTTGGTAAGAAAGGGAAGTTAAGACCAAGATATGTGGGACCCTTTGAGATACTTGATCGTATTGGAGACTTGGCATACCGCCTAGCTTTACCGCCAAAACTCTCCGCTGTACACAACGTATTTCACGTTTCCATGTTAAGGAAATATGTGCACGACCCCAGCCATGTCGTCAATTATTCTACCTTAGAGATGAACAAAGATTTGACGTATGAGGAGAAGCCAGAAGAGGTGTTGGGGAGGAAGATTCAAAAACTCAGAAATAAAGAAACGGTACTTATTAAAGTACGATGGAGCCAACATAGTGAAAAAAAGGCTACATGGGAGCGAGAGGACGAGTTGCAAGCTAAATATCCTTATTTCAATACTCACGGTACGTTATGGAATTTCGAGGACGAAATTATTTTTCAACGAGGGTAGAATGTAATACCCGATTATTTTCACGCAATATTTAATTTTCTTGATTAATTTTGTTTTATTTTATTTTACCTTACGTGGGATTATTGTTGTCTCAATTAGGATTATTGGACCTTAAGATATTTTTCTCTAATCCCAAATATATATATATATATATATAATAGATCTTTCAGCCAATATACGGTATATTTTCTTAGAATCTTATGGTTACAAAGGTTAGCTTTTTGTTAGTAAAGAGATATTTTCTCTCAATTAGTTAGAAGATTAGATACAGATACATATTTTGTTTAGAAGATACATCTAGATTTAAATCTTGCCAAACCTATAAATACAACCTAGCATTCCTTCAACATGAATGATCCGGGTATTTTAGAACTTCAGGCGAGGAGACAAGGCACGTATTAGAAATATATCACTTGCATGAGATTTTTCTTATATTACGAGAAGTCACGTAAGAGGTGAGGTTCCTTTTATGGCATGTCATTATTAAATATGTTGTATGTTTAAGTATGTTATGATTGCTATATGAATTGATACGCTGATACGGGATCATAATTTGATCCAAATTGATACGGGATCATCATTTAATCCAAACTGATACGGGATCATTAATTTGATCCACCTATGTTACGTTGGCCATTTATTGATACGAAATGTTACGATTTGATACGCTCATGTTGCTTTCATTATATGCTTTTACTACTCTATATTTAATTTTGACAAGCCTGAACCTCACGAGCTGGGTGTAGCTCACCCCCTTTTACCTTCCTACTTTTCAGGATAGGGAGTTTGTCAAAGCAACGGGAGCAGGCGGATGAAGCATATTTTTATTATTCTTCTTTGAATTATGGGTTACATTTTATTCATAAACGAATTGAAATTTTATTAGGGTTTGTTATGTTTTTCTTCAAACTTATCTTAGGAAATAAATGCTTAAGCCTACTTTCGTGATTATATGAAGTTATGAGTTTCCCAAATTGAATAATTATTTAATTACTGGCATGACTAAGTTGATTTTAATTACGAACTCATTTTAGAATGAATACTATTATTTATTTATTCGTATGGGTTAAATTGTTTGTTGGGTTAATGGGCATGATAAATCAATTTCTTGTTGTTTAGGTCTTTATGCTACTGCTTATTATTTAATTTTGTTTTTGAAAATATATTATTGGTTATAATTACTTGAGGTTACGACATACAATAATGTAGTATTATGAAATCTAGTAATTCATTGTAGTGCTTGGATAAAATTTATGCCATAGGGTTCTCTTTTAATTTTACCAAAGCATATATTATGTGCATACTTGTTTATAACTGTAATTTACTATTTAATTATATGTTATAAATCAATTATACTTTCCGCTGCTATAAATTTTAATGTAGTAGGGTTACTTTAATGACCTAGTTATTAGGATGAAATTCCTTAATATTTATTTACTTATTTTTTTTATTTGGTAACCTATTTTAGTTTTTATTATTATAAAATATGTAGTAAATTAATACATTTCTAAATAAATATTTGGGTTGTTACACCAACACAACAAAGTCCACGGGAAATATAAACTTATCTACTTTCACGAGCACATTTTCTATAATTTCTTTTGGGTAATTTATAGACCTATCAGCAAGTTATAATGTGATGGAGGATGATTTCATCATTCCTAAGCCCAACTTCTTGAATATGGATAATGGCATTAAATTTATGCTTGCCTCCAAATCACACAACACTTTATTGAAGTGAGTGTTGCTAATTTTACATGGTATTGTATAGCTTCCCGGATCCTTCAACTTTTATGGGAGCTTCCTTTGGAGAATTGAACTACACTCCTCTGTTAGATTGACCATCTCACGATCTTCAATTCTCCTTTCTTTTGCCAAAATTTCCTTAAAAAAATAGCATAGTTTGGCATTTGTTGAATAGCTTCAGCAAAGGGAATGTTAATTGGTAATTTCTTAAAATTTTCTAAAAAATTAGTAAATTGTGTCTCCTTTGCTTGCTTTCTTAGCCTTTGTGGAAATGGCAATATTGGAACATATGCAGGGGGTGGCACATCTTTGATTTCCTTTGCTTCTTCCCCCGATCCACCCTCTCACTTTTCTTTTCTTCTTTATTAGGCAACTCGTCCTTCACATGTACGACATGACATTGCTCTTTTGGGATGATTTCAGTGGTACTTGAAAATTGTCCCTTTTGTTGTATGCTTCTCAGTATTTTAGCCATTTGGCCAAGTTGCATCTCCAAAGATTTTATTTGAGCTCCAAATTCGGTCGTGAATTTGTTCACCATGATGGCTATATTGTCAACCTTTGCTGCATGTGTATCCATCATTTGCTTTGCAGTTGGCATAAAGGATACAAGTATATTCTCCAAATCTAGTTTTTTTCCATCATTTATAACTCCGTTCCTAATAGAAAAACTGGGAGGTGGCTGCAAAATATTGTTTGGATTAGAATAATTGAGTCTATCTCTTTGTCCAAACTAATTTTGTCTATAATTGTCATTATAGCCTCGTCCTTGCATATAATTCACATTCTCTAATGTGTCTTGGGCTATAATTGTTTGTCCTCGAGTATTTTCAGATGGTGACTTAGCATTCTTAGTCAACAATTTGATGGCTTGGGCCATGGTTGCCATTTGTACAGACAACTCTTTCATTCCATCCATCGTGTTAGAAATTTCAGCTACCTTTCTTACTGAATTCCTTTGCACTATTTGAGGCCATTTTTTCTAGCAAGTCTACAGCCTTATCAGCTATTAATGATAGTAGAGCTCTTTCTGCGGCTGCATAAATTTGATTTCGAGTTAGCTCTAATAAACCATTATAGAAATGACATACCTGCTGCTCAGTTGCAAAACAATGTCGGGGGAACTTTCTTAAGAGATCTCTGTACCGCTCCCGTACTTCATATAAAGGCTCTCATTCTTAAGCACAGTGATCTCATTTCTTAATCTCAATATCATCCCAGGTGGATAATATTTGTTGAGGAATTTCTTGCACAAATCTGACCATGTTCGGACTGGATCCTTATATAGTGATAGGTACCACTATTTTGCTTTATCCCTCAAAGAGAACGAAAACAATTGAAGCCTTATCACATCAGTTTCACATAGTTCATTTTGATGGTGTCACTAATCTCCAAAAAATGTGCTAGATGTGCTTTGGGATCTTCTTATGCTCCACCATCAAATTGATTCTGTTGTACCATAGATATTAAGGAGGTTTAAGCTCAAAATTATTTACACCTATGGTTTGCAGTCGTCCTCCTCCATAGTTTGCAGTAATTAGAGGTTCTAAGGACTTTCGAATTGGTGGGGCTGGAGGTTGTTGTTGTTGTCTCATCAATGCCCGCAATTTCTACATCTCTCTACACATTGCTTCTATTTCATCCATCTTGTTTACTTGTGTTCTTGAAGTGCTTCAGTGTGGGGCAAACGCTTCGATCTCTAGATTAATTGGTATCAAATGCCCTGTACCTTTGGATCAGTGTTCATAAACTACCTGCAAACACGACAGGAATCAAATAAAGAAATAAAAACTATATACTAAACTATAATATACACTTTAAATTAAAGTCTAATATCCATAACGAATATCAGTTGTAAACTACACCAATCCTCAGCAACGATGCCATAAACTTGTTCGCTGTTTTATTTCACTTATAATATGACTCGCAAGTACACGAGGTAAATTATATTAAAATATGGTGAGAACAAATATCGTATCCACAGGGACTGTATATAGTAAATTCAACTAAGTATTCGTTTATGATACTATCCTTTATCTAAAGAATCAATTTGGAATTGGTTTGGTAAAACAAAATAAAACAAATAAAGAAGTAGAAATTAATATCAAATCAAATTCAAACAACTAAAGATATTCAGAGATTGTACGGATTCCAGGGAAATGCATTCATATGGTTCATATGAGTTCCTTTAATGTATCAAACCATATTTAATTCATATATTTGTAGGAGAATCACCAATATATCTAGATCCTCTCTTCTGAGTTAGATCTAAATATATATTAGATAACACTGATCATTCTGAAGATATTATCTAACTCCCAATCGTGCCTAGGATCTATTCTCATCATAATACTTACCAATCTCCCGATCTAGCAAGTGTTATATTATGCATTCCTAATCCGTTAACCAATTACTCCCTCTCAGGAGTAATGGATTACCTACACATATGCAATTAGTCTCCACATAATTTCATACGACATTCAAATCAAGGAAGCATATAGGAAGAAAAATAATATCATTAAAGAAAAATATATGAATCCATAACCATGCACTCCTTAGAATCACTAGATGTTTAGCCACACTTATTTAATACATAATCCATGTGAAACACATTGATAATCATGGCTAACATAAAAGGAACAAAAGAAAATAAGACTATTGAAGATCAAATGATCTTCGTTTCTCTCTCTCTCTCTCTGATGACTTGGTTGATTGATCCTCCTTTGTATCCTTATTTCTAACCCTAACATTTATTGTATATTGTGTTGTATGATGCCCCTATGATCTGATGTAGCTCTTCCTTTTATAGACAATTACTAGGGTTGTGATAGCCGCCGTATCTCTGTTTGGAATGATAAGATATGCCCAAATCACACCAAATCAAGAATATACGGCTGAATCATACCAAATCGCAATGGTTAAGATTATATCACGAGGATAAGCACGGTCCATGTGACTTGAGACGTGGCCTATACATCCTTAATTATCTATTTTCTGTCAAATTTTCAAAAAACACGTGATGTAACAAAATATAACAAAATCATGATGAACTCGTCACTTAAGTACATGCAATTGCCTAAAAAACTATACATAATAACCCCGAATTGCATGTAAATCCTGTGTTTATCAATATCTCTATTTCATATAAATAATCAACTCCTAAAAGAATAATAAGACTCATAATTCTTCATAAATATGGCATATATACACTCATATAAATATTTATGTTATATATATCAGATCTGTGTCAGGTCTCATCTTTTGAATCTTGACTAAACATATATCAAACATGCAAAATTATTGACTACATAATTAAGCAATATATATGAATAAGAAGTCACACAAAGAACTCGAATGTGAACTTAAAATAAATTAATATAATAGCATAATTGTATTAAACATGCTCTAAGACTATGATGATTTAGTCAAACAAAGCAAAATTAAACACCATAAGTGTAACGGCCGATATATTTCGCCCCTTACTTTTATTATTTAAATTTTAGATATATACGTCAATGTTTAATTATTATTGACTAAGATAAGTCCATTAGTATGAATAATGTTTTAATTAGTTTCAAGTCTTGGGTTATAATGACCTAATTTTATTTTTAAGATAGCCCAATTGGTTGTGTAAGCTTAAGAATAAATTCGAGAGATCTAAGTCTCGAATTAATTATAAGTTCTAAGCCCAATTTATTTTATTATGTAAATTCTAGTGAGACATTATTATTTTTAATATGTTTTGCAGTATTGAATAAGCCCATATTGCATTATGTCGCCCAAATTAATTTAAACCCAATATGTTGAGCCCATAAAATTATTTCAGCATGTTTGTGTGCAAAATAAAAATCACCGTTCTTGATGAGTTCCTACTAAATTATGAATCCTAATGAATCAAAGATTCGAATAACAAAAATCTTTACCGATAAGGATACAATCAGATTTCCTAATCTGATAAAAGTCCTAATCTAACAATAAATGTTATAAACCCTAGGAATAAATACAAGAAATATTAAGTTGAAAATCCACAACCTCAGTCCAATTCACTACAAGAAATATTAAGTTGAAAATCCACAACGTCAGTTCAATTCACTACAGGTAAAAATTTCTACTATTTTCCTCCAAAATCAACATTGTGCCGAACGGACAATTTTGTCTCCGAAGCAACACTGCCGCTGTTCTAACCATCCAGTAGCCTTGTTATGTTTTTTATCACCACGCCCAATACCTCTAAAATACACATCGAACCGAGAAAATTTTAACCCTTTCTTCAGCATCTTCCTTCTCGTTAGTGGAACTAGAAGCCACCACCACACTACATCAAACCTAGGTTGTCTCCCTCTTGGCATGGAAAAAGAACATAGAAGTACAAGGGTTTATAATGTTTCAGGTGGGCGGTTTTTATGGTTTGTCATTATTAATAATAATATTTTATTTGTTTACATATTTATTGTTACTATATGTTATGATTTATGAATATTGTAAGAATTAAGTTGACCCCTAAGCTTGATTGATCAATCCCTTAAGTTACGCATGCTACACAACTACATGTCCTAAGTTCTAAGTTATGTAAGTATTGATGCTTACTCATTATGTTATAGCATAAATTTAATTGTATTACATGTTTTACTCTCAATTGTATAATTGATTTTGACAACTTCGCTCCCACGAGCTGAAGGAAGCTCACCCCACCCTTTTTGAACCTTTTAGGTTAGACGGAACTAGTGGTGGAATAGAGGCAAGCCAACGAGCATATGATAATTAGGTTTTCTATTAAGTTATTTATTTATTCACGCACTAGTTGAATTTGTTAATTTGTGCTTGTAACTTGTTATTGCCTCTTGGACCATTTATGTTATTGCTTTTATTATTTATGAATTCTTTTTGGAATTATGCTTATTTATTCCGCCGCTTATGAGATTTTTAATTGTGATGAAAATTATTTAATTAGTGTCATGACTAGGTTGATATTTAACTACGGACATATTTTGGAGGGAATAATATTTTATTTATCTGTATGATTGAAATGGTTTATATAATTAATTAGCATGAGAAATCAATGACTTGTGGTTTATGTGTTTCGTTACTACTTACCACTTAATTTTATTTTTGAGAATGCTTTATTAATTGTAATTATTTGAGGTTATGGCATATGAATATGTAGTATTGTAAAATCTAGTAATTTATTTTAGTGCTTGAAATGAAATTTATGCCTATAGGGTTCCCTTTTTAATGGCTTGATTTTAGGAATATTTATTTTACCAAAAAATGGATCATGTGTCTATGTCTATAACTGTAATTTACTTTTTAGTTAATGTTATGAAAATTGGGTCGTTACAGTGTGGTATCAGAGCGGGTCTACATTTCTGTACACCCGTCTCTCTTGAAGTTTATTTAATAAGATTATGTTATGAAATATTATTATATGCTTATGGCCACCTCTGCTTCGTCCCGCAGCTCTAAGGTACCAAATGCAATATCTCATTTATTTCACATTTACATTCATCATAAGCATGGATTTGATAAGTATGATGCATAAGTATGGCTCATAAGTATGTTAAGCAAAGCATTAAGTACAAGTACATGCATGCATATGGGACTTATGCTACGAGACTGATGTTATGTTATATATAATTTTGAGTATGCATCTTAAGTTATTATTATGGCTTAATCATGATCGATGCTAGTACCGGAAGGTTAGATCGGATGCTTATGAGACGATATTATATGTTAATATATATTAGTTATGTTTTACCTTTATTTTGATTATTAATAAGAATATACCTAGTATTTTAACTATGGTTGTGATTGTGATTATGATTATGATTACGACTGTCATGATTATGATTGTGATTAATATTATAATTATGGTTGTTATTTGTTCTCATATTTTATATCTAGTACGATTCTATGATTCACGAGAGCAACGTCTGGATGATAGATTCATGGCCAACCATATTGAGATTACTAATTATGGTGCTAGGAATCATGCATGCGATGCACCAAATGATGCTCATAATCAACAACAGTTACTATCTAGTTTGGCTACTCTACTCCATGGCATGACAAGCAATCCACTTGCAACTCATGAGCAAGTCCAGTCACGGGTGATCAACCAGTTCAACAGTTTCAGGCCACATACATTCCATGGACATGAAGGGCCAAAAGTTATTAAAGAGTGGATGTTGAATTTGGAGAGTGTGATAGATTGTATGATGTGTACTGATGCATATGAGGTGTCATGTGCTGGTTTTCAACTCAAAGAGGATGCTCATACTTGGTGGAATGAATATTGGGGGCTTCGAGAAGAAACTAAACGTACTGCACTCGCGTAGAATAAATTTAAAGTGATAATAATGGAGGAGTATTATCCTATTGTCTACAAGGATATGATGGAGAGGAAATTCATAGATCTCACCCAAGGGAGTATAACAGTGACTGAGTATGAACAAAAAATTAATTGTTTGTGTCGTTTCGCACCTGACATGGTCAATACAGAAGAGAAAAACGCACAGAGATTCCAACATGGCTTACGACCACAAATTCGTCATCACCTGGTGAGTCATGGACCATTGACCTATGCTGATGTTGTTGCGAGAGCTGAAGATATTTTTTCAAGTATATATTTGGAGAGAGCTAAGGATCAAACCATTGAAACCTCAAACAAGAGAAAGGGCGTGATGAGAAAGGTGGGAATAAGAACAAAAAGAAAGGAAGAAATAATGGGCCGTTTGGGCTTAGAGAACCTGTTGATTTTCCCAGTTGCCCCAACTGTGGAAAGAAGCACCGAGGTGAGTGTATACATGGTCAGAATTGATGCTATCGTTGTCATGAAGAAGTACTCATGATCTCTCAGTGTCCAAGAAAGGATGGTTGGGTAGACCGTCGAGGTTAAAATCAAGGTTCTGGTGGAAGAGCTCGCGTGTTTGGAATGGCTGAAACTGAGGCGGATCAAGGAGTTGGCACTATGATAGGTATGTTATCCGTTGCTGGAATTCCTGCTTTTTTATTGTTTGACACGGGTGCTTCACATTCATTTATCTCTATAAAGTTTTACTCTATGATAGATTATAGTAGTGTTAAAGCTTCAGAACCTCTTGAGATCAGCATACCTTCAGGTAGAACAATGACTAATGGTGTTATAGTAGAGATAAATGAGCATAATCTTTTGGCCAACCTATATGTGCTTGAAATGAACGATATTGATGTTATTTTGGGTATGGATTAGCTGAGAAAGCACTACTCTAACATCCAGCACAAGGAGAGAAAGATTATTCTAAGTTCACTGAATGATGAAGAGGTTGTCTTCCAAGGGTCAAGATGCAACAAGGTCCCACGTGTTATATCAACAATGAAGGGGATGAAAATGTTGAAAAAGAAAGGATTTCATGGATATTTGGTAAGTCTGATGGGAGTGGTTACCGGAAGTGACCGTAGATGACGTTCCAACTGTGATGGAAGTTTTGGATGTCTTTCCTGAAAACTTGCCAGGAATTCCACCGGATAGACAAGTAGAATTCTCAATTGAATTGGTACCTGGAGCAGGCCCAATTTCGAAGGACCCTTATAGAATAGCACCAAAAGAGTTGCAAGAGTTGAAGGTGCAAATTCAAGAGTTACTTGAGATAGGATTTATTCATCCAAGTGTTTCGCCATGGGGTGCACCGATATTTTTCATGAAGAAGAAGGATGGAACAATGAGAATGTGCATTGATTATCATGAACTTAACTGACTCAAGATAAAGAATAAATATCCTCTCCCAAAGATAGAAGACTGGTTTGATCAACTCAGAGGCTCGGGAGTGTTCTCTAAAATCGATTTAAGGTCCGATATCACATATTGAAGATTAAGTATGGAGATATTCTAAAGACGGCTTTCAAACAAGATATCGCCATTATGAGTTTGTGGTGATACCAATTGGTTTGAGTAATACACCAGCCATTTTTATGGACTTAATGAATCGAGTAATACATCCTTACTAGGATCAATTTGTCATTGTTATCATCGATGGCATTATAGTGTATTCAAATTATAAGGATGAACATGAGCGACACTTGAGGGTAGTTTTGGAGACACTTTGTAAGTAGAAGTTGTATGCAAAACTCATCAAATGTGAGTTTTGACTTGATCGAGTTGCATTTTATGGGCACATCATCACCACTCATGAAATAGAAGTTGACCCGGCCAAAGTGGGACCGGTTAATGATTGGAAGGCACCAACAAATGTGAATGAAGTTCATAGCTTTTGGGTCTTGCTAGTTATTATCGAAGATTCATTGAGGGATTTTAAAAAATATTCGCTCCAATGACTCGTTTGATGAGGAAGGGTGAGAAGTTCATGTGGAATGAGAAGTGTGAGAATAGTTTCCAAGAATTTAAGCAAAGTCTTACTACAACTGCTATGCTGACTATCCCAAATCCTACCGAAGAATTTGTGATTTATAGTGATGCATCCAAGCAAGGATTAGGATGTGTACTAATGCAACATGTTAAGGTAGTGGCCTAAACATCGAGGCAACTAAAAACACATGAGTTGAACTATCCTACACATGATTTCAAACGAGCTGTTATGGTTCATGCTTTCAATATATAGCAACACTACCTTTACGGAGGTAAGTGTGAAATCACCAAGGACCACAAAAGTCTAAAGTATTTGTTCACACATAAGGAGTTGAATATGAGGCAAAGAAGATGGCATGAACTAGTGAAGGGTTATGATTGTACAATTCATTACCATCTAGGAAAGATAATGTAGTGGCCAATGCTCTAAGCTGGAAAACACGAGGAGAACTAAATTGCATTTTAACTAACGAGGAGGACTAGTCAAAGAATTTGCAAGAATGAATCTTGAAGTGGTTACACAACCTAAGACTGTGAGATCAGTTTTAGCAGGCTTAGTTGTACAACCAACCTTGAAAGAGAGAATCAAGAAAAGTCAAATTTAAGATGATTTTTTGCTTAAAATGAAGGAGCGTACCCTTGCTGGTGAAGATAAAGGATTTAAAATATCCGAAGATGGTACAATGTATTATGAAGGAAGAATTTGGGTGCCAATGCAGAGTTGGAGAAGACGATTTTGGAGAAGGCACATAAAAATCCTTATACTGCTCATCCTGGTAGTTCAAAAATGTATCAAGATTTGAGAAAGACCTTTTGGTGGGAAGGATTGAAGAGGGACGTTGCTAATTTTGCTAAAAAATGCATTACTTGTCAGCAAGTGAAAGCCGAACATCAGAGACCTTTTGGAATGCTGAAACCACTCCTTATACCGGAGTGGAAATGGGAGGATATTACAATGGACTTCGTGGTAGGTATACTACGATCTGAGAAAGAAAATAAAGTAGTGCGGGTCATGGTTGATCACCTTACGAAGTCAACACATTTCATTTCGGTGAAGATGACATACCGTGTGGAACAATATGCTCAGATTTATATTCATGCGATTGTAAAATTGCATAGAGTGCATGTTTCCATTGTCTCTAACCAAGATACATGTTTCATATCACACTTTTGGACGAATTTACAAGAGGCTATGGGTACTAAGTTGAATTTTAGTACCGCTTATCACTCGCAAATTGATGGTCAGTCCAAGAGAACGATTCAAATACTTAAAGATATGTTGAGAGCTTGCGTTCTTGCATGTGTGAAAATTAGGAACGACTTTTTCCTTTTGGTGGAGTTTGCATATAACAACAACTTTCAATCAACCATTGGAATGACTCTTTATAAAGCATTATATGGAAGGAAATGTAGATCATTGGTGTATTGGGATGAAGTTGGCGAAAGAAAGATTTTGGGGCCTGAAATGATTGAGAAAACTATTGATGTTGTTGAGAAGATACGAGTAAAGATTAAGATAACATAAGATCGTCAAAAGTTCCATGTGGACAAATGTAGGAAACATCTCGTGTTTAATGTGGGTAAGAAGGTGTTTTTGAAAGTAGCTCCGATGAAGGGAGTAATTCGTTCTGGAAGAAGAGGTAAATTGAGGCCAAGATACGTAGGACCATTGAAATCATCGATCGTATTGGTGATTTGGCATAGATTGGCTTTGCCACCCAAGTTTGCATACGTTCACGAAGTCTTCCATGTATCTATGTTGAGAAAGTATGTACATGACCTCAATCACATCATCAACTACTCTACGATGAAGGTGAACCAAGATCTCACCTATGAAGAGCAACCCGAAAGACCTTAGATAAGAAGATCCAAAGGCTAAAGAATAAGGAAAAAATATCGATCAAAGTACAATGACACAATCATAGCAACGAAGAAGCTACGTGGGAACGCGAGGAAGATGCAAGCTTGTTATCCCGATTTCTTTACTCATGGTACGTTACAAATTTTTTGAGGACCAAAATTTTCACAACTGGGGTTATTATTGGCTAAGATAAGTCCATTAGTATGCATACTTTTTTAATTATTTTTAAGTCTTGAGTTATAATGGCCCAATTTTATTTTTAAGATAGCCCAATTGGCTATTTAAGCTAAAGAATAAATTTTGAGAGATTTAAGTCTCAAATTAATTATAAGTTCTAAGCCCAATTTATTTTATTAAGTAAAGTCTAGTGAGATATTGATATTTTAATATGTCTCGATGTATTGAATAAGCTCATATTGCATTATATCAGTTATTTATTTTTTAAATTTCATCTTTTGGCCCAAATTAATTTAGACCCACTATATTGAGCCCATAAAATTATTTTAGCATGTTTGTGTGCAAAATATAAGTTACCATTCTTGACCATTTCTTACTGAATTAAGAATCCTAAAGAATAGGAGATTCGAATAACAAAAATCCTTATCGATAGGGATACAATCATATTTCCTAATCTATATATATATACACACACATATATATAATAGCAGAAACATTATATTTTTGGAAGCCACTATATTTTTCCGCCTAAAACAATTGCTAAATCTGGTAATACGCATGACAACATCTAATTTGACATTTTTATATTATAAATAAATAAATATTTGTTGTATCATCATAATTAAAAATAAATTCTCGATTTTGTTGCTTCTATTCAGCAATATAAGTTACAAAAATTTGTAATTTCCCATAATATAGGGTTTTCACATAAATAAGTAATTATTAGGTCAAACTTTTCTTCTAGGTGAATAGTTGAATATATTTTTATTTATTAGGATTGACAAAATTTTATTTATTTGGAAAATATTTAATATAATATTATTTGCATGAAGTATATGTCATTTTCTTTAAATTTAATTGTATTTTTTGTATGTGCAAATATATATATTTTTACCTAGATTTCTTGTTCTTAATTATATGGAAAATATATGAAGATTTTATTTATTAGGGAAATTTTTAGTTTATAAAATCTGCATACAGTATAATAGATTTATTTAAAAAAATTATTTAACAATATTTTTTAATTTTGATTGTGTGGTCCTAATTATTTAGAAAATGTATATGTTGAAAATATTCACACATTTGTGTAACAAACTTAACTATTAAATTAAAAAATAATTTTAATAAAATGAGGTCAATGATTTTCAAACCACACACAACTGGATTTAATAAAATCTACCGCCGATTTTATGGCCACAATAATATCTCTGAAAAAAGTGACGAATTAATTGTCATAAATACTTATTGCATATATTGATTTTGATTAATTATCATAAGTATTGATATCCTTAATCTCATAATAATAATTTGAGATCTTTTAATAAAATATAAAATAATTGGTTGGAGTGATTTGTGTGGGATAATCTCTCTTCATAATTTTAGTCCACTTTTATAGCAATTAACCAAATACATTTTTCACTGTGTTTATGTTAATATGCTGAGATAAATCTTTTCATCTTCTCACCTCTTTCAATTGCAAAAGGGGACATTTCGATTACCTAATTTCCTCTCCTAATCGACTGGTAACCATTGCTGACAACCACTCCACCATCCAACACCTCCACAACATCAATATCCATTGAGAATGAGTTGGTTAGACTTCACACAAACAAAGCCAATGCATCGCGTGATCCACACCAATCAACTGGAATTACCAATCCGTTGCATGAAACTTTAAATATTTTATGGATTCTTTTTGTATATCCAATTAATTCAAAAAAGGAATTTTAGTTGTTTGCCTCAAGATTTTTAGATTTAACAATTAATGAAACTCGAACAAACTCCTATGTTTCATAAATCGGGAGGACCATGTGCATTCTTTTTGCGAGTTATTCCCAATGTTAACATCTTATCAGGCAAATTATTCTAGTAATTTTAACTAAATTTGTCATTTTGAGCTTTTTATCATAGAAATTTAGTGTTATAATTCGGTTTGATGTTTGCTGCTTATTCTTTTATTGTAGGTACAGTAGAAGTGCTCAGATTGTGTTTGATAAAATGTCTAGGTGATTTCTTCATTGATTTTTTCCGTGAGAATTGATGTGGCTTTGGTGTAGATGAATATGATGTAGATGAATCTTTGCTTACAATATTCAACTTGACAACAACCCGATCTAGTCTGTGTTGTTATGGTTATTGTGTATAATTTTTGTAGCTTTCATAATCAGATAAGTTAGCTTTTTTATTTTGTTTCTTCCAATTTGATTGCTTCCAATAAGCAATATATTCAAGAAAGAAAAATCGAGAATGTCCCTAATTATTAAGATTAGGATATATGTACACATAAAGTTAGGAAATCAATTGAAGAGAATCCAGCTATGTATTATTAAAAATAAACATTTTAGTTTCTGTGAGTCATTCATCTTAGCCAATTAAATCTCATTATCTCAAATCTATATGATTTTTGTTATGCCTCTTCTTCTACGAGGTTTGTAAAAGCATGTAATCCTTTTGCATCTCTGATGAATTTTGTTTCAAAATCTATGTTAGAACATTATTCATCTTTTTTGCATATCTTGAAAATTTTTAGATCTGTAAAATATGTGAAAATTTATTTTACTCACTCATTTGTTATTTTTGTCAAATCCCTTAATCCTGAATACCATGTATTTCCGTTGTTATTTTCCTTTTCTGATTAAACATGAAAAATTTATTGTTTATTTGCAGATTGATGCGAGTGAAAATCCTTGAAATTGTCTTTGTATATGGAGATTCTCATATCGGTAAGATCTGCATATTTAATTTTTTTTATTTCAACTGGTGTCATATTCATGATTATTTTCAGTTATTTCATTATATAAGTATTAATTTATATTAAATCCTTTGTTATTTCATTATATAAGCATTAATTTATATTAAATCCTTAATACATGCATGCTGTTATGCATATCATTTTCATTTTCTAATTTATAATATAATGCATTTTATTTATATTAGATTTTTTTAATTGAACAATTCATGTATATAATGTTTCTTTTGCAGGCAGGTTAGTAAAAATAGAATTTTAATGTTCTTTAATTTTCACATAATAATTGTATTAGAACAAATATAATTATAAATTTTGACAGTGTCTGCTTCAGTTTCTAAAGGCAAAGTTACATAATTAAACTTATTAAACTTTTTATTTAATTATAGCATTATATCATATAATTATCAATATAAGAGATTTATAACTACATTAGTGGTGTAATGCAGGCCCATATCTCAATGATGGTTCAGTTATGCATCGTTCAATATTCTGGAATTTATTGAAATGTTGTCGAATATGGATCGAATGGTAATTTTCATAAATTAGTTTATGTTTATTGCAATCAAGTATTTTTTAATAATAATAAATTTTTTTTTTTTTATATTTAAGAAAATGCCAAAGTCTTTCATGAATTTTTTTTGGAATAAGTTGATTTCTAATTATTATATTAATGGTAAAACAATTCTGCAAAATGTTGATTAGTTGTTGCATGAAAGTGTTTTGATGGTGTGAACTTTAAGATGGGATAATGAGTTTGTTAAGGACAACAAACTAAATGAAATGGGTAAATTTTTTTGTTTTTTTTCATTTTCAATAATATGGTCGTAATGAATTGTGATTATATTTTTTTTATTTAATTTTTGCTACAAAGAGGATTCTCTTGCAATGTTGCTGAAGAAATTTTTGTTAAATAATATTTTTGTTCAAATTATTCATTAATGTTTATTGAATTGTATATTTTATTTTTAATTGAGAATACATCAGGACATTAGGGTTAAAGATTCCCCTTTTAATACAAAATCCATAAAAAAGATATCAAAGACAAGGTATAATAAATTTTTTCTTTATGTGATTTTTAATTTTTAAGTAATGTAGAATGCATTCATGAAAATGTAAATGTATGTTTTTTTATTAACTGAACATACGCTATTTATTAAGAAATAAATGTTTGAGGATTCTTTCAATATTAAAACTTTCTTTTTAAAATGAAATATGTGTATTTATGAAAATTATTGTATATTTCTCTCTTTTACTACTTAAAATTAACATCCGACTATTTATATGAAAATTTGTTATCTAAATTTCTTATAGACTAAGCAGGTCTATTGTATGAAAATCTGTTTACTAATCAAGGACTTAATTATTCACTTAGTAACCGGCTAATTACCTTATATGCTACAGTTTCTATTTTCTGGGGAAGATTTGACGTCCATTTCTTGGATAGATTTGCGTTTAAGATTTGTAATATTTACTCTTAAACAAATTAAAAAACAATCTCTACCTTTTCGGAATATATATTCCATGCTGGTTATATATTATCTAATCTTTTATATTTGGGTTCAAATATGAATTATATATATATATATATGATAGACATTACATATAAGAACAAACCAAATTTAAGGGACAACCAAAATCAAACTTTGCAAAAGTCAAAATTTATTAAATAAGTAGCCATATTTAATTAAATTTGCACACCAAATTTTAAGGACAATAAATATCAAAGATCAAACTTTGCTAACCAAAATCAAATTCTAAAGAATCCTAATTAATTTAATAGGTAGTCCTATTAGGAATATATATGTATTTAGTAATCTATTAATTATTAATTAATTGATACGTATAAGATTCTTATATGAGTTGTTATATGGATATAGAGCTATTTAATTATATCATCATTTTTCTCTCAAATTTTTGTAATCTTTCCATTAAATCATTTATTTATAAAAATATAAGGTCGTAGATTTTTAAAAATTATAGCATTTTCCCGCAAAAAATAATTACTAAAATTGGGTGTACACATGACATTATGTAATTGATCAATTTTTATATAATATCTTTTCATTGTAATTAATCATCTTAATTAATTAATCAATTTCAAGAAAGTTTCGTCTAAATTATTCAACGTCAATTTCAAATTTACATAATAAGCCAACTTGGGGAGGTCTAATTGATCCACCCATTGTGATTTAGTTTGTTTGCATTAACCCATGAAGAATTATTAATTAATTAAAAGGTCAAACCTTCCTTGCGTTGTTTACATAAAATAAATTCACTTAATGTATATTGAATTTAGAATAAATACTTTTAAAATCTAGGCAATTTTTTATGCATTATGTATTGTCGAATTAATTTAATGTTAGTAGGATTATAATTAGTGTTTATTTAATTTCGTAATATTTTTTATTAATTTATCATTCATAAATTATTTTTCTATTTTTTCAGATTTTATTGTTTTCAATTAGCATTCGTCAAATAAAATTTTCAAATATCCATAATTATTATGTTTAGGATTCGTGCACACATAATATTTTTATTATTATATGTTGTGTTATTGTATTTTTTTAATTTAATATTTTTGAACATATTTTTCAATAAAATATAAAAATTCTACATACAGAATTTAATGATATTCAATTTTTTATTTTATTTATGTATTTAGTATTTGGAATAAGAATTGTAACCAAATAATTATAGTTAGTATGTAGGATATCTTTATATTATAAAAATTTTATTGCTTCCAATTAGCAAGATAATGAAGGAAGAATATTTTTAAATATCCCTACATTTTTTAATAGGAATTGTGAGCACATAATTTTATTTTTATTGCATGCAACATTTTTTTAAATATCCCTAAGAGTAGATAATCTTTGTAATTTTGCCACGAAATTTGTTTTGTTTATTGTTATGAAATCTACATATTAAATAGGTATCATCCTCATACAAAGGTATGTTTTTTGTAAATACTATTTTATCAATTTTATTTTTTTTCAAAAAACTTTTAGCTATATTCATTATCAAGTAATCTTTTGGATTTATTTTTATATTTTCATTCATATTAAGTTCAACGAAATTGTTCTTATATATATTTAGATAATTATTTTTTAAAATATAACAATACTTTTAATATCTTTTATATAAAACAGGTCTCATTCACATCATACACACTTAAAGGTATGCTTATATTCTACAAGAAATTTACAGTTTATCATAATATTTGGTTGAAATATATTATGATATGGATATAAATTATTTATTTTGGAGCTCGCAGATGAAAATATGTCATTTGAAGTTGTTTGCATAATTTGATATCTAACGATATAATATGATATCTTAAATTATGATTTCTTTTACACTATGATGTTATTAATATGTTTAGGACCCACTATTGTTTTATTCTTAATTATGTTCGGCGAAATTTATTTTTTCACTTTTTAAATGTATCAAACTATTTTCATTATTACTTTTAACTTCAGATGGATATCAACAAAGGTTATTGTTAATAAATGTTTTAATTATTTTAGGTCTGGATTAATAAAAACTTGACATCCCTATTAATAATTACTAATCAAAATAATAAATTAGAAATGAAAAGTAATTAAATCTATGTATTAAGCTAAATAAATGAATGTAGTTAATAATGTTGAATGTATTAATTAATTAATTACAGGTCGGTATATTGAATTAAAAAATTAAATTAAAATTGAAAATTTGAAATTTATCCCATAAATCACAATTTCTGTTGAAAGTGCCATATTTTAATAGAGAAATTCTGCTAATCAGCCTTTTATTTCTTTCCCATTTTAGCAGATCCGTCGCATATCTCGAAAACATGTTATTTCTTATTTACCTAAAAAAGCTTTTGGTGCAAGTTTATAAAAATCATTAGTGAAACTATAATTAATCTCATCTGCTTATGGCAAAAGTTGCACCAAACCTTTTTTTTTTTTTTTTATTTGTTAGTTTATTGATTTATTAAAGTATATTTATGATCTAATTGATTTTTAGATTTTTATATTTATTGAATATTTTTAAATTTTATTTAGTTAATTTAATATTTAGGAAGGTCCTATTTATCATATATTTAAAATTTTAGGGCCTTATTTGACCTATTTAAAAGCTTAAAGGCCTAATTGAACAAAAAAATAGTTTATGTTCTAATTTGAGGTTTATGGTATTAATTTAATGGCTAATCTGTACCTTTTTTTTTCTTTTTTAAATATGCTACAACATGTGCCTAAATGTTTTGAGGGGGAAATAGGAGAGTTACAAAAATTGGCTTAGTTATTAAAATATTATAAAATAATTCACAAATTTATGTTTTATAGTGACTTTAAAAAGTTCTCCTAGAATATTATGACATATCATCGAGCCTGACTGTTCTTAAAAAATAGATCATTGAACCTAAAGTTATATAGGATTAGTCAACCCTACAATAAAAACATCAGCGCATATGTTGTTATTGTTAGGTTTGATATTATATGTGCACAATATGCATGAATTATATATTATATGCACACATATTATATATACAACATATACTACGCATGCATAATATATATAGACACATTCACGTATATATCATCATTATACATTTCTTATTTATTCAAGTACATATTTATATATATACGTATAATATCATGTACACATTCATGCATATAAGTTATTATCTTATATAAAATTATATATATAAGATATGAATCTTATCTTATATGTGTAAACTACTTACATATTATCATATCTATACATAGAAAATAATATATATATATATATATATATATATTGTATAAACTAAATTTTAATTTGTTTAGTTTCAACTATATTAATAATTATTATATTTTTATATTATTAAATATAATTAGAATTTAATAAAAGATGTGTATAATGACTTTCAAAAGAAAAAAAAACAAATTTGCCCACTGATATATAATGTGCATATATATATACATATATTTATCTTAATATTAATACATATATAAAGGTTTAAGAAAATAATACACAAAATATTATTTTTTATTTAGTATTAATATATTAAATTTTTGTAAAATAATTGTAACCAATTATATTATAAGATTTTCCTGAAATATCTTTAAAAATTTATATAAAATTTTATTTATTTTTAATTAATATATATATATATATATATATTTCACATAAAAAAATATTACATATAAAACAATTTTTTTTTTTTAAATTCCGCTCATATTAGTATGATTATATTATAAAAAAAAAAATAGTAACACCTGCTTCTATGATAAGTACTTAGGTTAAGGGTCTTAGGTTGATGGATCAAAACGTTAGGCATATGTAGGCTCTGTGTTATGTATGTAGGGTATCATGGGCTAGCATTGTCAATAGGGTATCATGTAGACACACTATATTATATTTTAATTTAAAATTTTAAAAATTTGTTTTAATCAGCAAAATATTGTATATACTATTTTATAAACATAAATATAAATTCAATATACTATATATACATATGTATACGTGTGTGGTTTATATATATATACGTGCATATGTATATATATATATCACACATATATATGATGCATGCATATTATATAATGCATATATATATATATATTGAGAAATAGAAACGTAAGTAGGCTTTATATTTTTATTTTCAATTTTAATACCTTAGGTCCGATGGCTTTTTTATTTTAAATATAAGACCCAGTAACATTTTATAATATTCTGAAAAAAATCCTTTAAAACAACTATAAAAGATAAATTATTGAATTATTTTACAAAATTTTAGTGACAAAGCCTACATAAATACCAATAGACATAGGCACTCAATGGTAATTGCAGCAAATTAAATTCATTTGTGAGTTCTATTTTTAATTACTCCTTTTGTCTCAAAAAAACATGTGTTATTTTTGTATAATTGCCCAAAATGTAGTTTGTAAATGTTATACAAAAAAGACAATTTGCTTTTAGACGGAAAAGGTATTATTTAGTACTCCCATTCCAACGAACACTCAATTTTTGTTTCAAATATAATTAGTTTATTGTTCTCTAATATAGTGAAAAAGTTTATTAGGTTGACTAAATTTATCAGATGATTTAATGGCCGATGTTTTCTATTTGCCTTTATTATTTAAGTGTGGGGGCTTAAGTAAGAGCTTAAGTTGTTGGTTTAACATGGTTAATCATTAGTGTTTTCTATGCTTCACGCGCGCGCATACACACACAAATATACACACACCCACACATACATTTTAGATATGGACAATAAATAAATGAGGTTGCGTTATGATTTTGTAAATAACTACAAAAAGTATGTTGCATAATGCATTGGATAAACAGATGTCTTGAGTCGTGTTGAATCAAAATTTGTGTGGATGAGAAGATATTTAAAAGGTAATTCTTCTTTTTTTTTTTTTTTTTGTGTGTTTTAAATAGATTTTGATATAGTTTATACCTTCTTTTATATGTGAATTTCTCGAAAAAAGATGAAAAATTGATTGAGATTGGTGTTTTCATTTTCTTTTATATATTGTCTATAGCTTGAAAATTTTGATATCATCTTCTTCTTTGTCATGCGATTTTATTGATATGATCAATGTTAATACTACATACTTTTTCACTACTAGTGAATCAACTCATGTATTTAACTCCTTGTTGCATATTCTACAAGCATATTTACTCAAAAGAATTTAAAATCATGGAGTTATGGATTAGGAATATTTTTTGTTGTTGTTATTATTATACATATGCATTATGAGCATTATTAAGTTGCATTCATATTTTTTCATATTTTTTATGTTCTTTTTTAAAGAGAATTACATTGGCAGTTTTATAAATACAAGTCGAATAATCTCTTTGTCGAAGGTTGGATGTTCTTGCATATCACATTCCTCACATCCATGAATGTATGACCTAAATGATTTCTCTGGTTTTGTATATATGAGTGGATTCAAGCCAATTTTTTAAGTTTGTTTATGTCGATTTTTATGATTGGTTTTACTAGGCTCACTTTTTTTTTTTTTTTTTTTTATTGGATTAATGTAATAGTGAACTGAAGAAGAACTTCTTGGGTGTCATTTCCAAATCATAAGCACACAAGGGTAGTGATGAGTATGCAAAAGACCTCTAGAGAATTTTGAGGAACATCAATCTATAATGAAAAACACACATGGATGGTGATAAGAGGGAATGCAAAAGATATTTGTTGTTGTATCATTAAGACAAAGGTAAAGTCGATACTTCTTTCAATTTTTCGATTTGTTGAGTCTTTATTGATATTATTATTTTTCAATATGTTTCAGATGAGGAAAAATTGAAACTTTGGCGCTTCTTTTTTTCTATAGATTAATTTTGTTTTTTGTTTAGATTATCAATTTTCAAAATGATGCTTACAGTCTAATTTGTTTGTCGTTGTTGTTCTATATAAATTTTTTGATTTTTTGCTTTGTTTATTGATACTATATTCTACATCTTGTGATGTTGATAAAATATTTATTCATTTCAAAATAATTTTTTAGAAATTTTGTCTTCTCAATTTATTTTATCGTTGTTGTCATCGCCATATATCTATGGGATTTTTTGGTGCAGATCTTGAAGCAAATGGCAAGAATTGCTTTGTCGGTGTTCTAGATACGAGTTGACTAGCCTCTTTGTTGTAGCCAAGAAGGTTCTTGCCGATCACATTCCTCGCATACAGCCAAGGTATGACCTAAATCATTTTTCCATTTGGTTGATTGGATATTGCTTATATAAGTTTTTAAAATACTGTGAATGTTATTCATCTCTCACATGTGTGTGTGTGGTAGAGGTCTTCATCACATACTCCAATTTATCATGTATGAGTTCAAAATTTTTGGACAACTTGGAAGTGGTCCGGACTATTAATATTTTTTTTTAGTGATTCTCTCTTTTTTTACTTTATGAAGTTTAATCTTAAAAAATGAAAATATATAACATTGATGTTCAGAAGTACACACACATATATATATATATATATATTAAAGTTAATAGGAGGGAAGATTTTAAATTTTGTCAAAGATCGTAGATTTGGAGAACCTTGGAGGTTGGTGCTATCTTCCCTCCGAGCGGTGTGCAAGGAGGACCAAAAGTTTAGTAGAGATTTTTTATTTTTTGTAGTTGTAATAAAAGTTGTGTGGCTTGAAATTTATGGGATTTATATTTAAAGCATCTATTTTCAATATTTAAAACCACTCCCAAAATAAACGAGATCATTAAAGATTTAAAATAACTGTTAAAATAAAAGAGAGGTTCATTTTAATAATATTTTTTGCCTTTTATGATGAAGACAATCTCAATTGGCATCATAAAAGAGATTCTTTTTAGTTGTATATAATGGTCACGAAAGTGTCAAAGCTGTAGTATATGCTTTCTCATCTCACCTATAAAATTGTTTTATTCTTTATTTTATTTTATGGTGCTTGCATTTGTGTAACATAAGGATCCCAAAATAGCAAGGATAGTAAACGAATTAATATGGCAAAAAATGTTATATATGAGTAGATACCAATTTGTAAAATTCCATCGATACGTAATTCATGAGAGATATTTACACCATATTAATTGAAGTACTAGCCACTTAATATAATTATCTCTTCTATAATTAATTTTTTTTTATTTTGTAAATATAATTTACATATTTCTTTTAATAAATGTAACTTCAGTCTATCAATTTCGAATGTTCCTATGATTTACATATTTTTTAAATATGTTCAAGTGTAAATTTAAAATGAAAAATATGTTATTTATAGATTTTATAAATGATAAGGATCAGTGATTTCATTTTTTCATAAGTAATAAATAAATGTTTTAAATTTATTTATTTATTAAATATCATATTAAATTATTTAAATATATTTATCTATATAAGTATTAATTGATTATATTATACTATATTAAAATAATATAAATTAATTAAAAAATTCATTTATAAATATATAACAATAGTTTAATATAAATATATTGATTATATTTTAATTAAAAAACAATAATTATATAATATTAGAAAATATATAATTTTTAAAAATTTTACATTACAAATTGTGCAACGCACGGGTGCAATACTAGTCTAATAAAAGACCTAATCCAACAATAAATCTTATAAACCCTAGGTATAAATACAAGAAATATTAAGTTGAAAATCCACAACCTCAGTCCGATTCATTGCAGGTAAAAAATTCTATTATTTTCCTCCAAAATCAACATTGTGTTGAACGGCCAATTTCGTCTCTGAAGCAACACCACCGCCGTTCTAACTATCCAGTAGCCTTGTTATGTTTTTTTATCACCACGCCCAATACCTCTGAAATACACATCGAAACCCATAAACATTTAACCCCTTCTTCAACATCTTCCTTCCCTGTTCTCAGAACTCGAAGCCATCACCACACTACATCAAATCTAGGTGTCTCCCTCTCGGCATGGAAAAAGAACATAGAAGAGGGAGAGAGAAAGTAACATATGCGTGTGAAGCGTTACGGGGGTTTATAATGTTTCAGGTGGGGGTTTCTACGGTTTGTCATTATTAATTATATTATTTGATTTTTTTACATATTTACTGTTACTATATATATATTATGATTTATGAATTGTGCAAGAATTAAGTTGCTCTCCTTAGCTTGATTGATCAATCCTCTAAGTTACGCCAGCTACATGCCCCTAATTACTAACTTATGTAAGTATTTGATGCTTAGTCGTTATGTTATGACAAAAATTTAACTGTATTATATGTTTTACTATCAATTTTTAATTGATTTTGACAACTTCGCTCCCACGAGCCGAAGGAAGTTCACCCTACATTTTTTTAACCTTTCAGGTTAAGACAGAGCTAGTGGTGTAGTAGAGACAAGCCAACGAACATATGATAATTAGGATTTCTGTTAACTTATTTATTTATTCACGCACTAGTTGAATTATTTATTTGTTTTATGATGAAGACTGGTAGTCTAGTAAATTGTTAATAAGTGCTTGTAACTCGTTATTGCCTCTTGGACCATTTATATTATTGATTTAATTATTTATGAATTCTTTTTGTAATTATGCTTATTTCTTCCGCTGCTTAGAAGATTTTTAATTGTGATGAAAATTATTTAATTAGTGGCATGACTAGGTTTATATTTAATTACAGACTTATTTTGGAGTGAATAATATTTTATTTATCTGTATGATTTAAATGGTTTATTAAATTAATTAGCATGGGAAATCAATGACTTGTGGTTTGTGTTTTGTTACTACTCACTACTTAATTTTATTTTCGAGAATGTTTTATCAATTATAATTATTTGAGGTTATGGTATGTGGATTTGTAGTATTATGAAATCTAGTAATTTATTTTAGTGCTTGAAATGAAATTTACGCCTATAGGATCCCTTTTTAACAACTTGATTTTAGGAATATTAATTTTACCAAAACATGAATTACGTGTCTACATGTTTATAACTGTAATTTACTATTTAATTAATGTTATGAAAATTGGGTCATTACAATAAGAAATCTAAATCTAACTCTCTATAGCATGAAACAAAATAAAAGAAAGAAAAGAAACTCTCAAACCACGTAGGAAATATGACGAATGATTCGTTGAAGCGCCTCCAGTGGATGGTGGTTTGTCTCTATTCTTTCTCTCTCTTTATGAATTGGAGTGTATTCGAATGTAGAGATATGTAAATATGTTGAATATGAGATGATGGAAGAATCAATGAAGTATCATCTATTTATAGGCAAAAGCACTTGTTAGGGCTTGTCCCGACCATCAAATTTGGCAAAAAACAAAGATCTACATGAAATTATGTGTTCGATGCTCGATCGAGCGAAAATTTGGCCTGGTTTAGCGGAACGGCTCGGTCGATTAGAAGTCTGACCTTGTCGAGCACCTAATCGAATAATCTACTTTAAAGTTATGTTTGAAAGCTTTCTAGTCTGAATTTGACTTATATACTATTTCACACATAATTATAGCCTGATATTTGCAGTTCATGTTATTATCAAAATATTAAAGGTATGTCAAGATAAATCGATGTGTAGTTTTCTATTTGATTAGATTTTAAACTATGTTAGAGCCAACATTGATAGATGTATTCATCGTGAACATATGAATGTTATTAACTAAGACACACTTCAATACAAATGACAAGGATAGTTAAAAAATGTGTTTTGACTTGCAAAAAGTAAATAAAGATCGGTGTTTTTTTTTGCAATAATTTAAAAGTAAAGGTCAAAACGCAAAATTATTTAAACTTTTTGTGTGTGTGTGTGTGTTTCTTTTTTTTTTTTTTTTTTGGGTAAATTTCACCATAAGGTCCAATTTATATAAAATCCTTTAATTTAAGGCCTCAATTATTAATATTCTCAATTTGGGGCCATAACTTGCTTTCCTCTCAAATTGAGGATAGACTCAAATTTTGTTTTACATTTCAGGACTTTAATTTGACGGTTCATGAAGAATAATATTTTTAAAATATATTGCTGTATTTATGAAATATGCCATCTAGTTTTGGTGAAATATAGACGTTGTTATTGTGCCGTAAATTTGAGAGAGAAATTAATTATGGGTCTCAAATTAGAATAGAAAGATTCATACGCAAAATCTTAAATTGATGATTTTATAGAATATAATGTAGAGAAAGAGTGAGCACATGGACCCATTTATAGGGTTCTCTACTTTAATTTGTATGAACTTGGATTATTCAAATAATAAATGTCTAAATTAATTAAAAAAATAGAAGTACAAAGTATCCATTTACACATTTCTCCAATTTGATTTGTATAAATTGGATAATTAAAAAATAAATGTCTAAATTAATAAAAGTGGCAAAGCAAGGGGTGTATTTGATAAACTCCTAAATTTGTAGGACCGGATTAAAATTCTTAAGAATATAAAAAAGCATATACAGCCAAGTAACTCTCAACTGTAGTGAGCAAGGCACGTCCTTTTTAAAGCAAACCATCCAACAACAGATTATGACTAGGTGCAAACCCTAACCCACCGCAATTGCCCCTTTTCTCTTCTCCGCCCCCTCGTTCCCAATCTCGAAATATTCGTCTCTCCTCTTTTTCGTTTTCTGTAGCATAATTCTCGAGCTGATTCACTTCCAATGGCACCGCCAATGAAACCGGCCGTGAATCCAACCCAAGGCTATGGCGGCAGCGCTGATGGAACGCGGGAGAATCCGCCGTCAAACAACTTGTGGATCGGCAATGTGTCCCCAGACGTCAGTGAACCCGAGCTGAAAGAGATTTTCGAAAAATATGGCCAAGTCGATAGCGTCACGACATACTCAACCCGCAACTACGCGTTCGTGCAATTCAAAGAAGTTGAGGATGCCAGATCTGCGAAACAGGGTCTCCAGGGGCTCGTCCTCCATCGAAATTCCTTAAAAATTGAGTTTGCGAAACCGGTTGGTGAACATTTATTGACTACTCGTATTTGACGTTGGTTGAAAATTAGTTTTGTGCAAATTATTAATTGAGTTGGTTTTCTGATTCTATTCTTGTATTATAACGTCAGCAAGCGAGTGGATGCTAATATATAACCGCTCAGGAGGGGTTTTGTTTAATTTTGCCTCTTGCTTTGTGTACGTTTCAAATTTTCGAGGCCTTCGCCAATTTACCAAATCTAACTGTTACTACTGGCAATGGGAATTCTGTTTAGACAAATTGATTTCGTGGTATATATATTTTTTCTCAAATAACATGTACTGTGTGCAATCTAAAAGGTCCAAACCATTTGGGATTTCTTATCCCTTTGTTTGATTAATAATACTAAATTCCTGTTTCTCATTAATGATTAACAAGTGCAATACTATTTTAACCATTTAGGCATTTACATAGTATATGTTGTGTGTAATTATCGAATATCCGAACTGAGGAAAAAACTTTTCCCATGATTTTACTTCTCCCTTTCTAACAAGATGATATTGTATACTGCTCGTAATTCATAATTGCTGCCTTCCCCAATAAAATTGTACATGACGTCAAAGTCAAGTTGTGGGTAAATAATATATTTGGTTTTGCTAAGGTATTATATTAGTTTTCTCAGTTATTTTCAACAGTGTCTGCTAACAAATGCTTACATCAAGGAAGGAATCTCTGTTGGTGTACTTTGTACAAGTGTAGGGAGGATATGTGCAACAACTACACCATCATGTGTATTTGTAATAGACTTTGAAGCTTCGTTCAATATAAGTAATAAGTACTCTGGACCTTTAAAAAGGCGCTACAAACAAAAATAATGATGCTGAATCCATACAATAAAAGATATGGAGGCCTTTTACTCCAACAAATGAAGTGGCATTAGTAAAAAATTACTTTGACGAGGTTTATACTTTAAATTATTATTCTGCTACAGGAAGGATGTGGTGTGTTGAAGATCAACTGAACCAAACTCAAAGAAAACTCTGTTTCATCCTATTAACTCAAAATTACAGGATTGGAAAGCCTGATAATTGGATAACAGTTCTTGGCTATTTGTGGATTTACTTTGATCAGGTTGAATTGCTGTAAAAATATTGTACCTCCATTTAAAGGATGTGGTGGTTTTAAGATTTAATTAATTAACTTATGTTACCAATACAATAAATCAGTGTGAAGAATCAGAAAACTGGAGAGCTCTTACAGCTTTTTAAGATAAAGCTTCCTTTAAAAGGTAGCCAAATGGTATAGGTTGCAAGAGTACTAACAATTGGCTGAGGAAAATCAAACCTGATATATGACGGTCATACCAAGTAAAGATCATTATCAAAAAACCAAAAAGCGGCCTTTGATAAATTTGTTCTTTCCTGTTTTATTTTCGCATCTATAGCTAATGACCTAATATTAATCGTGATACAACTTTCATGTTGAACTTTTGTTTGAAAGATTATGTCCAATTAAAAGCTCTCTTGCCAACGCTCGTCCACATTGTTTCAACTTTTGCTGAAGCTTCACAATTTTAAATTTACCCTTTTATAAGAACTACAGAAAAATTATTGTTAATTCTAATACTTTTATAACATCAAGTAGCTAGCAAGCATTATGTCTGTGTCAAACCGATTACAGGGATAGTGATCAGAGGTCAGTAAGCAACAAACATTGCTGGCAAGCAGATTTCTCAGTTACAACTGAAGTCTGCTCCACATATGTTTCAAATATTTGATTCCTGATTACTTTGTATCTATGTCTTTGTTTTTCATGCATCACACAGCTGTTCATGCAAATATCTGGAGATATGTCAAATCTTCAGGAGACTTACAATTTTGACTTTCTGAGACCATGTTTTAGATATCTGATGATGAATACAATGCTAATTATTAAGTTAACATGAGATGTTTTAAGATATGCAAATGAAGACTCATACATGTAATTGATTTCATAAGTGTTTGTAAGAACCTTGGTTGTCAGTCGTGCTTATAAGCCATTGTATGCGGCGTTTCTAAAGCTGCTGCGATGTTTATTATGCTATTGTCCCCAATTTGTTTCCCTGATGCCATATGATATTCACTGTTTGGGATGCTTAACTAGTCTTGCATGCAGGCTAAACCATGTAAAAGCTTGTGGGTGGCTGGTCTAAGCCAATCTGTTTCCAAAGAAGAATTGGAGAATGAGTTCGTGAAATTCGGCAAAATCCAGGAATTCAGGTTCATCAGGGATCGGAATACTGCATTTGTTGATTATTTTGGATTGGAGGATGCTACTCGGGCACTGAGAAGTATGAATGGTAAACGAATTGGTGGTGCTCAGATACGTGTGGATTATCTTAGGTCACAATCTTCCAAAAGAGTGAGTTGATTTTCCAGAAGCTGATCCAGTCATTATCTAGGATCTGTTGTATCACATTAGCAAAACCCCATATTTATTTTATGATCAGTTGTTCGAAAAGTAAATTTCTTTGTATATGCTTCCTTCATATGGAAAGTGAAAGATCTATAATATTTTGGTGTCATGTTACTCAGTTCTTAATTTACTTCACCATGCTTAGGTATGGTTAGATTGGATTTTAGTTATGAGGCATCTCTTATCATCTCTAAAACTTTACTTCTCTTACAAATTTTACAGGAGCAGAGTGAAGGCCAGTTCCCTGGTAGGAATATGGGGCCTTCTGATTTTCGCTGGATGGGGCATGATTCCTTGAGCAATTATTCCGAGCCTGGTCTTTCTGGGTCCAAACGGAAAAATGTATAGCACCAACTTTGATAAGTTAGCTTGGTTCTGAAAATCTCATTTAAGATTTGGATTGTTATGTAGTTGATGAAACTATTTTCTGACTCCGAATGCATAGTCTCTCTAATAGCTTCATAGAAGCTATTCTTTATGGTTTGTTTGTAGTCTAGTTAGAGTAGCCTGTTCTGCTGATAATATTTCTCATGTTAATTTGTGGTGCATTTGATGCATTTTCATTTTTCCGTCAGTTATTTTATTTAATATCTTCTTCTGGTGTTTGCTGCAGTATGGAGATGCAGAGCCTAGTAAAGTTTTATGGATAAGATATCCTCCTTCTGTAATTATTGAAGAAGATATGCTACACAATGCCTTGATTTTGTTTGGGGAGATAGAGAGGATAAAGACATTCAGTGACAAGAACTACGCTTTTGTAGAGTTCAGAAGTGTTGAAGAAGCCAGGCGTGCCAAAGAGGGCTTACAAGGAAAACTCTTTAATGACCCAAGGATATTAATCGAGTACTTTAACAGCGAATTTCCTGGAGGGAGAGGACAAGTTAGTGAATATTCAATCCATCCAGTTCAGATGGACATTCTTGGTCTTAACCGCCCTGTTTTACTGGGCAACAATCCTGGACATCCACCATCACTTGGAATTCTTGGACCTGATATGTATTTGAGGCCGCCGTTAGGTCCTCATAGCACCTTTGAAGCTGCAGGGCATGGCCGAGAGCCTATCGATTTGGCTGCTGTTCAAAACTTGCAGGAACCTAGCCCCAGAACTCTGGTGGGAGGGCCATCATGGAAGAGATTGTCTCCCTCCCCTGGAATAATCTCTTCACCTTCAGCAGGTTTTAATGTGTCAAACAGATCTGCCTCTGGGGCATGGGATGTTTTTGATGCGAACCAGCTTCAAAGGGACTCCAAAAGGTCAAGGTTTGAAGCTGGTTTGCCTCTTGAAGGAATGGAGTTGGATGAGCAACATGGGCTGCATTTAGTAAGAAGTGGTGGAGCTTGTGGTCCTCTAACAAGGGGCATAAATGTTGGATTTGGACAGCGTCAAGCTGAACGTGATTGTGCGTGGCGGGGTCTAATTGCAAAGGGTGGAACACCTGTTTGTCGCGCTCGTTGTGTTCCTGTTGGGGAAGGGCTTACTTCTGAAATGTAAGTGTGTATAGATTTGGCTTACTGAATTTTGAGTTGGTATCAATGTTTATAAAATCTCATAATTTCGGCGGATTATTTTTTATTTTTTTTTATTTTTTGCTTTACCCTTTCGGCCCTGCAATCAATATTGGGCGTGTGAGATTTTCTGAGAATTCTGAGCAGATATCTCTAATATCAGTAAATATAGATATCAATATTAGTCACTTCTCAGTTCAAATTGTCTGCACTTGCTTGAGAGCATTTGCTCTCTTTAGGATTCAATTATTGGAAATATACTGTTCCCCCTGGTTGGGGTGAAAATAATGGAGGCTAAAGCTAGAAATAAGAATTTCCCTTCTCGTAGTCTGCTCTGTTTCTCTGTGATCACTTTTGTGACTTTTCCGGTCTAGAATTTTATTGCTTGCTTTAGCTTGATTTCAGGTTCATTTTTGAGGTCCTAAATTCATAAGTATTCAAACCTATCAATATATTTAGTGGGTTTTAGTAATAGTCGAAGGCTGTTGGAGTTGCTATTGTGTGTTTTCTGCACTGCAGTATGTACTGTTTTCACAAACATCTTTTAGTTCCAACCTTTTGGAGATCTTGGATAGTAGAGATTAGGGGTTGCCTTTTTTCTATTTAATATGTATAGTTTTCTTTCATTTCTAATTTTCTACTCACAGTTTGACAATGTCAGTTATCAAATATGGTTTTGACATCTTTTGATTTTTTAGTTACATCTTGTCAATTTACATTTGGTTTCCTTTTTTGTTTTTGTTGGTTCTGTCAGGCCCGATGTGATTAATTGCTCCGCACGAACTGGATTGGACTTGCTGACCCAACATTATGAGGATGCTTCTGGGTTTGATATAGTTTTCTTCTTGCCTGACAGCGAGGAAGATTTTGCTTCATATACGGAGTTCCTGAGATACCTAGGCTCAAAAGACAGGGCTGGAGTTGCAAAGTTTGATGATGGCACCACCTTATTTTTGGTGCCTCCATCTGATTTTCTAACTAGAGTTCTCAAAGTTTCTGGACCAGAACGCCTTTATGGAGTAGTTCTGAAGTTTCCTGAAGTTGCCCCCAGCACACCCACTCGACAGCCAATTCGTCCTCATTATGAAGATACACTAAAATTGACTGCCTTGCAAACAGGATATAGCGCTACTCAACCAGATCAAAGGATTTTACCTTTGGAAAATTCTAGAGTGCCTGATGTTCCAAGGATGATGCCTCCAACAACCCATATTCCTATTACCAACTCTTTCCCAGCACAGTCTGTTGCACCAACTACACTAGCAACCACAGCTGGCATAGCCTTGACGCCTGAACTTATTGCTACTCTAACATCATTGCTTCCTTCTACTAATGGTTCTTCTGGTTTACAAACTGCACCAATACTGCCGAACCCCTCATCAGTGGGTTCGACAGCACATGCTAGTGCTCCTGACAATATGGCCCTTTGGAAGCGTGAACACGGGGCTCCAGATCACAATGGCCAGCTTGCCCAACAGCTTGGTAGTCATGTCAATCCACAGTTGCAACATCTGCCAGCAGCTCAAGCTGCTTCTTTAGTTTCAAATCCAGCCGGTCACTTCCACCAAATAATGAATTTAAACAGCCAAATGCATGAACAGACTTTTAATTTGGCAGCTCAAGGTGCCTCTTCATCTAAAGCAATGGCACCTGTAATTCCATTGCAGAGTGCACAGGCTTCGGCGGCACCAGATGTCAACCAGCATTATCAACAGCAGAATTCTCAGAGTGTTTTGAGGAGTCAGGGAATTGATAACGGAACAGATACTCCAAAGTTGTATAATCCATCTCTCATCCAGCATCAGGCATATCCTGTGGCATCATCCAACCAATTTCATGTTAATGGTGCTCCCCCCCAGTCACAGCCATATATGCCGTTGCCTTCTGATGTGGAGACCACATATCAAAGTCAACTATCTCAAACTGCTGCTCCATTTGGGGCCACCCAGGAAAGTGGTGAAACGGAGGCTGACAAAAATGAGCGTTATAAGACAACATTGTTATTTGCAGCCAATCTCCTCTCAAGAATACACCAACCATCAGATAATCAACCAGGGCAGGGTGCTGGGAGTCAGTGAATACATGTACTCATCAGGTATTATACATCTTAAGTTGGTGTTTTCTCCCTCTCTTTTGTTTGTGTCGTTTTTTTTTTTTTGGCTGAAAAGTGCTGCAATCGTTCAACTCGTGTTGTTTGAGTCATGATCATGCCTGTAATTATGTTGTTTCCTCATCATGTGCTGCCTCGCACTTTCTGATGTTCAGTAGTTTTATAGGTGGGTGGGGCTCTGGGAACTTAATTGCTGGTTAGGGAATTTCTTGGTCTTGAAACATTTTCCTCAAAACTTGTGTGGTGTCAATTTTTTTTTTTATTTGCCCAGTTGTAGGTGTTGCTGCCTAAGAAGGTTAATAATAACTTCAGAATTGTGTTAAATAAAACTTGGGAGTGAACAAGTTTTTTCCTCATCTGGTTACCGTTCAGAAGTAGGAAGTTTTTCTGAACAGTTACTTATTGGGAATGGCCATCTGAAACTGACTTTTCAATTGTTGCTCCTTTAGTGATTTAGTGCGGAAGTCAGAACAATTTTTTGTGTCTAAACTTCAACAGTAAGTGTACAGTGAGCTGACGTAAGAATTAATTGGTCCTACAAATATTTAAGTGCAATTTAATCTGAGATAGGTTGTTGGTGATGTGCTGAAAGAAACTAGCTTTATATCTCTTGAGTAGAGTGCTAGCAAATGTCTTGATTTTAAAGGTTATGCCTTAACACTGAGTGTATTAGCAGCACTAACATTTGAATTGGCCAGTAATAGACCTGCAAGAGTTATTTCGGTGTATAGGTTTTAATGTGATGTTGAATGAAACACCATCACAAGGGTATGGTCATCGATGAATAATGCAGTTTGGTTGTATATAACTTGTATTAGTGCCTGGGATTGGGGACCATGACAGGACTATCAGCTGATGAGTGGCTGGGCTGGATTTGGAATTGTGGAATAGATTTGTAGGATCAAGGGTGTGCTCTTTGCAAATTTCTAGTTGCACAAAACATTAATAAAAAAAATTAATTGTTCTTCATTAATTTCTCTGGAGTCGGGTTTTAACGTTGCTACAACACCTGGGCATTACATGTGACATGTTTTGTTTATATTAGGTGCTTCTTGTGGTAACCTTTGCTTTGTTTCCCACCATGAATTTGATCTTCTGTGTAAATTACCTGCTCTACTATGCTTTCCTCATGATATCTGCATTTATTTTAGCATCATAGCAATTGTGCTTCGCATATATGTAGCTATCCTCGATTTTGTTTTCAGTTGATTGTCATATAACTATAGGTAAATCAACCCCTCCCCTCTCCCCCCCCCCCCTCCTTTCTACTACTGATTTTATTAGCTAGTAGTAGTTTGTAGTAAATTTGTATAAGTCTGACCAGATTTCTATTATGTGTTTTCTCCTTATATATATACATAATATTTCCCATGGAGAACGTACAAAATTTAAAAAGAAATACACACGTAGCCTCTTGTAAATGTGTCGAAATGCCTAATCCAGTCAAAACAAAAATTGCTTATTTGTAAGATTTAAACATCGAAATAATATTGTTGAAAACTCATCTGCAAGTTTTAGTTGTTTTTGGGCCAACGATTCAAAGCCTCTTATATTATTTGAGGCCTTAAACAAGTGAAAACACAAGGAATCTAATCATCCCTTCGAAACAACTTTATAAGCGACTAGAAATTTGCAAAGTTTCACAATATTAGTAGAAGCAGCTTAACGAGGATACCCCATCATCTTTATTTCAATTTTCCACCATTGTGGAATCTAATTCCAAGCTCCCTTGACACCTAGTCGAAAAAATCTGTTCTGTGGATTTTTTATTATTTTTTTTCTTTTTTAAAGGAAAAAATGTAGAACAATCAATCTCAAATGTTCTGAGCAATGTCGAGCTGTAATGGTCTCCGAAGTTGGATAAAAATTTGACCCTATTTGGATAAATTTAAGAGAGAATACAAGCACCTATGGTACTGAATGTTATACAACCATCAAATGGTAAGTTTATTTATCAAACAGAAAGCAATTCTTTGATATTCTATTATCCAGTGCGAACTAATGATCAAGTAATGCTTGCTGATATATACAAGGTTCTCTTGCATAACACAATTCACTTGATCTTGCAACTCTAAACAATACCTTCTTCCTGTTTCTTCTGTTTTAGCACCCTTTTTTAAACTTTTCTTTTGGGAAATTTCTAGATCCTTCCTCTTGAAGCTAAACCAGTTAATATGCGTTAGTAGGGGAAGCTATGCATACAATTAGTGTGAAAACTATCGGGAAAGTATCATTTAACCTGCAATCAATTATTATTTTTACTATTTTTATATCATAATTATAATTTATTTATTTATTTTCGATGTGGTCTCCGTAGAGGGGTGTTTCTTTATTTTTTATATTTTTATTAAATAATTATTGCTACTCTAAGAATAAAAAAAGCCTCTTTCCAAACAAGGTTTCTCGAACTGAGGAATGCTGGTTTTACGTTTCGACTGCGTTTGGTGCGAATATTTCTGTACGCGATTGAACGCAATTTGGGTCAGTTGTGGGGTGTAGGGTGGGTGTAAGTTTAGGGTACGCACTGTTTTGATGCTGCTGCATTTCATGAGTCTGAAACGATCCCACATGTCAGTCTTATTTGTGGATATATGCGCATTTATGTACTGTACGAAGACAGTTATCGTAACATACTTTTTATTCTCTCTATATTTTACAACTAAACTAAAAAAAGGTTCGAGCTATGCAAATAAGGTTCTCTCTATTAATACAAGCACCTCAACTATTATGAGTTGTTTAATTACCAAGTTTTATCTTAATTTAAGATTCCGTTACAAATAGGATTCTGGGAGCAACAATCCCCCCCCCCCCAACAACCATTCAAAAGACGAAAATCGTGTGATTTCAATTATTCTTAGGTTTTTGGATAAATAGGGCGTAAATTTATATTCTTAAATAAAGTAAGGGAAAAGGTTTTCTCGAAACTTCTAAATTTGGAATATTGCAATGTGTGTAGGGATAAAAGAAGAAGCGCGCCAAAGCTAATCTATCGCTTTCGCAGCCATGGCAATCCATCGACAAGGCAAATGTTACTATTTCTCCTCTCTCTCTCTCTCTCTCTCTCATTTTTTTGTTTTTATTATTAGAGATTTTTTTCTTTCTAAATCTTTGAAATTGTTGGGATAAATGCCCAATAACTCACTACTGTAGAAAAAGATTGCAAGTTTGGAAGACTAATGTTTCTCTTGTTTATATTGTCATTTATGTTGGGTAGATACGATCTTAGCTACTTTAATATCTGAATTGAGCTGATCTTTTTTCAAGTTATGCTCTCATGAAACATGGATGAAATTTAAAAGAAAAAGGATTATCTGAGGTCTTTATATTATATGATAATCTCTTTTGTATTCTATCCCAAGGGTGAAAAAACCTTCTTACTGTTCTCAAAATAAACATAAAATTGATATCCTTTTTAGTGCTCCCTCTGTCTATTTGGGAGTCGTGTTTCACCTGAGTGTGTATATATATATTATTATTATCAACCGGTTAGATAAATGTAGAATATTTAGTAAAAACTATATGTTTTCAAATATACAACTTGGCTTTTTTGTTGATTTGACCTGTCCGTTTATATATTTTTTTTTCAATTAAGATTAATTTTTTTAACTATTAAATTGAAATATTGACATTTGAAATTAAAAAAATATCCTTAAAATTGTAGTAAAAGTATTTTTAAAATATAAATCTCATTTTTGGATTTAAGGAGTAGAAACCCATTATGCGCAGGAAATGAGTCATTATAGCGTGATCTATTCTCAATTATATTTTATTCAGTATCTAATATATTTTAAAATGATCTTCCCTCAAAAGAAAAATAATAATATTAAATTAAATTTGTTGAATGATGCTTCTTCGAAGCAAGTATGTAATTAACGTACGCATGTATCTTGATATGTTGTTTTAGGATGTGATGTTGGTTCATCTGCAGCATCAATGTTATCCCTGTTTTTAGCTTCTATTTTCATGGAAGTATTGATTATTTTGAATACCTTGAAAATTTTCAAACTTTCTATATAATCCTATTTACATATTACACAAAAATTTACAGCATATATATTTTTTTAAACGCTGATATAAAAGTGCATGATTTAGTTATTTTGTTCATTACATTTGATGTAAAGTCTGAATAATATTTGACCCCTATTGGTATATATATTGCATATTTTAATCATATGAAGATTTATGAGTTTAGGGTCAATTATTTTCTGGAAGATGTCTTTTGAAACATAAAATTGAACATTCTCTTTTTGTATTTTATTAATTCGAGATATGTGAGTCAATTTTAAACTTATATTTAACCCGCACCACTATATATATTTAGTATTAGTTGGTTTTTTTATTTTTATTTTAATATCTTCTTAACTGATCAAACAATGTCTTTTTTTTTTTTTTTTTAACATATTAAATTTGGGGAATTTTCCTCCGATATGTGATGTAAGCAACCACTGTACGCTACAACCAAACTCTACCATATGTTTTTGCTTTTATATTCTTGTAACATATTATTAAAAAACTCTCCACTGAAAGACTACAAAGATGGGCTGAGTTTCATATGATATTATTGCTTTAATATAAAAGCTCTTAGTTTCGTATTATATTAAATGGAGTTATTATAATATTTAAAAGTGGTTATATTCTTCATTATCTTTTTTTTTTTAATTTTTAATATACTATAATACATTTTAAGAAGGATATCCTCGTTAATTTTTAATATACTATAATACATTTTAAAAAGGATATCCTCAACAAATACCGACGATATCATGTTTTGTGTGTCTTCCTGATAAACAAGTAATGATCATTCTTGGACCCAACAAATCCAAATTCTACTAACTTCTCACAGAAATCAAAATTCCTACGTCAGAATGCTTATTTCAATCCATATAAACTCCTTTTCAATAAACACACTTCTTCTGATTTAACCTTAATTTATCCTTGTTGAGGTTTCATGTAAACCTCATCATGCCACAATTGATGTAGAAAAGCATCATCAACATCTGTTTGATACAATGGCTAGCCCTTAGCAGTGGATAAAACAACTAGATACCTGAAAATCACCAATTTGGCAATAAGTATAATAATTTCATGAGCTTGCAGGTAATCCTTGGCTACTAATCTAGTCTTATTCCTTTCCACACTCCCATCAGCTTTCTAGTAGTAAGCTCAGCATCCATGGCTTGCCTCCATTCTAATGGTTTTGTTGCTTGAGAATAAGTAGTAGGTTCTTAGGCAGAATCCACATTTTCTAGAAAAACAATATAAGTGGTACTAAGAGGTAGATTAGAGAGGTATGGAAAACAAGCAACAAGAGTATGATTACCTAAAGGTATGAAATTAGTATTGACTGTTGGTGTGACTGTAGTAGAAAATAATAGGAAAAAAAAAAAAAGCCAAACATAAGGTTTAGGAACCTTTGCCTAGATATTCTAATTTTGAAGAAGAAGATGAGGGTTGTTGAGCATGAATAAAATTGGAAGTTTTAGATATATAGAATAAATAATAGACTTAGTTTCCAAAAGATAAAAGGATTTGGCAGAGGTATTTGAGGCAATGTTTTAGTGTTATCAGGAAAGTTAAAAAAAAATTCATAAAATATGATATCCTTGGACATGGCATTGTTCCGCCAGTTTTGATTTTGAAATCGGGGGTTCTCGAAACTATGAGGAGCGGAATCAAAATTGAACTAGCATATAGTTATTTTCAGTTCTGGTTCCAGAACTATCGATTTCGGAACTACCGGTTCCACGATTCCAATTTTTGATTTTTTTTTTTTTTTATAATTTCACACTTGAAGCTGCCTGTTTGGAAACGAAACAAAAATTGAAACAAGTTATTTTGGAACTGAAACGGACGGTTTGGAATCGTCGATTCTTGGAACCGGTACCCCGAAACTAGAACCTAACCGACCAGGTTCTAATTTCGGTTTCAATTCTAAACTGAAACCAGGTTAATGTTCAAACAAAACCATTGACTGCCAGTTCCAATTCAAAATCGAAACCGTGCACATGTCTACCTTGGACGCACTAATTTGTTTGGTTTCAAGATCAAACCCTTTCTAACCTTTGGTTTTGTCTAGTTACCTAGAAACGCACATGCTCTGGCTCTTGCCCGCAATATATTCTTATGAGGTTGTGTGTTGGTCGCATGACATAGACTACTAAGGACTAAGGTGGTAGTAGGATGGTGTTTTTTTCCATGAAGTCTTCATAAGGTGTTTGTCAATCCAAAATAAGATACGGAGGAAAATTTAGTTGTGAACTGTTGTACGAAATGAATATGGCGACAAGGAATCTTGGATTAAGACATGTATAATTCAAGAACGTGTTTGTTTCATCTTCACAATTCCATTTTCATGATGAGTGAACACAAATTTTTTTTATCTGTACCCATACCCTATTCTACTTGATCAATAAAATATCGGGTTCGGTTAGTACCCTACTCGATTAACCAGTTAGCCGTCAGGTAACCCGACCCTACGGGTAAAACTGACATAATATAGTTGTTATGTTCAAAACATTAGGTTGTGCTACATGAATGATTCTTTTTTTTTATTAAAAGTATTATTGAGTAGTTTTTATATCCAACAACTCCATTATCACTATTTGATTTTTTACAATATCAAAATTTTCGTTCAAATTCGAAAAAATTGAATCAACTTAAAATTCGTATCACTATAATATATGTGCTTATTATTTCCACATTTGCAACCAACACATTTACATGTAGGTGGAAGCATCCGACAATTTCTTAAGCTTTGTGTAGTGAACAACATCTGACATATCCTTGGTATAAATTTGAAATATCTCTGCAATTTGTACGGCAAAGTTCCATTACTTTCATCAAAACATTTTGCAATTTCATCCCAAAGTTGTTTTGCACTTTAACAAACATGAAAAATTTCACGAGATCTTTTCATATAAGAGTTTAAAATCCAACATAAAACTATATGATCAACCTTCTTAAACGGTTCATATTCTATTTAACTATGAAACTATTGTGGTAGCAGCAATCCCAGATCAAATAATACAGTGGAATCAACTCAATTAATCAGAGCAACTGAATCCTATCACATATATATAAACAACAAGAAACTTTCGATAATGATAAATTGCAGGAAATCAACAAAATCGACACCAAGACTTTAACATGAAAAACCCCTAAAATCAAGGGTAAAAACCATGGCTAGTCCAGGAAAAAAATTACTATGTAAACCGAAATTACACAGTCTCCTTCTCTATTACAAATAGAGGAATCATTACAACATCACCAAGAAACTACTCAAAAAAACCATTCTTCCAAGAAATTACTCTAGAAACCCATTCTTAGCAAAGAAAACCATTCTTGGCATCCACAATAAATGGGAGGAGTATCACAAATGATAGAATAAGAGGATAAGAAATCACTCATTCCTTGTCTCTCTTCCGTCTCCCACTTTTCCTTTGTTCTGGTATGTGTTTCTGTCTCTCTGTCTCTCTGTCTCTTATTTTCTTTCCTCTCCAATTCTCAGAATTGAACTACTTTTCTCATTGAGAGCATAAACCTATTATTTTGCCAAAATGGGCCTAAGAAATTTTCATGGGCTTTTCTTTAAATGTCAACCCAACTATATTGGACAAAAGCCCAAGAATCTTCCCCTCCCAATATAGTTGGATATTGAATCACACAAGTCTCGAGTTCATACGACCAACCCAGCGCATAACTCATGTTTCTCTCGAGTAACCACTTTAGTCATCATGTCTGCAACTTTTCTTTCTCGAATGATCTCCATTCCCAAGATTTTCCTTGTTGAACCTAAATCCTTCATGTCAAAGAATTTGGACATCTCTTCCTTCAACCTGCTAATCATCACAGTATATTTTCCCACAATTAGCATATCATCAACATAGAGCAGCAAAATAATAAAATTACCATCAGGGAAGTACTTGACATAAACACAATGATCTGTCTCCATTCTTTTATAACTCTGGATAGTCATAAAAGAATCAAACTTTCACGTGAAACTTGCTTCAGGCCACACAAGCTTTTCCTCAATATACAAACCAAGTGTTCCTTCCCCTTAACTTCAAATCCTTCCGGCTGATTCATGTATATTTCTTGCCTCAATTCTCCATGTAAGAATGTTGTACGAATACCAAATTTTTAAAAATCTCAAGATTCAAACTAGCTGCCAAACCCAACACAATGCGAATGGAGCTCATCTTCACCACTGGTGAGAATATCTCGTCAAAGTCAATTCCCTTCTTCTGAGTAAACCCCTTAACAACTAATCATGCCTTGTGTTTCACTATTTTGTCACCATCTTTCTTTAACTTGATGACCCATTTATTCTTTAGAACTCTCTTTCCCTTTGACAATCAACCAAGTCAAAAGTATTGTTTTTGTATAGGGAGTCAAATCTCTTCTTGCATTGTTTTAATCCAATTATCTTTATCTTTAAGGGATTGCACCTCCTCAAAATACTCAGGCTCCCCCTCATCGGTGACCAATGCCCATTTTGAATCCGGATACAAGATATTTGGTTTACGTTGTCTGACAGGTCTTCCATCTTCTGTTCCTGGATTTTCTGGTAGTATATGTGGCTGTTCTGGTTCTATAACATCCGGGATTGGATCAACCACATCTGGGTCAGCTGCCGTTGGCTCATTATTTTCAATGTCAGCTTCGTTACCAATTTCAACTTCTTCTCTACCAGCATCAGCAATGACGGTAGGAATTTTTAGTGGTTTTAGATCAACAACACATGTATGCATTCGAGTAATGGTATTTCTCTTTTCTAGATCTTCCATTGTTTCATTCTCATGAAAAATAACATCTCTGCTCCTGACAATTGTCTTCTTCTCTGGATCCCATAACCTGTATCCGAAATCCTCATCTCCATGTCCAACAAATATACAAGGAGTGACTTTGCTATCGAGCTTGCTTCTTTATTCCTTCGGCATATGCATAATTGCCTTGCACCCAAAAACTTTCAAGTGGGAATAAGAGACATTTTTCCCACTCCATACTCTATCTGGAATATCAAAATCCAAAGAGACTGATGGAGATCTGTTAGTCAGGTAGCAGGCAGGCAACATAACTTCACCCCAAAAGAACTTAGGTAGTTTAACCTTCCTCAGCATACATCTAACTTTTTCCATAATGATTCTGTTCATTCTTTCTGCTATACCATTATGTTGAGGAGTGTCTGGTTCTGTCTTTTCATGTCTAATGCCATGCTGAGCACAATATTCTTTAAACTCTCTAGAGGTATACTCCCCACCATTATCTGTCCGCATACACTTTAGCAGCTTTCCCATCTATCTTTCAACCATGGCGTGGAACCTCTGAAACTTCTGAAATACTTCACATTTGCTCTTCAAGAAATACACCCAAGTCTTGCGTGAAGCATCATAAATGAAGGTGAGAAAATATTTATTTCCACCTAAGGACTCCACCTCGAGAAGACCACAAACATCAGAATGTATTAGCTCCAATATAATATTTTTTTGTTTAGAAGGTGTACGAAAGAAAATTTTGTTTTGTTTACCAAATAAGCAATAATCACAAGGATGTAGTGACTTACTTTTATTTATGGGAATAAAAAACTTATTGGCTAGGAGCTGCAATTCTTTCTCACTCATATGCCCAGCCTCTTGTGCCACAAATTTGGTGAAGAATATTCTTTGGCTACAAATAACTGGTTCCGAGCTATCTTGAGTTTTGTCCTGTATAAGGTGCAATAAAGCTTTCCTTTTCCAGCCAACAAGGAGTCTTTTGTAAGCCTCCAGTTTCCATTTGTGAACTCTTGATCATATTTTTCTTTGTCAAAGACATTAACAGCAATCAAATTGTGGCGCGTGTGGAATATGTCTTACATTTTTCAAAGTCAAAGTGCTTCCCAATTCTGTCTCAACAACTATGTCACCAATGCCAATAACCGGTGCAACACTCTTGTTTCCCGTGAACAAATGGCCAAAGACTCCAGCTCGGTAGCTTGTGAACAACTCTCTCTTTGGAGTACAATGGTGAGAAGCACCCGAATCAACTATCCACTCAACATCGGGATCCTCAACATGACAACATTCATTACTGATACAAACTACAGTCTGATCATCATTGAAGTGAGTGACAACGGCTGCTGTATTTTCATCCTCTGACATCTTCTGATTCCTTTCTCTTTGCTCTTTCTTCCAAATCCTGTTATTTCTCTTCATATGGTTGGGTTCACCACAATGATAACACTTGAACTTTTCTCTTGACTTAGACATGTCGTTCGATTTACCACGACCTTTAGGTCTTTTGCTCTTGCTTCTACCTCTATTTTTTCGTGACAAATGCTTGTGAAGAACTGGCCCCTGATTTTTTTCTCCTAGTCTCTTCATTGAAACATACTTTCTTTGACCATGTTCAATGTCAACTTTCCATTTGGAGTTGTATTACTGAGTGTCACCACCATAGTCTCCCAACTGTCAAGTAGAGAACTCAATAGAAATAGCGCGCACTTCATCATCATATGCAATTTTCATGGTAGAAAGTTGATTTACCAAATCTAGAAAAACATTCAAGTGCTCTGCCACAGAACTTCCATATCTGTATTTCAAATTTACCAATTTTCTGATAACAAATGATTTGTTCTATGCATTCTTCCTTTCATACAGTTCCATCAGTTTTTTTCCGCAAATCACATGGATCTGTCTCTTTAACCACATGATGAAAAACACTAATATCTACCCACTGTCTGATTGTACCAATTGTTTTTCTTTCTATTTTTCCCACTCTTTATCTTCCCTATTCTCAGGCTTAGCATTTTTAAATCTTTACAGTAGAGTAAATTCTCCATCATAGGTTTCCATATGAAATAATTCTCTGCATTCAATTTAATCATCAACCCAACACTACCCTCCATAGTTTCTGCCTAACCGTGGCTCTGATATCATTGTTGTCGTAGCATCAATCCCAAATCAAATAATACAACAGAATCAACTCAATCAATCAGAGCAACTGAATCCTACCACATATATATAAACAGACAAGAAATTTCTGATAATGATAAATTGCAGGAAATCAACAAAAATCGACACCAAGACTTTTACGTGGAAAACCCCTCAAATAAAGGGAAAAACCATGGGACTTAGTCCAGGAAAAATTTCACTGTGTAAACCGAAATTACACAGTCTCCTTCTCTATTATAAATAGAGGAATCATTACAACATCATCAAGAAACTACTCAAGAAAACCATTCTTCCAAGAAACTACTTAAGAAAATCATTCTTGGCATCCACAATAAATGGGAGGAGTATCACAAATGATAGAATAAGAGGATAAGAAATCACCCGTTTCTTGTCTCTCTTCCGTCTCTCACTTTTTCTTTCTTCTGTTGTGTGTTTCTGTCTCTCTCTGTCTCTTCTCTTATTTCCTCTCCAATTTTCAAAATTGAACTACTCTTCTCATTGAGAGCACAAACCCATTATTTTGCCAAAATGGGCCTAAAAAATTTTAATGGACTTTTCTTTAAATATCAGCCCAATTATATTGGACAAAAATCCAACATAAACCACGAAGAACTACAATTTAAACATTTATAAATCCAAGTTTATTCTTAGCTTCTAATGTTAGAGTTATAATGGATCAAATTCACGCACATAGATAAATGGATTACTTTCGATCAAGAACTAGAACTTCTTTCTTTTCTATTTGAACCTTATGAGTGGCTAGATTAACATTCAAATAATATTTATGTTTAACAACTTTATAATTTTTATCATATTTTACTACCAGAAGAATCTGTAGATTATGAATAAAAATAAAGAGAATTTGAAAGAAAAACCTTATTCAATTGACAAAAAATGTATGCACATACAAAAATAACATATAATATTAACTACTTTGTCAACAATAAAAACGTCGTTTTTCTCCCAAAAAAAAAAAATTGACAGTAAATTGAACTGAGGGCGTGGCTATTCATACCCCAAAAATCTCTAAACATATCCCATAATAATTATGACAAAATTAGGCATAAATGGTTGACCAAAGCACCCTTACATATTTATATATTTAAAAGTAATTTAATTTTATTCTTTTTTTTCTTATTTTCAACTGCAAAACTCCAATCCGTTATTCGTTAGTTTTACTTTTATTATCTTTTTCTTCTCCATATTTTTTTAATATAGAAATACAAAATTGAAATTGTAGATGTATACTTGTTAGTTTTATTTTTATTGTCTTATTCTTCTCCATGTTTCTTGAATATAGAAATGCAAAACTTTGCAGATTCATTCATAAATTTGTTAAGAATTGTGTGTACAAGATTTATATATATATATATTGTCTTCTTCTTCTTCTTCTTCTTCTTCATATTTTTAATATAAAAATATAAAATTGAAATTGCAGATTCATTCATGACTTTCTTAAAAACTTTGTATACATGAGTTCATATATATATATATATATATTCCTTCGTCTAAAAGGATTATAGAACTTTGGGTTCATAATAGTTATCAACTCCACTCATTTTTTCTTCACAAACCTCTCTTTGATTCTCCAATGGCATTAACAACTAACACACATCTAAACAAATTTTCAACAATTTCCTTTTCATCCTAGTCTTTGGGTCCTTAGACGTATATATGGCCGCATCCTGTAACAAAGTGTTAACCCCATTCACCTGACCAAACCTCTTCTGATTTGCCACTTTTCTGTAACAAAATAGCCAGAATCTCAAAAGCATATATATATATATATATCATAGTACTATAATGTGATGGAATTATTTCATAAAAAATATTATTTTTCCTTTTAATCTTCTTGTGTTATATTAATATTTTCTAGAAAATACTAATTTAAAGAGAGGAATTGTAAGTTAAAAGGGAGATACATTTATGGTAGATTAAATTATAGAGAAATTGCAGGAAGAAACTTTTTTGGAATTTTTCTGGAGAGGACAGAGAATTACTGGTTGAACAGACAAGTTTGGAATTCTGATTGTTATTTATTTTTCATTTTTTAATAAAAAAATATAATAGATATAAATATAACATATTTAGTAAAAACAAGAAAATAATTAATTTTAACTGAAATATATTTAAACTCTAAAATATATTTAGACATTACGGGTATGAATCATACCGAACACATATAATTATCTCCCCCCTATAAAACCCCCGTGTCCATTTCTTAGTCCCTCTCTCTCTCTGCACACAAGAAGTTGAGAGCAAACTCCTGAAAATCAAACAACCATTGGGGAAGGAGCGAGAATAATCATGGGTTTGGAGAGCGTGGGTGGGCTGGCGATGCACGTCATCCTCTCCAAATTGGGCCCTACCGAAGCTGCCTCCGTCGCCTGCCTCGGCAAACGCTTTCGGGTTTGGGCCTCCGACGACTCGCTCTGGGCCGAATTCTGCTCCCGCGATCTCGACATGACTCACCCGCTCGATCCTGACTTCAATCCTACCCCTTCTTTCAAGGTCTTTCTTTATTCTTTTCTTGTGGATTTTATACAGCTTTTCGAGCATATTATTTGCCTGTGCTTTTATCTGTGGATTGCTGCCAGTTTTGAGTTTGTTTGTCGCATTGTAGGTTTTTCTTGCTAATATACCTAGCTTCTAGTTGTATGAAAGATTTTCTACTCTTGTGAATTGGCGTTCCTGGAGCGGTGGAAAGATTCTGATTTCCACAACTTGCATCCGATAAGGATTTTGCACCTGAACACTTGATATTTGTGTATGGGTTTGTGGCCAAGGAATTTTTTTTGGGGGAGGGAGGGAGAAGTTTTTTGTTTTTTTTCCTGGGATATTATTGTACTTGTTTTCTAGGCTATTAACTGATTACTCTTTACTGTAGTAATTTGATTTTGCGAGTCTGCTTTATTCAGTCAATGGCTTGCGATACAAATATATGTGTGTTTCTCAAATTTAATCAGAGCTCAGTCTACCTTTGGTATGTAGGCAGCTTATCAAGCATGGCGTGAAGGATTTTCCATGTATCCATGGCCACTTGTTGTTCGGGTGAAAAGGTGTTGGACCAGACTTAAGCATTGGTTGACAGTAAACTATCCAGAGGTTTTACCTACTCTGCGTAGAGGCGCATCCGAAGATGAGATTGTGGATTTTGAGAAGTATTTGAAAATAAAACTGCCTCTTCCGACTAGGGTACTCTACCGATTTTGTGATGGTCAAGAACTGCCAAATGAAGAGTTTGGTGGAAGCTTACCTACAAGTTTATTGGGTATCATTGGTGGCTATGCTTTATATGATCACTTGGTGAATGTGTGCTTGTTACCCTTGCAACAAGTGGTACTTGATACTCAGGGCATTATTCATCAACTCGGATTTAGCATCAGATCCAAGTATATCGTAGTGGCAGCTTCTACTACCTACAGTGAAAAGATATTCTTTCTGAACTGTAGCAGTGGTCAACTTTTTGTTGGCACCAGGAATCTTGTAACAGATGGCGAAATGCTCCCCTGTGTGCCAGATGCATTGATCACTTCAGTGCATGATCCAAAAGGTAGTCAACAGCAGGATGCCATGCTATTGTGGCTTGAAGAACATGGTCGTCGCTTAGAAGAGGGTATTATCAATGTTCGCCAAGAAGGAAAAATCCGAAGTATCAGTCTGTTTCCTGAACAACCACCCCACTGCTCCTGTGCCATAACAAATGGTGTTAAGGTAGCTAACCAATGTAATCTACTTCTCTAACAACCTCACCCTACTTTGGGTAGTATATTCTGTTTGGTCGGAGCATATCTGATGTGTGAATTCCCTTTAGTGATTTGATGCTTAATTTAGTAAATTCAGTTAACTGGTCAAGTCTTCAGCTCATCAATAAAGATGAATTGGAAAGCTTTCACTTTCTGGAGCATCTGATCAGAAGAATACAATTATTTTAATAGTCCTGATTACATAAACAAATTGCTTGTACCATGAACTGGTTCCTACGCTCATGAGCTACTTTTGGTTGATGGTGCTCTCTCTCTCTAGGTTACGTGTGAGTCTGATGTGAGCTGCCTTGGTGTGAGTATAAATCCAAAATCTGCTCCCTCCTCCTGGTGGACATTTGTCCTTGAATCTGGACTGATGATGTTCAATTTTTTTTTTTTTTTTAATTAATGGGAAGCAAAGTCAGTGTTCTGAATGTTCCTTGAATCAAGTACCCACTTATCTCTCTTGCTTCTGAAACTTCTCCATTTTGAATGGGTTCAGTTAGTAAAGCTTTCTCACTCTTGGCAAGTAATAGAACTATGACTAGTGCCTTACTGATGTAACTGTTTAATATCTAAATGATAGATTTGAAACATTTCATATAACTGAAGCAAAGAGGCTGTATATACTACACCTCTACATTTTATTAGTCTCTATAAAGCTCTAATCTTGGAATTTAATCAAACTTCTGCTTGACATGTCACATCTGATAGGTTAGCCTGAGGTAAGTTCTGAGGATTGCATGGTGTTGAAAATCAACCGGTCATTGTTTTGGGCTTGAAAAGCTTATTTTTCTGAAAAGCTCCTGATGGGAATTTGCTACACGTTTGCTATATTTATATGAAGCATAGTGGTTTTGATATTATATTTAGCTAAATCATGTTCCTGTATGCTGGTATATAACTTTTGTAAAGAGTTGAAATCATATTACAACATTATATAATATCATTTCCCCTAATATTCCTCTCTCTTAATAAATAAGTAGCGGAATTCTGGTCTAGTTTCTGTGGTCATTTTTTTGTTGGGTTCACCAGAATATGCTTTATGATGATGGAATTTGCCTGAACTTTCGGCTGATATTACTGTCACCAATACTTTATCCTGTTTTCAATTAATTTTTCCATTTGTTTCCAGGTTCGAGCTTCTGCTGCATTTGTGCCTGAGTTCAGTAACCTTCAAGATGAATCAGAAAAGTATTGTTTTGCTTATTCAATTCGCATGTCCCTTTTGCCTAATGGATGTGTCATTGGTGGGGCCACCTTCAACTCTTGCCAATTATATTGGAGGCGCTGGATTATACGTGCTAATGATGCAATTGTTGCTGATGTAAATGGGGAAGCTGTAATTGGAAAGGTTGGTTTCTCATTCATTGGATCATTTTGGAAGCTAGATGAATTGGTTGCTAATTTGGATAAACACATCTGAAACCATAAGCACAAAAAATCTATATCTTGTTTTTTCTCCGTGAAGCACAATACACCAGCCTCACCTTCCATCTCTTGGGACCTACACCTTTATAAAAACCTCAAAGATGCTGAAATCCCAGATTTTTGTGAGTTATTAGGACTTCTGTCTAGGGCCAATTTGTCCTTAGAAAAAGACGATATCAGGATTTGGACTGTAGAATCATCAGACTAATTATCTTGTAAATCTTTCTTTGAATCCTTCTTCCCAAGAGTTACCAACCTTCCTTCCCTTTCTTTAACCCCATTTGGAAAGTTGCAATGCCTAAAAAGGTTCAGTTTTTCTCATGGTTGTTGGTAATAGGAAGAGTTCTTGTGATATAATTCAAAAACCTTCCAAAAGTACTTCTATCCCCTAATTGATGTGTGCTTTGTAAAAGTGATTCCGAGAACTTGGATCATATCTTTTGCATTGCCCATTCTCTATATCACTAGTCAATAATGGAGTTGAACTTGTCATGGGTTGTCCCCAGATCTGTAAGAGACTGCTATCAGCTAAACATGGGTAGCAATATCGGTGAAAAGGCTAAGATTCTTTGGGGAATCATTGTACAAGCTATATGCTGGTCTATTTGGCGGAAAGAAATACAAATTTTTTTGAACATATAGAGGATACTGTAGATGAAGTATGGGACAAAGTAAATCTTAGAACTCTATGGTAGATTTCAAATCATAAGTTATTTTGTGTACATTCACGTCCTTGATGTTTTTAGATATTTAAAACTTGTAATGAAATTCTAGAGTTCATTTTATCTTGGGGATTCCTTATCCCTATGTAATTACACTATCGTTATCAATAAAGTTTTGTTTCTTATCAAAAAAATATTATCACTGATGGGTTGTATGTTAAATTCTTCCACTGGATCATCCAGCATTTGACCTTTCCTGAATTGTAAAACTGCAGTTTCCACTGCTCCGTCCTGGAGAGGAGGAGTTTGTTTATGAGAGTAGCACATCTCTAGTGGCTTCCCAAGGATCTATTGAAGGCTCTTTTACTTATGTTCCTGGAAGGTACAAAAATTTTCTCTGCTATTTTAACATGTACCTTTATGATAATGGATGATTTATAGTTTCTGCATTCCGATAACTTCATTTATACTCTTAAATATTCAAGTTGGGAAGGAGCCCTGAGGTCATGAGGAGATCCTTCCGCAATCGCAGTGGAGATTGCCCTCTGGGGTTGGGGTTGGGGTGGGGGATGGGTTTTAAATCCTTGATTTTCGAACCCCTCAATCCAAACCCAAAGGAAATGCTTAGCCATTAACTTTTTTTGGTAGACTTCTAATTAGAATGAGGAGAGAATATGAAGCTTTGCCCTTTAGCTGCTGCTTGCTATCTTAGGGGAAGAAAAAAAAAGGTGAGAAACGGATAAGCTAAGCCAATAGTTGATAGTAGCTAGAAACATCGATCATCTTTAACATGATGAGAAATTATTTTGGGCCAATTTGAGCTAGTGTTTCGCTGTAGCAAAAAGTAATTCTTGGATTAAATCTGAAATAAAAGAAAGAGGAAGCAATAACATCAAATATAAGCAATTGATTATTGGGTGGGGTGGGGCTATTTAACACCCCACAGCCATCTAAATACACGAAAAAAATAATTTCATTTGAAATGTAAATAATATTCAAATTATTCCATCACCCACAACCACAGTCGGTTCCTACGTCCCGCCACAACAACCAAGTTCCAATAACCCACAAAAAGGGGGGAAAAGGACAGGGTGTTCGATCAATTTTGATCAACAATTTTGCACTTGTTCGACAAACATTGGTCGAACAACAAGTATGCGTTCCTTAAGCCAGAACTAAACAACTTCTTGTTGTTGGTCAAATGGTTCAATCTCAACTGCCAGAACAAAAACTGTATGAGTACTAGAGACCATTTCACGATCTGGCCTGCTTTGGTAGAATTGGTTTCATAGAAGAAGGGTCCTGAATGTTGTGTTAGGTTGCACTATTTCAGACCTCTATTGTATTTGTGCTGTAAGCTTATGTAAAGCATGTTCCTGAATATATACATTTACTCAATTGTCTTCAGATTAGTGGATGCAAAAGGTAGCCCATTCCCAGTCGAAGTAGCTCGTTTTCCTCTTCAGCTGCCGGAGTACATATTCTGATAAAGCTGTGCAACGGGTCGATCTCCCGAGGAGCTAGTGCTGATTGTTTTGTTGTTTATGTTGTGTTGAGATTCTTTCATTGTTGAGAAGCCTGGAGTGGTGTCCTTTTTTAAATTTATTTATGAAGAAAATTCTGTTTTGCCTATAAGATGATAGAATGCTGCTTGTTTGGTTGGAAGTGCATGGATCATGGCTTTGTACAATACAAGAGAGAAGAAACTCCTCCGTGTCTCTCTCTCTCTCTCTCTCTCTCTCTCTCACACACACACACACGCACACGCACACGCACACGCACACGCACACGCCCACACACACGCCCTCACACGCACACGCCCACACACACGCCCGCACACGCACACATGTATTATTTGTAGGAAGACAACGGGTAGGATTTTCTAATCGTCCAAAAAAAAAAAAAGGTAAAGCTTAAAAAATTGAGATAAAAATTAAACGATTTTCGTAATTTTTTCAAGTATTTTTTAACACCTTTTCAATTTTATTAGTTCTTTTTGACACTTTTACCCTTTATTGAATTTCTATTTTTCTTTTTATTCCTTGTAAATCATGTTGGTAGTGACATAAATTTCAAAATTTTGGGTCACCTGACAAATCTTGTGTCAGATGGGTGGTACGAATTCACTGAATTTTAATTATAAGGTTATTTTATCTAGTTTTATTTTAATTAAATTTCTTAAAATTAAAATTTGAATCACTTAAAATTGGAGTTATTCAAGGTACACCAAAATTTGCACTCCACTCACTTAGTGTGTCATTTTCAATTTAGTTTGCAAGAAAGTAAAAAGATTAGAAAAATCAACAAAAGATAAAATTGTAAAAAAAGATTAGTAACATTAATAAAATAAAAAAGGTGTTACACATGTATAAATATTATCCAAAGTGTTATTTAAATACATTTTCGCTTAAAAATTGTAAAGTTTTAGATATCACAAAAGAAAATATAAAAAAGGGGAAAAGGCAAAATTTGGAATTTGGTTGAGAAAGAGAACTTTTTTAAAATACAAAATATAGGAAGATAAAATTGGTTGAGAAAGAGAACTTTTTGATAGCCATTGGTTTGTTTGAATAAAGGAGGGGTAGGTTCTATAGAATAACAAATGCTCAACTATGAATATTCTAGAACAAGTGACATGATTTTCTTACCAAAATATGAGAGCATTATTACATGTGATTCTAGTGATGTTACATTACTTTTAACTTATAATTATGGATGATTATGACATTCTCAAACTTTCTAATTATTACTGTGAATCTTATTTATTAACATCAATGTTAGATATTCAAAATTAAATTATTTGAATAAAAAAATATTTATTGTTATTAAGTAAATTGTTTTGGAGAATTACTACAGGAGAGTTCGTAATTAAAAATTAATTAACCACAAAAAAATATATTATTTAATGATTAAATTTTGAATAAACTATATTAATCTTTACTTAGGTCAAGAAAAATATATGATATTTTACATAGTTATTAGTTTGAAAAATTATGACGTTAATGTCATTCTTATGTTTTCTGATGTGTCTCTCTATCCTATCTCACCCCTTCCAATATATATGAAAATTAAAATCAATATATATATTTAAATCTTATTTAAAGTATGATAATATTATTACCATATATTTGAATTGACAGCGCAGCTATTTGCTACAGTTTTTTCAATTATATTTTAGCGCAAATTAATAAAAAATAAATATTTAAATGTCAAATAACTACTAAAATTCATTTCAAGTTTTTCGTCTTTAATTTTCCTTTCTTCTCGTACCCTTCAACCTTTTTGTTTCTCTTCTATTACAATTCGGTGGTGAGGTCAGTTTCTGAGAGGGGAGGGTTGTTCGGTGTTGCTGAGAGGAAGGGTCTTCTTCCCTATCAACTTTTTTTATTTTAATGAGTAACAGTATGAATGTAAGTAATCTTTAATTTAATAACTTACGTATACTTTAACTTTAATCTATTTTCATTTTTGGAACTTCTATATGTATTACTTCCAATGTATAATAAATGTATGTCATATTATTATATAAGAATTTCGATCATCCACATAGGACGCCTTTAACAAAAAAAGTAGGTTACGGCAATTTCAAACATAAAATGTTAATATGAGAATTTATTTGATAAATAAGACATATATGTGCTAGAATCGTAACAAAATTGAAGACGGCTGAATTAAAATGAAATTTTGACCTCATATTTAACTTTTTTTATTATTTAAAATTTGAAAAATGGAATATATGGAAAGCCTCTTAGTGACATACTTAAAAGAGCAAATCCAAAACTCAATATTAGGTGGAGAGATGCAAAATTTGAATTTAAATTTAAATAGTTATTCATTAGCATTCTTTCCATATTCACTCAATTTATCCAACTAAGAAACAGAAATATATTTAAAATTTACAACTAAGAAGTAATAATAAAAATACCTTTCAGGCACTGAATATTTAAATAAAGTTTCAATAATTAATTGCTAAATAAATATACATTAAAATTAGGAAAAAAAGAATTAATTTTTGGGCCCATTGTCCATGCCCCGGTGGATGAATCCTGCCCATATCAGCACGTCATTTCAATTAAAATAAGGATCAAATAATCGACCCCTTTTTACTACACACTGGTAGACACATATCCGTGTGTCTCTGTGTGTTTGTGTGTGTATATATATGTGTATGTATGTACTCATCGTCTCTTTGAAGCTTCCTAATGTCTGTTTATGCCTCTGACCATGTGAAATGTGATTTGTCTTCTCTATTTCTCATGTGAAAAAGCTGTTGGTGATTCTCTCAATTCCTCTATTTAGAGATCTAATCTCAAGGCGCAGCGGAGAAAAGAAATAAAAATAAAAATTTATTAATGTAAGCACTTTTCTGTGTTTTATGCTTTCTGGGTTTTTTTATATTCCCATCTTTCCCCTTATTACGTTTACTTTTTCTTGTTTTTTTTTTTAAAAAAAAAAAATCATCTCAACCTCTCTGTGATTTATATATGCATGCGGTGTAGTGGTTGCTCAGTTTGAGCTTTGTGTATTGATGGGTTTTTTGCCGCATCTCTTTTTTTAATTTTCTTTTTTTTTTTTTTCACCATGACTCATTGAATAATCAGATCTTTATTGAGCTTCTATGATGCTTGTTTTCTGTGGGTAGTCTTTCTCTAGGGTTTGAGTCTCAACTGCTTTTTATTGGAATTCAGGTTTATTAACTTACTTATTGTTAACTTTGAAGTCTTTACTTGGTTAGGGTTTTTGTTAGTTACCAATTTAGCAGATTTAGAAGAGAAAACAAGCAGTTTCATGAAATTTAACTGATTCTAAGTGCTGGACTTTTGGTTCGTTTTGGTTTACTCAGCTCTTTCTGCCAAACATCAGGTGGCTTCGTGGAAGTAAAATCATTTGGTTTTGGAGAATATAGATTTTGGAGATTTTGAGTGATGGATAAGGATAAGTCTCATCCTGGCAATGGGAATTTTCTACCACCCTCAGGGAGGTACTCCGTTTTTTCGCCACCGGGCAGTAGTTACAACTCCAAATCTGAACAATCAGCACCATCAAATTTGCCTCCATTAGGGCCAGGCAGTTCATCGGAACAAGGTCATTTTGGTCATTCCATCCCATCCGATTCTAGCCAGTTCAGTCATGATATAAGCCGGATGCCTGACAACCCACCCAAGAATTTGGGCCACAGACGAGCCCACTCTGAGATTCTCACCCTTCCTGATGATATTAGCTTCGATAGTGATCTAGGTGTTGTTGGTGGCTTGGATGGACCGTCTTTTTCTGATGATACGGAGGATGATTTGCTCTCTATGTATCTCGATATGGATAAGTTTAATTCTACATCTGCAACTTCGGCATTCCATGTGGGCGAATCGTCTAATTCATTAGCAGCTGAGCCTGGTTTTTCATTGGCCTCTCAGAGAGCAGTAGCTAACCAATCAGCTGACAATGCGGGTCCCAATTTTAATGAGAAACCGAGGATTAGGCATCAGCATAGCCAGTCAATGGATGGGTCGACTTCTATCAAACCAGAGATGCTCATGTCTGGTTCAGAGGATCCATCCGCAGCTGATAAGAAAGCCATGTCTGCTGCGAAGCTTGCTGAACTTGCTCTTATTGATCCAAAGCGTGCTAAGAGGTAGCATTTCCATTCTGGCTGAATGTTCTGTTACCTTAACTTGGTAGCTTTTCTAATCTTGGTTCCTATTTTGGTTTGTAACTTGATTGATCAAAGTATGATTATTGTCGGTATCCTGCATGCTTATTCTATCTTGTAGGTTTTCTAAATTGATTAATTCACAGCATTTTGTATGAGTGCCTCCTTGTAATCAAAATTATACGGGTGCATTAATGTTCAACTAATGCTATTATCAATCTATCCTTTGGCATGCTTAGTCTACCAGGACAGAGTTTCCAGCTTAATAAATTTAGACTATTCTGGATGCCAATATCTGCTTTGCTGGGTTGCAGTTGTTGTTTGTGTATTTTGTGGGTATCATGTCTCATCTAACTAAACCCTTTATTCACTGCTTCTGTTGAAAGAAGAATGCTTATTTTATGCCATAACTTCAGTTAAAATTTGTATTGTTGAATGGATCAACTAATTACATCCTCAGTTTGATTATACTTCGTGTTCAGATATACTTTGAAGTTAAGATCAAATTTAATCATGCAAAGAATTATTTCATCTTTTATTATCATAGTTAATATTCATATTGAGATTCAGTTAATTTCATGTTCCTAACTTCCACTTTATCTCTTCCTGGTTACCCTACAGTTAGCTTATCATTTACTATATGCTTGTTTACGCTTCAGATTATGATGAGAAAATGAAGAAATATTGTTAAAGTTGGTTATGCTTCCTTGAATCCATGAAACTTTATGTTCTCTCACATCCATGTCTCATGCTTCTTGCTACAGGATTTGGGCGAATAGGCAGTCAGCTGCAAGGTCAAAGGAACGGAAGATGAGGTATATAGCTGAGCTTGAAAGGAAAGTCCAGACTTTGCAAACAGAAGCAACAACACTGTCTGCTCAGTTAACTTTGCTTCAGGTAACTTCAATCCTCTTTCTTATACTAATCACTGATTCATGCTGGCTGTGGTTCAAGCATACCAAAACAAATATAAAACGTACATACTCCTTCAGAGGCATACCCACAGAGAAGAGGATGTTAAATTATGTAAAATTGGAAGGAAGACCAATTAGAATAGCTCAATGTAGAATCTTCTCTCTTTGAATTGCTGTTTTGCATTTTTTTAGGGCAATAAAAATCATCTGTGGAAAGAAATTATGTTTCTGCTACCTATGACGAGAAATTATGTTGTTGGAATTGATTGCATGATTTTTGGTTTAATAATTGTTTCAATGGCCATGTAATAATGCATGTTTTCTGTTTCTTCTTTTTCGTATTTTTTTCTTCTATAAAGGGCTAGAAAATGTTGACAGTTCTTGCTTTTCTTCAACAGAGAGATACAAATGGCCTGACAGCTGAAAATAGTGAACTCAAACTACGCTTACAAACGATGGAACAGCAAGTGCACTTGCAAGATGGTAACATTTCTATCCTTTAACTGCATCTTCTGTAACTTTTCATAGTTTTCTGCTCAGGTTCTGCTATTGGTCTGCTGGTAATAAGTGTAAAAGTTAAAATATGGGGATGGAGGAGAAGATGAATTTACATTCTACACCATTGTCCTTTTGTTGGTAAATTCTGAAAAGTAACTGTGTATTATTTGCTGAATTAGAGCTGGTCATATTTTAGTCATGTTCATCACTATTATATTGCTCTGAGTTTGACTGCGTGAGTCAGTTGATCATTCCATAAACTACAATTTACTTGTGAAAACTTCTGGATATGACTGCAGGGCTGATTAATGAATCTCTTTCTAGTTGCTCCAGAATAATTAGGAGATTCTCCAGTAGAATATATTTGAATGATAATCTCGTCTCATTGATTATCATAAGTGCTGTATGAAATCCTCATCAATTGAATCACCTTTTGAGATATACGAGATATTCCTAACATACAAGTAAAAAGTATATTTCACTGACAAGAAAAATAGAAAACATGTATGTGGATCAGATTGTTGATAAAATAAGACTATTGGGTTGGGACGGTGATTAAATTAATAATTGATGAAGAGAAGTGTTCTAGGTTCTGTTCTTTGACTTTATTATCAGAAAAAAGGACTGATCATTCTTATTATTCATTAAAAGAACAACCTAGGAACCAGGAGTTACAATACTTTGCTGACATATTTAACTGCATGTATCTTTCTTATTTACGCCACATGATGTAAGGGCAGCTCTCATATGAAACTTACAAGGGGGGGGGGGGGGAGGATACAAATCTGAAGGGGGTGATTTTAATATCTCAAAGGGGCATTTGTAATTCAATAGATAATTATTGTAACATTTTCTTTTGAATATGCCAATGCTCAGGGCTTAGCTTTTATGATTTGGCTTAATAGAATAAAAGAGCTCACTAATTTTCTTTTACACTTGAATTCCAGCATTGAATGATGCACTGAAAGAAGAGATCCAGCATCTTAAGGTGTTAACTGGTCAAAACATTGCTAATGGTGGAGCTATGATGAATTTTTCGCCGTCCTATGGAGGCAACCAGCAATATTTCCCCAACAACCATGCGATGCACACATTATTGACAGCTCAACAATTGCAGCAACTCCAGATACATTCTCAGAAGCAGCAGCAGCAGCAGCACTTTCAACAGCATCAGCTCCACCAGTTTCAGCAGCAACAGTTACAGAACCAGCATTCACAGTCATCTTTGCAGCAGCAGCAGGAACAGCAGCTGTCACAGGCATCGGACATGAAGCTTAGGAATTCTATGCAGTCTTCTGTCGAGAAGGACTTTGGTCATGATGGATCATCAAAGGATTAGATATGGGAAGATGGATGTTGAAAATCGTATATGCCCCCAAGTCTTGTTTAGCTGTTTAGGTTTAAACTGCATATTTGTTGGTTTTATTAGGCACAGTTTATTCACTTGGAGTCTGTTAACTTGTTATTTGTTCAATTATTCATGCATAGAGTATCAAATTCTTTTGTCAACTATTGTTCTTAGTGGTTATAGCTGTCTTAACTTCAATTATTGAACTCTCTCTCCCTCTCTCTCTCTCTCTCTCTCATGTGTGCGTACTTGAGCTATTAATATTATTCAATTTTACTTTTTATTTAGAGGATAATTCGATGTTATTATATTTATGGGTAATCATAGTCGATTTGGCCATCTCTTTAATTTGCTTCAGAGATAAATGAAAGCATGTAAAAGAAAGAATGGATATTTTTATTTTTTATTTTTTTATTTTTGACCACAGGTTGTACGTATCTACACAAAATGGAGATGCATAACTTCTAATTTAAGTGGAAATGCGATTATGTACTTTGTTTCAATAACATATTTTATTTTATTTATCGAGACATGTTATATGCATAGCCCGTACTTTATCATGGAGTTGGACCTAATAGATCATTTTTTTAGTTTAAAAATATTACAAAGATTATATAATAATCTTTTTATATAAATTAAAAAATGTGTGCAAAATAATTTAAATTAAATATAAGCATCAATTGGGGCAGATTTAGAAAACAAAAAAAGCCTGAGCTGTGAGTTAGAAACAAGAAAATGGGACCCACTGAACCCGTTCCATCCCTAAGAACATAGATTAAAATTGTATTTACCAGAGAAAATGCATTGTCAAGCTCTTAAAAGAATTATGGGTTGTTCTATTCATTTAATGTATTTTTATTTGATCCATTAGCCCTTCAACATGGATTTTTAGTACGTTTTAAGTACATTTCTGTTAAGTGATTGCATGTCTTTTTTAAAATATTAAAAAAGTTCGAAAAACTGTTAGATAATATAGAATTAAAAAATAAAACAATAAAATATTCACACTCAATTTTCGATCGATGCAATGGTTGAAACTATCGTTCAAATCTCATCTTTATCTGTCCTAATAGACTGCAATTGAGTGCGAGAGCAGTTTCACATTCTGATGCTGATGGACTATTGACTTGTAGTCTTGTACAAGAAAAAATTCAAATTCAAAGGCTTAACGTAACCAAATAAAATTTCAGAAGTTGAATACTTAAGGCACGGAATAACGCATCTTGCCTGGTTTACTAACAATGAAACTGATCAGGTACAGCATGCAGAAATGGTACTATGCACAGAAAGTGTGGACAGACATTGATTAATGAAGAAACTATGAGCAGCAGCAGCAGCAGAAGTATCTACATTATTGTGTACCCCGGTCCGCCGCCACCTTCCGGCACTGTCCACTCTATGTTCTGTTTGGGGTCCTTAATATCACAAGCCTGATGCACAAAGCACACAAAATCAACCTCACCAACTGAAAAATATCGGGTTGTAAGAATCACACAGTGGCGGATCCAACAATATAAAATGGAATACAATAGATAAACACACACACAAATGTTATTTAATATTGAAGGTCATACTATCCAAGATATGAGTAAAAATAAAATGTGTTACATTTTTGTATTTCGACTTGGTTTAAGTGTGATTTTTTTATAAAGAAATGGGGGTACATTTTTTTTTTGGTACCCCCAAGTAAATGTCTGCATCCGCCACTAGAATCGCATGGTAACATTAGCAACACACAACTTGTTCGTCCGGAACATACATTTGTGTCTTTATTGATGAATGCAACATTTGTAAAATAACATATCTGTACCTTGCAATGCAGGCAATTCTGAGCATTGATCTGCAGCTTTGGATGACCATTTTCATCTGCCGTGTACCTACCATTTTTGCGCAGATTAAAAACGAAAACTAGTAAACAATGGATCCGACTTGATACAATTCCATCACAAAGTGTACTTACTCATAAACACGGGCTGGGCAGTATCTTGATTCAGGTCCAGCATACACAGGTAGGATTATGAGTTCAGGTACTTTTGGGTCCCTCAAGCGAAGGTGAGCTGGTTGATTGTGATCATGATTTGTATTGCTCCTAAAAGAATATGAAATTGAGAACCATGATATAGCAGGAACGGCAGTGGTGCGGGAGAGAGAGAGAGAGAGAGAGAGAGAGAGTACCGGTATAAAGAAGTAGGTACATCAAAAGATATAGCACCATCAGGCTTTGGGTAGTCGATTGGCTTCCACAATCGTGCTTCCTGTTACACGCCAACTAATATCAAGAACTTGATTGTAGCTTGAGTTTGCTAAAGAATGGCACTATATTGTTAATTATTTGATACATAACATGATGTCCCACTAAAAAAATCATCTAAACAGAACTGTGAATGCACTATTATCGTGAAGTTACTCAGGAAATTCATAAGTACTTCCGTTTTACTGAGTTAGTTTCAGCTTAAAATTACAGTTTTCTGAAATCTAGACATACAGTATGGAATATCCTGAGATTCCACGTTTGGTTCTCACAGTTCTTGATTTTCAACTGTCACACTGTTTTGCACTGCATAGACAGGGCATTCTAAATCAGATGTGATGTTCAGTTTTTTTATTTCTTGGGAGAAATTCTTACATCAGTTGCCTTGTGATCGGGTTTTCCATGCTTCAGCGTCCATGGGGATCTTCCTTTCATTATATAACTGGAAAAGGCAGCATAAACCAGACGATAACACACCAGTATTTGGGGGGGGGGGGGGGAATCTACAGAAAAAAAAATAATAAATGATATAGTCTTACTGTTCTAGAGCACTTAGTGCCAATCCAGGAAGGAGACCATAATCAAATGCCTGCAATATTGAAGAGAAATATAAAAGATTTTACAACCCCAATAAAGACTTGGAAAATATGTTTTCTCGTACAATAAACAGACACAACTAGAAACTCTCATAAATGAAAGATTAAACAATCACAGTACTCACTGGACGATAATTTCTTGCACTGTGAAGTTCTTTCCATATCCATGAACTTCTTAAACTGTCCCAGAAGGACTCTAATGGTGAGCTCTCATGAAGAGTACGGAATACAGATTCTGCTGCTAACATTCCTGAGACAAAGCAGAATGAATTCAGATGGATAAATATGTTTGTTCCCTAAAATTAACCTTTGAATAAGTACAAAAAGATTAAATTAATATTGGTTAGTTGTCATCTTACATATTGACCCCGCATGGCTGAGGAACATCCCTAAGATAAGAATTAAGAATGATTCTTCTATAAGTTTCTTTTGTGAACCCAAGAAAATTGTAAAATGAAGTACCAAGTTTGCCCACATAACAATAAAACAATTCCTTTAACATAATGAATAGACAGCCAGAGGGTAACCAATTATAATGAGAATGCCTCCAGTAACATTGAAATGTTTATACGTGCTTGACATAGGTAAAATACCTCGTCAATGAAGATTCATAAGAGTAAGTCAGCTGAAATTTTTATACACGAGCAAAAGGTGCAAGTTTTTCATGTCTTAGATGGTTCTAACAAATTTAAATGCAGATAACTTGCATCACATAACGAAGCGGGATTCACATCCACACCCATATGGAGCAATTCAACTTACATTCATATCCAAATTGAAAAGAACCAAGTTTATCATCCAGAGTCAAAAAAATACTACAAAGATGCACTACCAATCGAAATAAAAAGTCAAAAACTAGCTTCGATCAGGCAAATGTCAGAGTTATCTACTCTTTTTAGGAAGATGAGCAAAACACTGTTAGGAACAGTCAATAGCAAGTGGGAAGCTTTTCATTATATTGGATTTGGAGCTTGATGAAATTTAAATTATGACTACTAAAAGGAGGTTTTGATTTCTTTTTCTCATCATGTTATCAGCAAAAGCCAAAAAGCAATTTTCAGACAAAGCTGTTCATAACAGTCTTATAGACCACTACCTGATTTCATAGCAGTGTGAGATCCTTTTATTTTTGGTACATTTAGGAATCCAGCTGAACATCCGATGATTGCTCCACCAGGAAAAACAGGATATGGTATGGACTGCAAAATAACTAATATCATATATTATTCGTATTAGATTTAAAAAACATGCATATGTTCCAGAAAGATTATCAGAAGTAATACATAAAACAAAATACAGAGTACTTGAAATTCTTTTGGTCGAATGTTTTATCCTTTCCCCATGAAGTTAAACTATAAAAGATACAAGAAAAACGAACTTCTTGATTCACCTGGTAACCACCTTCATTTAAAGTGCGGGCACCATATTCAAGGACAATACCTCCTTCAAGTAGAGGTCTGATGGCAGGGTGATGCTTAAATTTCTGTAAATGGAAAAGTTGAAAAGGCACAGATTAATAACATCCAAGCAAAAGCTAAAGGAAAGGATTTTTTGAAGGGAAGAAAGAAGGAAAATGCATGTGAACTTGTATGCAAGATTAGAAAGCACTAATCAAGCAAAATTTTCCAGTTTGTGGAAGATTGCATTGAAGGAATAACAAGCAAAAGGGAAACAGCAGGACTCAAAGTTTACCTGAAACTCTTCATAAGGATTCAGGTAAGGATTGCGATAATTCAAGGCAACAACAAATCCAAGTGCAACCTATGGAGTGGAAAAATTAGAAATTCAAAATTTAAGCTAATTGTTTGAAACCAATATAACATCTTTTATGTGCCACAGGAAATAAATGAAAGAAAAATGTTATTAGACAATATTAAAAGTAATTTTTCTAAACCATCATAGCCTCTTTTCTGCAACACAAAGTAAATGAAAGAAAATGTTAAGATGCGTGGGTGAAATGGTAGTTGACCTCAACTGCCAGATTGCTTTGGAGTTAAGACGAACATGTCTACAGAAGTCAAAAGTCAGGCATATGACCAAAAACTAATGAAGTCATATAGACAAATCTTAAAATCAGATAAGTGTCCCAAGCTCTATTTGAATTTTTTACATCTATAACCTCTGACCCAAAATCAAACTAAAAAAAGCCTCATTTTGACGATATGTTTGCTTCACATAACAGAATAAGAAAACTTGTTGGAACAAGAGGAAACATACAGCCACTATATCTTGGAAATGGAGAATCTATACAGAATGCTACAGTTGACAACAGAGGATACCAATGAAGTATGTGGATCTCACTATTTTTAAGGGTCTGGCTAAATTTGCTCAATAAAATACAATTATGGGTTTCTCAATAACTATCAATTTCATTCAGAATTGCATATGGGTAATGAGAATACCTGTCTATCTTTCATATGATACAAGAAAGATCCTCCATACGTCTTGGGATCCAGTGGCCAACCTATGGTGTGAAGCACGGAGCCAGGATTATGCTTGTCTGCAGTGATTTCCCAAACCTGAAAAATAAATAACCTGAGGAGTAAGATCCATTTCTTGGATTCAAGTGAAGGAAGATTCTTTATCTGAAGGTTATAGCAAGATGTTTTTTTTCAAGTCATGCATCTGCGGAGTACATAAAGAGCGTTAAAACTTCTACTTTTCAGGTCATCTAAGGATTTACGGAACTTAACAATATACAATACACTTCCTATCTTTCAGTGGTAGATAATATTTGTCTCTAAGACAGTAATACTCTGGTGAAGAGAAAAATAGAAAGGAACTTTAAGAGAATGATGAATGATATGGGAGATAAATAACATTTAAGAAACATCATGTATAAGGCATTTAGGCAATAAAAAGAGAACGCCAGCATAAAGAGCACTGTATTGATTCACATGTGTCCACACTGCTAAAATGTTCTTAGGGAGAACTTGCTGTGGGTTGCTTGTTCAGAAAAACAGAGAAAGATGTGGTATGTGAAAAGAATTAATAGGAAGCTAGTGCAACTCAGAAAGGATAGACCAGGCACATGCAGAGTCTAGAGAGAACTAGCTCATGTAGGGAGCTGCAATTATACCTCTTTAATTCCTAAAGCATAAGTTTGATGTTGCCCTTGCCCTTGCTCTCGCAAGTTATATTTTTTGATTACTTTCTGCATATAATCATATAGCATCTCAAATCAATCGGCCAGCAAAGGAACTCTTGATAAACATATCAACAACAGCTCAGTTCTGTAAACCTCAGATAGAGATCCCCGACAGCCTTCGGCAAACAGAGTCACGAGTCCTGTATTAACCACAACATGCCAAAGAAACAACCGTTTAGTTATTCTTTTGAAACAACTTATTCAGCAAATGGTCATATCATTTGTCTTTTAATTACCAACTCAAACCAGCTCAGCCTTATTCCCCCCCCCCCCCCCCCCCAGAAACGCCCACATCAGCAATGTGACTTCATCCACAAAGAGTTTTACCAATTAAACAGGAAGAATGCAAGAAACATTAAGGCTCGCCTTTTAATTCCACACCAGGCTGAAAACTGTCTTTTTTAGATCCATCTTTAGCCACTCCCATATCATTAGTTGCAATGCCAACTACCTTATCACTTGTGTCATATAGTATCTGTAAGTAAATAATGCAATGAGAGAACAAATTGGTCAAAATTTCATTAGCAAACCAAAATGATGGTAAATACCTCACTAGCAGCAAAGCCTGGGTATATCTCAACTCCTAATTCTTCAGCCTTCACACCCAACCAGCGCACTAACTGACTCAAACTGCAAAACTGGCTTTAAATTAATATTACATGCAGACAAGTCACATTTGTTTATTACATGAACATCTGCATTTTAGATATACACATAACATAGGGCAGATTTATAAATTCACGATTCTCTGTAATTTTATTGCATTCACATTTTACATATAAAGATGAATCACTTCACAACCATGCAGTTTCCTAGTAAAAGCATTCAAAATGGTTAAAGAAAATTTGAAGGAGAATCAAATAGATGGAATGACAGTGAGAAGCAAAATGAAAATTGAGTAGATTGCTGGGAGGGGTTGAGATGTGGCAATAACGTTCAGTGCACCTGAGGTAACACAAATCAAGAAGACAGAAAATGACCAGTTTCCTCTAAATCAAATAATAAACAAGATCACAGAGAATAATGATAAAGCAAGCATTTACACAATTTTCTTGATTGAAAGAGGTATGAGGACTTATGATATTTCACTTGCTCATTGGGAGGACACAAGTTACCGTTGAATCATATTTCACCATAAACATGACCACAATTGCACACAGTAAAGAAAGTTCTTTTACCATTTTCTTGTTTAAGAACATAAAGGTAGTATTACCTTATGACATAATTTCCTCTGTTATTGAATGGAGATGGTAAGGGGAAAGCACGAGTCTTTGAAAGCAACCAAAACTTATCAGAAGAAACAGGGACATGGATAGGTGCCTGCAAGTAGTGTTAATAACTGAAATATCAAACTCAAGCATTACAATAAAGAATAATCAAACTAGATCATTACAATGAAAAGAAAAATAATATGTAGAAGGCATGTCATCTATTCAATCACAGGATGGCTTTTTTATTTTCACAATTTGCTCAGGTTTTAATTATTAGCAAGTAAGGAATCTTAAATTAAAGTAGAAGCAAGATTTGACAGAGATAATTTGAGTCCATTTCCATCTATCTGAAAATCTAAAGGACTATAATTTCTTCGAGAAGATGATGTTAGTTGTGTAAACCGAAAACTAATAATAAGATATAACATTGAATCAATTTATGCCTAAAACTAATAAGAAGGATAAACCAAAAGAATTTTGTGCTAAAAAAAAAGATACCGAAACTAAAGAATACTATCTAGGTATCGGAAATATATGCGTAACTTATAAATTTTGCAGACCCAACAGAGTTGAGCAATCCCCTAGGGGCACAAAAAGTATGCAAAACTTAAACGTGTGTGTCAAGTTCAAGTAATAAGTTTCATGTGTAGCCATGTTCTTGATGTAACAATGCACTGATAGGCAGTTAAATCACTCAATTCTTCAAGTGAAAATTTACCAAGAAGATTTTGATGTCAGTTTATCACAGATTACAGTCATTTTATGAAAGTAAGCAATTATTTATTTTCACAAAGTTATGCTCTAGAATTTCTGCCAAGGAGAAATTTTATGTTAAGCTTGGCAGCTAGACAAAACATACATAATCCTGATAATGTTTAGTATCAACACTCAAAGCTACATTGACAACTTTTCTAAATTTATGAGAAACATAAAATGTAATTGGAGACACAAACCTCCTCTTGTTTCCAATTTGGGAGAAGTTCATCCAATGCTCGAGGCTCAAAAACATTTCCTGATAATATATGAGCACCTAATGTACAAAAAAGGCAAAAAAAAAAAAAAAAAAAAAAAAAAAAAAAACATAGTTGTGCTCAGAACTCTACAAGAAGAAGAAAAAAAGAGTAGCCAATATATACAATCAAATATTAAAAAGCAGTCATACAGGTGGTGGTTTTTATAACATACATCCTCATCTTTTAGGACCTTCCATTGATCTGATTGCTTATAGCTCAATTTTTTTCTTTGAATCTCTTGCGGTGAGACAAAAATTGTTAGTAAGTTCATTTATCTTGATAAAATGCCTCATCAAGTTTAAGAGAGTCCACCCTTTTAAAATCCAAAAATAAGAAATTCATAGCTCTGAACATTTGACCACGTCATGAAACTTCTTGCACAAAGATATCATCTTTCTCAGAGGAAATAAAAGGGTACATTAAACAGGTAAATAATTGTAGATGCAGTAACACCCATTCTATGCTATAACTTGCCTTCAACTTTTATCCTCTGAAGAGTCTATACTTTCACCTCAGACTGAATTGCTGTTTTGAGCAAGCATCAATAAACAGAATTTTGTTTGAATTAAGATCACTTCACAATAACTACATAAGTTGGTTCATTTCCTCATGTCCATGGGAATTCATCTAGTTCCTAGGAAATCACACATGGTTCTCAAACCAATATACTTCAGTTGATTGTTTCACAAGATAAACCAATACATAGAATCATTGTTATTGGCAAAAAATGAGAGTTGCTGCAGACAAATTTCCATGTTTCCATTGATTAAATGACGATTCAAGAAAAACTGCACAAAATATATCTCATTTTGAAATCCAAGAACCCATTCTGCATAGCTCTATTTGCAGTACCAAACCGATGCTACGCCCGCATCTCACGCAATACTTGGAAACACAAAAAAAGAGCAATTTATTTTACCTACTTCAGCTCCCTTTTCCACAACACACACAGACAAATCAACATCCTTTTCTTTGCACAATTGCTTCAATCTTATTGCTGCTGATAATCCAGCAGGTCCTGCCCCAACAATCACCACATCATAATTCAAAGATTCTCTGCTCACTGATTCACTACTAAAATTCCTTACTCTACCGATCAAACCATGAGCCCTCCAAAGACCGATTATCTTCTGACTAAAATCTGCAAAATTTGCAGGAATTCTTGAAAACCCATTTCCGTTTTGATCGAAATGTGCGGTTTTTGTTGAATTTAAAGAACGCAAAGATGAGTAATGGTTATGTGCACCCAACTGCGTGTTAGCAGAGCTGTTGCAAAGATGGTGAAGAGGTGGAAAATGAATTTGGTTAAATATAATTGATTTTGATGATTTGGTTTTAGAAGAGGAAGAGATGAACCTGAGCATGATTTAGAGAGATGATTTAGTTATATAAACCCAGAGTTTGGAAGGGTTTCGAAGCTCATTTACAGAGGATTTTCGTGGGGATAAAGATTATTGCCTGCTTGTCAGTGTTCGTCGCCGCCTATTTTCTGTTCATTATGCACTCGTAAAATCACGACGTCTCAGAAGGTATGTTTGTCTATTTGAGGATTTATATTTTATGTTTATTTTGAGATAAAATAAAATAAAATTATAAAATTGACATGAATGGAAAAAATAAAAGCTATTATAAAATTATTTTGTAATAATTAAATAATAGAATAACAATTAAGAAATTATTGAAATTAATATTATTTCATCTGTCATACCCAATTTGTAATATATATTTAAAAATAAAATAAAATATATTTATAGTATAATTTTGAACTAATTAATATTTAAAAATAAATAATAAAGAATGGCTAAAATATGTAAACAAATATAATTTTTTTATTAAAATATATATTCTTTTCATCTCAAAATACAAATTTTGTTTCTATGATAAATTAATTAATTGTATAAAAGTTTAACTTTTAATAATTTTTACAAAAATTATATTAGTTAATATTTATTTACAGTTCAAATTCAATTTAAATAATTCAATACATAATAAATAATAAATATAACCGAATTAGTCAAGTAAAAGAATTATATTTTTTGCATATAATGTTTGATTTTAAGAAATTCCGTATATGTGTAAAATTAATGATTATGAAAACAAAATTATTTCAATATAATGTATGCAAGAAGTTGAGTAGAAATGAAAAAATTATATATAGTTTAACGAATCGAAAAAAAATTCACTAAAAAAGAAAAATAAAATTCGATTAATAAAAAACTGATATATTATTTTTTTTAAATATTTGTTTAGAATTTAAAAATTGATGAAAAGACTATATTTATACAATTTTATTATTATATTAATATGATCTATAAAATTATTAAATAAGAGAGAGATAAAAAAGACAAAATAATAGTTGTATTTATTTATTTATTATCATTATTATTTATTTAGTTATTTATTTATTTTTTGTATTTTTTATGGAGAGAGACTAAGATTAGTTCACCTCTATAAAAAAACCTCGAAATGAATCGTGAAGAAGAAAGGAGGCGTGGTTGTCCGCTCAAATCCCACCATACAATTAGAATCATTTCATTTAAGTATCAGAATTTTCTTAAATGTATAAATGAAGGTGAAAAATATTATTGAACTTAATTCTTTTGTCGACAAATTTGGAATTGCACAAGTCAAATATAAATTTGATTAAAATTGAAATCATTTCGTAGTTGGGTCGACTCACTAACCTCTCCAAAGGTGTAACCCCCAAACTCGGACCTAAGATTAGTCCATAACAACAATTAAGTTTACTAAAGTCTTTTCTTTCTAAAAGAAAAGCAAAAGAAAAGATTTACTCAGGTTATAACCGGATAAAATACATAATATAATGCACAAAAATATGAAATAATTGGAGCTCAAATCATCTCCATATAAACTTCTTTAAACATTATCTAATTGATAATGAAATAATTAATTTCATTTAAACTATATTTAATTGATAGTGTACCAAAAAACCCATAATTTAAACTTGTTTAAACTCAAATTAAATTGATAATGAAATGATTAATTTTAATCAAATTTCCTTTTTGACAACATTTTGACCAATACCATTTGCTTTCTCAAATATCGTAACTTTGAAGAAAAAAGAATTTGTAAAAAGATGTGAACCAAACACATTTCACATATTCTTTCTCAAATTAATAATTAATATAATATCAATTTTCTAAGTACAATTATTATTTTTTATCAAAAAAAATCCATGACCTACCGTGGTATGGGGAGTCGAGGAAACTACAATTGATTGAATCTTTTATAATCTATATTAATAGTATGAAATTGAAATCCAACGATTTCTTCTCTTCAAGAATTTTTACAAAAAATGTGTTGTAAAAATATAATTAGATTGCAAAACTATATTTTATTAAGATCATAGTTGAGTGGGACAACTTAAAGGGAGACATGGAAGTACAACTTAATATAAACTATTAATTATCACTTGTGTTATTTAACTTTTTTTATATATTTGATTTATTCAATTGTATTTAACTTGTTTAATCGGTTAATTATACCAGATAAAAAGAAAAATAGGATTTAACTTTTTTGCATAAATATTCTACAATATTTTAATTTCATCTTTTTACGGAGTTATATATATATATATATATAGATATATATATTAAACAATAATGTATACACACAATACCAAGATATCAAACTTTCTTTAATAAAATTATGACAATTTTGTTAAAACAATAATATATATATATATATATATATATATATATATCAAATAAAGTTGGAAATTTGGATAAATGGAGTGGATGTGGAAACACGTCGGACCGCAAAGCATGTGATAAGATTTATTATTTTAATTTCAGATGACTCTTGCAAATTATTAAATTAAGCTATAGTATACTAAAATAATGATTTTTGAATTATGTAAATTTTAGGCCCAATATATATAACAACTTATTTTTTAAAAATCTAAATTTCTAAATAAACTATAAGGAAGTGTAAGTGTATTTGATTAACATTGGACCATGATTTGAATTTGTTAAGTTATAATTGAACTTAATAAAGTTGAATTTAATATTAAAAGTCCAAGTTCCAAGGTCGGAGGCCAATAGGATATATATATGGAACTAGTAAGTTCTTCCGTGCAATGCACTGACATATTAATTTCTTTATATATTATTTTCATATAATTTTATAGTATAATATTATTAAATTTAAAAATACACAACATTGATATTTTTAAACAATATATAATAATATTCAATAATTTTTATATGTAGCATGATTATAATAAAATATATTAATATTATATATAAATCATATAACTATATAATGGGTAAAATAGAATAAAACTGATTTTGAGATTAATGAAGTAATTATATATAGTTTACCTAAAAGTAATAGGTCAATGCATATAAGAATAAAGTTATGAATATAAGCAAAAATAAGCAAAGTTATACAATATTTTCCTGTTATAGTAACCATGTTTCGGTTGGAAAATATGACAACTACAATAAATTGCTAATACTTCTCTTTATATATATATATATATATATATTTTAACAAATTATTATAATATATCATTTTTAAAAGAAATTAAAAAAATTCAAAATAATTGAGGCATCACTTTTTGATATATTCTAGAATTAATGTTAATCCATAATCCCAAAATTTATGTTAATTAGCTTCATAATTGTAAAATCACTTCTAAATTTCTAGTGTGAGATTAACATTCTTAATTTACGGATGAATTAGTTATTTACTAATAATAATAATAATATTGTTCAATAATTAAAAAAAGATATTATAATGGTTTTAAAAAAAGTATATCCAAATTTAGAAATTTATTTTAGAGGGTACATCTCTTTATATATATATATACATATATATACATAGATTGGTACACGTCTTTTATATATTATATATTATATATATTGTATGTCAGATTTACTATAAAGCAAACACATAATTTCCTAATAAATCTGAACAACAACTATTATTAAAGCAAATCACAATATTCTCTAAAAACATCTTAACAACAACTGTCATTCTTAATATTATAATAAATATAAAAATTAATAAACTTAAAAAAATTAATATTACTATTTTTGTGAATGAAAAAGGAGGGAAAACATGTGTTGCTATATATAGATGGACTTGTGCTATTATATATATATATATATATAGGACGATTAATTAAGGATTAATACTCATTTACTTACATCTCAAAGTAAAGAAAATTGAAGAATATATCAGTTTGAGCCGCCATCGTCAACTCAATCTCAATCTTCCTTCCTTCTTCTTTCTTTTCAATTTTCAAGTATTCTTATTATTTAAAAATTCAAAAGTTCTATTTTTACATCTCCGAATTTTATGAAATTTTAATATGTTGTTCATTTTTATGATTTTGTGCCACGGGTAAAATTTCAATACGATTGGATATATATTTTGTTTTATACGAATTTTTTTATCACTCGATATCCAGATTTTCAAAATTATACTTTTCTGATTTTAAAAATTCAGAACATATGGTTATAGATATCTAAATCCCTTTAATCTTGAATATGTCATTTATTCCTGCGATTTTAAGTCATGTTTAAAAGTTTAGGTCAATTATATCGATTTTATTTTATATGAATTTTCTATTACTCCAAATCCAAATTTATAAAGTGCTACATTTCTGATTTGAAAATTCACAGTATAGGGTTAAAGTCATTCAAATCCCTGTGTAGTTCCTTATTAGTACTTAGAGTCACGTTTAAAGTTCCATGCCAATAAGATATTTATTTTATTTTATATGATATATCTATCGTTCCACATTCTAATTTACAAACTCTTATGTTTCTTATTTGAAAATTCAGAATATATGGTTACACTTATCTAAATCTATTAAAATTTTAATATGTCATTTGTATGCGTGTTATTTATCTTTCATAAAAGTTTCAAGTCAAACCCGTTATAATGTTATGAGCTATGATATTTTTCCTGTGGCTGTGCAGAATATACAACTTCAGCTAGTTCAATTTCAAAATATATAGGAATTCTTCTCAGAAAGATTGGGAATTTTATATGATACTTCCATATGAGTCTAGTTTCTACATTTCAAAATTCATCCACTTCCTCCATATATTTTGTGATTTATAAAACATTCATTCATTGCTGTGCAATTAATAAACACATCAAATAGTAATAAAATCTTCGTTTTTAAGTTCGATTGGGCTAAGTTAGTGGCAAAATGTCACAAATTTCATCATCTATAGTTTGGTATTGAGAAAAATGAAAGTCTCTTATTTGTGTACTATACATGAACTTTGAGAATAGAACATGTCTAAGTTTAATAGGAAGCTCGTTTTCACAACTTTTATAAAAGTTAGTCCTCGTTTTCACTTCCTAAAATCTTCTAAATTAGTGTATAAGATTGTAAAACTTTAAAATTTCTCTTAATGGTTGAGTAAACCTCTTCATCATTTTAAAGACTTTAATAAAATTAATTTTCCTATTGTAAGAGCTCCGGAGGCCTAAGGAACTATGGGACAAAATTTATTAAAAGCAACAACAATTAGTGCCCATCTACGAGATGGGTAATACTTTTACACTAATTCGTGTGTTGTGGTTATTGATTATCCGTAAAAGTGTATGCATGTTTATATTAAAATTCTTAGAAAATACGTGATGCTCATATGTTATATGTTCTTGTGAATGTTTAGTTTGTGAAGTTTAACATTCAAAGTGGAAGAAATGATATTTGAAATTTGTCTGATTATGTATGATGATTATGTTGCGTTGCTTACTCATGGGTATGACGAAAGTTGATACATGACGTGGTGCGAGGAGAATGTAATTGATGTGTTCCTGATTTCTTATGTATATGATTTCTTATAGAGAAATATACATGATTATATGGCAATTGTCTATGATATTATATATGATTTGTATGTTATGCATGTTTATTTTTGAACGGTTGTTTTATGGAGCTTACGTGTTTGAAATTTTATGATATGACATGTGAATGAGCCCAATGCATATATGAAATGGTTATGATGTGTTGGATATGCGTTGGCATTGTGAAAGTTAAATGTGAGATGTTGTTGGTTTTGACGACATGATTCCATGAACACAATGTTTGATATGTATATGATTCTTATTTGCAAGATTCACGGTAAAGCCACACAATGTGTAAGGTATACGGATAATACCGTACATAGATATGGCTAAGATTTGCGGGTATGACCCATATAAGATTTTGATCGAAAGATTACTTCGGGTAGCTCCCAAACTCATGATGCTCGAGTGGGACATTACATGTCCCAAGCAAGATTGATGTGCTCTTATGTATACTATAATAAGTAAATAATATACATATTACAGGATTTTCATGATTTATGATCATGTGTAAGTGCTTCAATGTACAATGTGCTTACATGCGATGCTCATTGTTATGTTTTCATATGTATGTGCTCTTGTCGGTAAAAAAATTAGCCAACAGAGTCTTTTCAGCACTCACCCCCTCACCTTTTCAGATAAAGAGGTCAGTAAGGATAAACTTGACCATGATTTCGACTCCGACTATATAGGCTTCTCCAATTAATCAAGGGTTTTAAAATTTAATTATCTTATAAAAAATGTTAATGTTGTGTAAATCAAAATTTTGCACGAGCTATATTATGTTTATTTCCGCCATATGATTTCTCAATTAAATTTCTTTCTTTTAAAATAACATCTTCTGGAATATTGAAATATATTTAAATTTAGTGTCAAGTAGTAGTATTCCAAATGTCAAATTGGGATGTTACACTTGATAAACAATGTTCGTCAAATATTGGCCAACAATTGTGTGATACCTCAAGCCTCTCACTACTCACTGGTCAATATAATTCATGCATTGCATTCATTTTATAATTTTATTTGCTATTTAAATTGCATTTTATTGGTGTCGTAGTTCGTATTTAATTATGCTTGATATACGCCGTTAAATTTTGTAGGGTTCACATTATAGGTTGGAACCCTTTAGGCCAAATGTTGAGAAAGAGATAACGTGTCAAGTTCTAATAAAATACGATTATACGGGGCGAGCTAATAATAATAATAATAATAATAATAATAATAATAATAATAATAATAATAATAATAATAATGTTGATGGCGTATATATATATATATATATATGTAATTAGTGTAGATAATAATTATAATAAAATAATACTAATCTTAATTAGTGGTAGGTTTATATATATATGTAATTATGAGTGTGTGCGTGTGTTATTATATATGTATATAATTAAGTGTGTGTGTGTGTGTGTTGTGTGTGGATATATATATGTATATATAATTAAGTATAAGTGAAGGAAGAATTAAAAAAAAAAAAAAGGAAAGGTGGAGACTTTCATTTCGAGAAGATGAGGGAAGGAGTCCAACAAAAGAAGAAAAAAAAAAGAGAGAGAGAGAGAGAGAGAGAGAGAGAGAGAGAGAGAGAGAGAGAGAGAGAGAGAGAGAGAGAGAGAGAGAGAGAGAGAGAGAGAGAGAGAGAGAGAGAGAGAGAGAGAGAGAGAGAGAGAGAGAGATTTGGGAACGCAAGCCTTCGGTTCCGGGAAAATTTCTAGCTTAACCATACGTGTAGGGGTCTCGGATACATATTATCGGAAAAGAGGTAAGTAGAAATCCATTTGCACATACAATGCATAGACCTAGTATTTGTTTGTGTTATTTATTGAATATTTGTGAATTGTGCCTTTTGATATTGACAGATATTAATATTATCTTATGGAATATTTGTGAATTGTGCCTTTTGTTATTGATAGATATAAATATTATCCATGGAATATTTGTGATTTGTGCATTTTGATATTGTTATATATGAATATTAACTTATGGAATATGTGTGACTTGTGCCTTTTGATATTGAGAAATATGAATATTTTCTTATGGAATATTGGTGATTTGTGCCTCTTAATATTAATTGATATGAATTACGTGAGGTGAATGATTGATTTAGTATTGTATAAACATAACATTCACGAGCATTAGCATGTGTACGCATTGGTCGTATATTGCCTGCTTGGCATTCATTGTGTGGTGAAAAGAAACGAAAAATGTAATGTTGACCACTACTAGTGCACCGAGGCCGGTGGCATGTGAGACATTGATAGACTTGATTTGTCAAGCCGGTGGCATGTGAGACATGCATAGACTTTATGATATACTGAGTCGGTGGCATGTGAGACATGGATAGGCTCGATTTGTCGGGCCGGTGGCATATGAGACATGGATAGACTCTATGATTATGATTATTTATTGAGCTAGCTCTTTCCGGTGCACAGTAGGTGGGTTACGGGCCCTATAAAAATAAAATATTCCAAAACAGCGGTTAGGGTTTTAGTAGAATGCATATCGATATCACATCTCATTTAAAGTTTCTGCAAGCATTTTAATTATCATACATGCATGATTTTTTGCTTACTGGGCTGTAGCTCACCTAGTTTGTGCATTGTAGGTGAGCATGTTGATGATGTGTAAGCTTACGGCTTACCGGGCATGCTGTTCGTGCTTCAATAAGTTTTTGGGATCGGTGTACATGGATGACGACCTTTGGGGCTAAACCATGGGCGTACTATGCTTTCGGGGTCTATTTATGTTATTCAGTTTGGGTTTGTATAATGTTAATAAATTGTTGGGCATGTAAATATGGGTGTGGTTGTGGTGAATACGTTTGCATCTACTGTGGATTTTTTGCTTGAGTGGGAATGAGTGGTTGTTGGGAGATAGATTTATCTCGTAAATATGTTACAGATGGAAAAAAAAATGTACAGGTTTAACCAGGTTAAAAGTAAACTATGTATTGTGGGTTATAAGGGTGGGGGTGTTACAGAGTGGTATCAGAGCCCGGTTTATGTCCTGTAGACTGTCCATGTACACGAGCTCAAACTTGTGGAGCACAACCATGCCGGTAAGTTTTATTCATCTTTGTTATGCATTATATATTTTATGAATTATATTGGCATGTGATCTAGGATTGAGTACAGTCGGTGGTACAATGGTAAGGATTAGAGGTGAATGTGATAGGGAAAATAGAGCTCCAGAACAAAGTTCACAAGCTGCAGGCACTGATCGTGATGCACTTATCGAAAGATTGACAGGATTAGTGGAGCGACAGTCACAACAAATTCATAATCTAATCGCACAAAGAAATGCTGGTGGACAATAAAGGAATGAGATGAACCAGCCACAGCCTCGTGTACAACAAATGGAGTTGATCGGGGAAAGGTTCAGAAAGCTCAACCCGCCAACATTTGAAAATGCAGTGGATCCCATAGCTGCAGAGGATTGGCTGAGAACCGTCGAAAACATGTTTCTGTACAGCAGAGTACCAGACGAGGAAAAGGTATTGTGTGCATCTTTTATGTTACGGGGGAGTGCAGGATACTGGTGGGACACAATGAAGGCCATCGAAAATGTAGCCACTATGACTTGGAATAGGTTCAAGGAACTTTTCAGAAACAAATATTTTACTGCTCCAGTCCGTGCGATGAAAATGAATGAGTTAATACAGTTGAGACAAGGGCCTATGACAGTTACGGACTACATCTCCAAATTTGAGCAGTTGTCAATGCTTGCTAAGCACATGGTTAGAACGGATGCACTGAAAGTGGAAAGGTTTGTCGAAGGGCTGAGACCGAAACTTTATAGGGATGTTTGTATGGCTGGTATGCAGGGAGTTACTTACTCACAGGTTGCTGAGAGGGCCTTGGTAGCAGAGCAAGCTGAACAGAGGATATGTCAGGCACAGGAGATTCGACGTCAGTTCACACAAAGACAGGGACAGCGTTGGATAGGAAATGAAAAAAAGAGGCCACAACAATTTCAAGGCCCAAGACATAGTTTCCAGCTTAGACAGAGACAGGGGCAGGAACAAGGAGATTCAAGCAAACGTATGAGAACTGTTCAGGGTAAATCACCAGGACCACTACCCCTTTGCTCTAAATGTGGTAAACAACACAGTGGTGTCTGTCTTGTGGGTACCAGAACTTGCTATTCGTGTGGACAACCGGGACATATCTCTACTATGTGCCCAAACAAACCGAGCCCCGTGACACAAGGGAGAGTACCAGCTAGGGTCTTTACCAGGACCAGAGAAGATGCTGAGGCAAACCCATCGGTAGTAACAGGTAAATTTTCTATCTTTGGTACTTCAGCATTCGTATTATTTGATTCTGGAGCTACGCATTCATTTGCATCCACTGAGTATGTGAGAAGGCTAGGCAGAGAACCTGATATAGCAGAGAATGGTTACAATGTAGTGATTCCCTCTGGAGCGTCAAAACATACAAATCAAATATTACGAGCATGTGTTTTCCCAATTGATGGTAGAGAACTTTATGCTAATTTGATTGTACTTGATATGAATGATTATGATGTAATTTTGGGGATGGACTGGCTATCAAAATATTATGCATCGATAAACTGTCAGAAAAAGGTAATTACATTTCAGCCACCTGGGGAGGAACCTTTTATCTTTGTTGGAGTAAAGAAGAACTTCAGTTTCCCACTGATATCTGTAGTTAGAGCACAACAGTTGTTAGAAAGTGGTTGTGAGGGCTATTTGATGAGTGTTGTGACTACTGAAGAACAACATTGTCTATCTGTGGATGAAGTGCCAATAGTTAAAGAATATCCTAAAATATTTCCAGATGATCTTCCAGGCTTACCACCTGATCGAGAGATAGAATTTGTAATTTTTATACACCCAGGGACCGCCCCTATATCAAAGTCCCCTTATCGAATGGCACAAACTGAATTGAAAGAATTGAAGATACAGCTGCAGGATTTACTAGACAAAGGTTTTATCAGACCCAGCTTTTCACCTTGGGGTGCACCGATTTTGTTTGTTCGAAAGAAGGATGGCAGTATGAGAATGTGTATAGATTACAGAGAACTACACAAAGTTACAATTAAGAACAAGTATCCTTTGCCTAGAATTGATGATTTACTTGACCAGCTTCAGGGTGCAGCAATATTTTTTAAGATTGATCTGCGATCGGGTTATCATCAGCTGAAAATTAAAGAGGGAGACATTCCAAAGACAACATTCAGTACCAGGTATGGACATTATGAGTTTCTAGTAATGCCATTTGGTTTAACAAATGCCCCAGCTGCCTTTATGGATCTAATGAATCGAGTATTTAAAGATCTCTTAGATAAGTTCGTTATTGTGTTTATTGATGATATTTTGATCTATTCAAAGACTAAAGAAGAGCATGTTATCCACTTGAGAAAAGTGTTAGAAATTTTGAAAGTGAAACAGTTGTATGCTAAGTTTAAGAAATGTAAATTCTGGATAGATCGAGTAGTATTTCTGGGACATGTTGTGTCAGGAGAAGGAATTTCAGTTGACCCAAGTAAAGTTGAAGTAATTAACAATTGGCCACATCCTACTACTCCTTCTGAGATACGTAGCTTTCTGGGTCTAGCCGGGTATTATCGCAGATTTGTAGAAGGATTTTCAAAAATTGCATCTCCACTGACACAGTTGACTAGAAAGAATGTAACCTTCCGATGGACAGAAGCCTGTGAGCAAAGTTTCCAAGAACTAAAGAGGAGGTTGACTTCAGCACCCATCCTTGCAATTCCATCAGGTAATGAAGGTTTTGTGGTTTACAACGATGCTTCAAAGAATGGTTTGGGTTGTGTATTAATGCAGAACGGAAAGGTAATAGCATATGCGTCCAGACAGCTGAAAGAATATGAAAAGAATTACCCTACTCATGATTTAGAGCTTGCTGCAGTGGTATTTACACTTAAAATTTGGAGACATTATCTAGACGGAGAACGATGCAAGATCTATACTGATCATAAAAGCTTAAAGTATTTCTTCACGCAGAAAGAGTTGAACATGCGGCAACGAAGATGGTTGGAACTAGTGAAAGATTATGATTGTGTTATCAACTATCACCCTAGTAAAGCAAATGTTGTAGCAGATGCATTAAGCAGAAAGTCAACTCATAAAACTACTGCGATGGCTATAATTCAGAAACAGGAGTTGCTGGACCTGCAGAGAATGAACGTCGAAGTTGTAATGCATGAATTAGTGGAAGAAAAATTAGCAGCTCTAACTCTTCGACCTACCTTACTTGATCGAATTGAGCAGGGACAACTCACAGATGAGTATTTGGCTAAAGTAAAGGAAGAAGTTGCTTCCGGAAAAGCAGCAAATTTTCGAACATCAAAAGAAGGGGTCCTTCGATTTTGAAATCGATTATGTGTACCTAATGTGGATGATTTACGTGAAAATATCATGGCAGAAGCACACTCAACACCGTATTCAGTACATCCAGGAGCTACAAAAATGTACAGAGAGTTGAAATTGCATTATTGGTGGCCAGGTATGAAGAGAGATGTTGCTCAGTAGGTGGAGCAATGTTGACATGTCAATAGGTAAAGGCAGAACATCAAAGGCCAGCAGGAACCCTGCAGCCCTTACTGATTCCGGAATGGAAATGGGAGAACATTACTATGGATTTTGTCGTGGGATTACCAAAAACAGTCAAAGGTCATGATGCTATCTGGGTTATTGTGGATCGACTTACAAAGTCTGCCCATTTTCTTGCTATTTGTTCTACTTATTCAATGGATCGTTATGCTCAACTATACATATAAGAGATACTCCGACTTCATGGAGTTCCACTGTCCATTGTTTCTGATAGGGATTCAAGGTTTCTTTCTACCTTTTGGAAGAGTCTACATAAGGCATTGGGGACAAAGTTATCCTTCAGTATTGCATATCATCCTCAGTCAGATGGCCAGTCGGAGCGAACAATACAAACATTGGAGGACATGCTCAGAGCCTGCGTGTTAAACTTTCAGGGACAATGGAGCAAGTTTTTACCTTTGATAGAGTTTTCTTATAATAACAGTTATCAGTCAACTGTTGGAATGGCTCCATATGAAGCACTATGAGGTAGAAAATGTCGATCACTGGTACATTGAGATGAGGTTGGTGAACGAAAGCTTTTGGGTCCAGATATGATCATAGAAATGTCAGAAGTTGTAGCACAGATTCAAGAGAAAGAATGAAAACTGCTCAGAGTCGATAGAAAAGTTATGCAGATAAAAGAAGGAAAATGTTAGAATTTGCAGTAGGAGATCGGGTGTTTCTGAAAGTTTCTCCGATGAAAGGAATAATGCGGTTTGGTAAGAAAGGAAAGCTCAGTCCAAGGTATATTGGTCCTTTTCCTATTATTGAGAGAATTGGTGATGTTGCCTACAGACTTGACCTACCTGGATCAATGACTCAGATTCACAATGTGTTCCATGTGTCTGTGTTGAGAAAGTATGTAGCGAATCCATCTCATATTCTGAACGATGAACCCGTAGAGTTAAAAACAGACTTAAGTTATGAAGAATTGCCTGTGGAAATTTTACTACGAGAAGTGAAGCAATTGAGAAATAAGAAAATTCCACTAGTCAAAGTCCTATGGAGAAATCAGTCAGTAGAAGAAGCTACTTGGGAAAGAGAAGATGAAATGAAGTCGAAATACCCAGAACTCTTCAGGTAAGTAAATTTCAAGATGAAATTTTATAAGGAGGGGAGGATGTGATACCCCAAGCCTCTCACTACTCACTGGTCAATATAATTCATGCATTGCATTCATTTTATAATTTTATTTACTATTTAAATTGCATTTTATTGGTATCGTAGTTTGTATTTAATTATGCTTGATATACGCCGTTAAATTTTGTAGGGTTCACATTATAGGTTGGAACCCTTTAGGCCAAATGTTGAGAAAGAGATAACGTGTCAAGTTCTAATAAAATACGATTACACGGGGCTAGCTTATAATAATAATAATAATAATAATAATAATAATAATAATAATAATAATAATAATAATAATAATAATAATAATAATAATGTTGATGGCGTATATATATATATATATATGTAATTAGTGTAGATAATAATTATAATAAAATAATACTCATCCTAATTAGTGGTAGGTTTATATATATATATATATATATATATATATGTAATTATGAGTGTGTGCGTGTGTTATTATATATGTATATAATTAAGTGTGTGTGTGTGTGTTGTGTGTGTATATATATATGTATATATAATTAAGTAAGGCGGCTGGGTTATTCCATATAAGTGAAGGAATAATAAAAATAAATAAAAAGGAAAGGTGGAGACTTTCATTTCGGGAAGACGAGGGAAGGAGTCCAACAAAAGAAGAAAAAAAAAAGAGAGAAGAAGAAGGAGAGAGTTCAGCGAGAGAGAGAGAGAGTGAGAGAGAGAGGGAGAGAAATTTGGGAACGCAAGCCTTCGGTTTCGGGAAAATTTCTAGCTTAACCATACGTGTAGGGGTCTCGGATACATATTATCGAAAAAGAGGTAAGTAGAAATCCATTTGCACCTACAATGCATAGACCTAATATTTGTTTGTGTTATTTATTGAATATTTGTGAATTGTGCCTTTTGATACTGATATATATTAATATTATCTTATGGAATATTTGTGAATTGTGACTTTTGATATTGATAGATATAAATATTATCCATGGAATATTTGTGATTTGTGCCTTTTGATATTGTTAGATATGAATATTAACTTATGGAATATGTGTGACTTGTGCCTTTTGATATTGAGAAATTTGAATATTTTCTTGTGGAATATTGGTGATTTGTGCCTCTTAATATTAATTGTTATGAATTACGTAAGGTGAATGATTGATTTGGTATTGTATAAACATAACATTCACGAGCATTGGCATGTGTACGCATGGGTCGTGTATTGCCTGCTTGGCATTCATTCTGTGGTGAAAAGAAATGAAAAATGTAATGTTGACCACTACTAGTGTACCGAGGCCGATGACATATTAATGGTGGACAACCTGTTCGCACCCCTAGGTCATCACGGTGAGCAACAAGTTGACGATTTGAATTGATAGGAGGCAGGTTTAAGCTTGATTTGTCTAAATTCCATAGCAACACCGATCATGATGAATTTATTGATTGGTTTTCCATTGTCAAGGTACTACTTGACTATACGATAGTCCCAGACAATCGATGTGTGGCACTTACCAGGACATGTTGAACCTTTTCCACTATGTAATTGTCTCAGAGGCACATAAACAAGCATTAACATTGGAGAGACAATTTGCTCATCGACAGTCCCAAGGTCTCTTCTCAGGTAGCAGTGAACCACAATCCCACTTGTCGTTAGTAGCGGGTGCATTTGACAGGAAATATTTGCGCACACTTGGCCCATCCGATGGTCATCCTACCGAGAAGTTCAGCAGTCGTACCTCAAGGTCCGCTGGTGGCACTGTCTTCTTGCAGCAAAGTCGGGCACCGATAGTCAGCGTATCCCATGCAGCGTGGCAACCACAACTTCTTGGCCGATGGCGTGGAGGATTATTGTGAGGGTCCTTTGATTTTTTATGAAGAACCAGAACCGCAGCTGCCCGAGACTCATTTATTTAAAGACAATGGGATGTTGTTAGTTCTTCGTTGTACTTTTCTTACTCCATGGGTGGATGTGGACGATGCCGAGCATCACCACTTGTTTCACTCCACCTGCACGATTGGAGGTAAACTTTACAACTTTATTATTGATTCGGGGTCTTGTGAAAATGTTATTTCTATGGATGATGTGTCTAAAATGTCTCTTGCTACTACTGCACACCCAAAACTGTATAATCTTGCTTGGTTAAAATTTGACACGGTTCCTGTAACTACTCGTGTCTTAGTAAATTTTCTGATCGGAGGTAAATATACTGATTCCATCTGATGTGATGTGGTACCGATGGATGCGTGTCATGTTTTGTTGGGCCGTCCTTGGCAGTATGATCGGCGGGTCTTACATGATGGTCATCTCAACACTTAAAGTTTATTTTTGATGGTATGAAAATAGTTTTGCATCTTTCTGCTTCACCTAAACCTGTGGATTCCTCCGTACTATTTTTGTATCGAGTTGCTTTTGAGCGAGAGTTAGTGTAAAAATCTCTGAGGTTTCTGTTGTTTGCACATGATGTTGTTGAGAATTCTATGATTTTATGCCGAGGATGAGCCATTATTGCAAGAATTTTCTGACATTTTTCCAGTGGACTTGCCTATAGGGTCGCCTCTTTTTCGGGATATACAACACCACACTGATCTCGTTCCTGTTGTAGTTTTGCCTAATTGTCTACACTATCGGATGAGTCCCACTGAACATGATAACTTCAACGTCATGTGAAAGAATTACTAAAGAAAGGCCTAGTTCGAGAGAGCCTTAGTCCGTATGTGTATTTGCTCTCTTTACGCCCAAAAAGGATGGTACATGGCGTATGTGTGTGGTAACAGAGCTATAAATAAGATTACAGTTTGCTACCATTTTCCGATACCTCACCTAGATGATCTTTTAGATCAGCTGAATGGGTCTTTAGTGTTCACTAAGCTGGATCTCTGAAATGGTTATTATTAGATCTGCATTTGACCTGGTGATGAGTGGAAACCAGTCTTCATGCGACGGGAAGGTTTATTTGAGTGGTTTGTTATACCTTTCGGCCTCTCCAATGCACCGAACACTTTTATGCATGCCACCAAGCTCTCCGACCCCTAATTAGCACATGTATCATCGTTTATTTTGACGACATCCTCATCTATAACAAGATGGAAACAACTCACGCGGAGCACTTATGAGTTGTCCTTTTGATTCTTTGAGCCGATAAATTTTATGATGCGTCCCATAAGTGTGCATTCTTTGTTCATTTTGTCCTCTTTTTAGGTAATCAAGTATTTGCTTTGGGTATTTGTGTTGATAATAACAAGGTTGCTGTTATTCGGGACTGGGCTATTCCAACCACTATTACTGTAGTGCGCAGGTTTCATGGTTTGTTATTCTTTTATAGACCATTTATTCCACATTTCAGTACTATAATGGCACCTCTTACTCATTGCATGTAAGGTACATCTTTTTTCTGGAATGCTAAAGGAGAATCGGTATTTAGTTTAATCAAAAGCAAGTTGACTAGTGCACCGGTTCTTGTTTTGCCTGACTTCTCCTTACCTTTTGAACTGTATTGTGATGCTTCTAAGGTGGGAATTGGGGTCTTGCTTAGCCAGGATAGTCGCCCTATCGCTTACTTTAGTGAGAAATTGTCAGGCCCTGAGACTCGCTACAACATCTATGATGTGGAGTTTTACATCGTGGTCCGTGTTGTCCACTATTGGCATCATTACCTTTTTCAGCGCAAGTTTGTTCTATTTACTGATCATGACTTCCTTAAGTATATTGGTACTCATGATAATGTATCTGCTAGGCACGCCTCATGGGGCCACATATCTACAACAATTTATATTCATCCTCCACCATCAGTCGGGTGCTTTGAATCGTGCGATGGATTAAGGTTGAATCTTGATCCTATTCCATTCCAAAAATGGAAAGTTCGACACAGGCGGATGCTCTAAGCCATCGTCAGTCTCTCTTGGTGGATATACGGGTGTCTATTCTAGGCATTGACACTTTCTAAGATCTCTATACCACTGATCATTTCTTTTCAAAAATTATGTATCGCATCTCCTCGAGCGAATCTTTTGATTTTGTGTTATCTAATAGATTTTTGTTTCCTGGGGTTGTCTCTGCATTCCCATGTATAGTTAGTGCACTAAATTGATTTTGGAGTTGCATGGTGTCGGTCATGTTGGTAGAGATCGCACATTCAACCTTCTTCAATGTCGATATTCATGGCCTTCCTTGCGCCGTGATGTAGCTTGTTTTGTGGGTCACTACCATGTGTATCAAGTTTTGAAAGACACTACTACAAATGCTGGTTTGTATCGCCCTTTTCCCATCCCTGAAGCATCTTGGCAGGGAGTTAGTGTGGACTTCGTGCTTGGTTTGCCATGAACACAACATGGGTTTACTCTATTTTTGTGATGGTTGATATGTTTTCGAAAATGGTACACTTTATCCTTTGTAAGGATACTATGGACGCCCTCCATATCGCACAATTATACTTTTGTGAGGTCTATTGCTTGCATGGTCTCCCTTCTTCTATTGTGTTTAATCGTGACACACATTTTCTTAGCCACTTTTGCCGAAGCTTGTGGTGCCTCTCTAATATTGAGCTTAATTTTAATAGTGCATACCACTCCTAAACGGATGGTCAGACAGAGGTGGTGAATTGTTCTCTAGGAAACTTATTGCGTTGTCTTGTCGGTGAACATGTGAAGTCATGGGATGTGAAGCTTAATCAAGTCGAATGCACCCATAACTCGGTGTATGGCTCCATCACGTGAGGGTCAGTAGATTTGATTGCCCTTCTTACTCATACACATGAAGATGGTCGGGCTGTTGACATGTTAGAGTTTTCAGGAAGTACATGCGATAACTTGCAGACATTTGGAGAAGAGTACAACTGCTTATAAGACTCATGCATATTTGAAGCGATGACATGTCGAGTTTGAGGTGGGTGACTTCGTGTGGGCCATCCTTACAAATGAGTGTTTTCCAACCCACGAGTATCACAAGCTGGTGTCTTGCAAGATAGGCCCTGTGGAGATCATTGAGAAGATTAATCCGAACATGTATCATCTCCGTCTCCTGAGCCGTATTCAAAATTGTGATGTTTTTAATGTTTGCTATTTAGTTCCTTATGTTGATGATTCTTTGTCTGGAGATGAGACCAATGACGATTTGAGGGCGAATCATTTTGATAAAGGAGGGAATGATGGGGACAAGACTGCAATTTAATTCTTGGCAAAATTTGATACAATTTGTCAACTGTGGACCAAATCTAAATAAATCTCATATTATTTTGGTAGCTTTATATTAGTTACTTAAGGACATTATTTATGTTAACCTTATAATTAGTTTGCTATCTTTTTAGTTGGTGTAGGAAGTTTTAAACCCTAAGTATAAGAGGGTTTCTTATGGGACATTTGTGGGGGAAATGAATATTGAATAAAGAACATCAACTTTTCTGAGTTTCTACACAACTGGTATTCTAAGAATCAACAGTTCATGTTAAGTCTTATTATCATATGCTTCACTCCGCGTCAGATCAACGTAGATATCATGGAAATCTAAGACAAATCGAAGTTTGATTTTCCAAGACATTGGGGAAAGTATATCTATCAAGAAATTCATTGAACTTGTATGCCAAATGATATTCAGATACAAATCAGCCAAGATAAGCACAAAATAAAAGATATGGAAGAGATATGGTGGAGTTGCAAAGAAGGAAACAAATCTTGAAAATATGCATACATTGATTAAAGGAGATTCTTTCCATGTATACTAGATTGTAGAGTTCTCCATTACTTGCATATAAAGGGGAAAACTCACAACCATTACAACTGTTTGTTTAGTTTATACTTTTAGAGAGATCGGGAGAGAGATCGTTTGTTTTTATTTTATTGTGCTTCAGTGTCTGAGCTCTACACCTAATTGGAACTCAAATGGGCTGACAATTTAAGTACAACATAGTAGGGATATGTGTGGTAAAATCCATTCAGTAGACTGAGTGGTTGGGCTAGTTGTTAGGAGGAGTGTGCGTGAGATAAGTAGGGTTATTTAGTGAAGAAGGAGTCTATACTATTGTAAATCTATACTTTCACCTTTTTGGGAAACAAGGCACTTCTCTAATATATTTGTTTCGTAGAGGAAGAAGGGAGTTCTTCCTCAAAACATAACTCAATATTGTTTCTTTTATTTACACTTCCGCAAATTTTACTATCGAGTACCAAGTTGAGTACGAACTCAACTTGTTGGCTAATATTATGATATTTCACGATCATAACATGGAAACTGATATAGACAAGGTCGCTTATGATTAGCCTCTGAACGAAATAGAAAATTATTTCAGAAGTTTCACTTTATATTTGGAAACTATTTTGAGAAATTTCACTTTGTATTCAAACCATTTGTATTTTATTTGTTCGATTACATAAGCATATAACATAAAAATACATAATAAATATAGAATGCACCATTTGAAAATATTATACTTGTTACATAAATTCTAAATACCATTAAATTCAAATTACATAATAAGTCATAGTACACATAGAATACTAATGTCTAGGCTGACCCCTATGTCTCTCATTCTGTAACTCTTCATGATGCACATCCTCCAATGAAATTTTATGTTGGGTACTTGATGGTTCAAGTTCCATCTCTTTCCACTAGAGCACAATATTGACATCTCGAGCATAAACTCCCAACATACACATTATCAACACATTTAATGACATTTCAATTCTGTCATCTAGCTAGACTAGTTGCCTTTTGATCGGGAGGCCAGTTATGTAATACACACCATTTAACATAATTATCCTCCCATTGAAAGACAAGTAAACTATGTTGGTCTATGACTGTTATCCCTCCACAAAAGCTATGATCAAACTCCCGTTAAGTCTTCTATATGAAATATTCTTCAGGCCTGCAGTTTGGGCCGTATTAACTAACTACTACAACAACGAATCTAATTTTCCATAGAATATGTTTATCTCAAAAGTTTGGACATACAGCAATGTCATTTGAGAACCATTAAATTTTAATCAACCACATCGTGTCAATTACATGTGTATTGAAGTTGGGTAGCACTAAGAGGTCTGTAGGGCCACTCATACACTAGTTTCATAATTTTGTATTAATATCAAGGTCAATATCAAAATCCTCTATCTCTTCATTCTCATCTTTTAAATTTTGCATTTCTTCTTAATTTTACTCTTCTTTATCATGTAATGTCTCTTCTAGGCGTGTGTATTTTAATTTTCTAAGGGTATGAACATTCAACCCTAAGTGCAATCATCTCATTTCTTATCGGCATTGTTGGTCACAACATTTTTCTTTAAATGTGTGTGTGCGCGCGCTATATGGAAAATGTGTGTGTGTGCATGTAATGTGTGTAGTGTGTTTGCGTAAAATATGTGTAGTGTGTGTATGTTCACAATGTCTATAGTTATTGTGCTCGTTTAATGTGTGAAGTGTGTGCGCAAAAAATGTGTGAAGTGTGTTTGCGCAAAAAATGTGTGAAATTTGTCTACGCATGAAAAATGTGTGAAGTTTGTGTGTTTACGCAATGTCTAGTAGTGTGTGTGTGTAGGCATGCACAATGTGTGAGGAGTGTATGCACGGAACATGTAAAGTGTGTGTGCTCATGCTGAAAATTTGCAGTAGGTGTGTACGTGCAATGTGTGTAGTGTATGCACACAATGTGTATGCAATGTATGTAGTGTTATGCGCACACAATGTGCGTAGTGTGTGTGTAATGTGTGAAGTGTGAAGTGTGCGTGCATACGCACAATCCATGTAAAGTTTTTGAAGTGTGCTCGTAATGTGTGTCCAATATGTGTAGTGTGAGTACGCAATGTGTATAGTGTGTATGCGCACACACAATGTATGAAATGTGTGAGCTCACAATGTGTGTAATTTGTATGCGTGCGTAATGTGTGAAGTGTGTGTGCACGCACAATGTGTGAAGTTTGTATATACATGTATTGTGTAAAGTGCGTATGCACACACGAAGTTTGTAGTGTGTTCACGAACACAGTGTGGAAGCGTGTACTTGCACAATGTGTGTAGTGTGTGCGCGCAATATGGGTAGTGTGTGTGCATTCACTACCAACATGTGAAATGAGTGTGTATTTGCGCAATATGTGTAGTGTGTGTCCAGTATGTCTAGAGTGTGTGTGCAATGTGCGTAGTGTGTGTATGTGCGTTCGCGCAAAGTTTGCATTGTGTGTGTGCACATGCAATGTGGGAAGTGTGTGTACACGCACAACATGTATATTTTATGTGCACGGACAATGTGTTTGGTGTGTGTGCATATGCAATGTGTGAAGTGTGTGCTCAAACAATGTGTGTAGTATGTGTGTGTTCGCAAATGGTGTGTTGTGTGTTTGTACGCACAATGTGTGTGTGCATTTTTTTTTGCACGTGTAATGTGTATAGTGTGTCTGTTATTAATGTATAGCGTATGTGCATAATGTGTGTAGTGTGCGCAATATGTGTAGTGTGCGTGCGCAATGAGTGTAGTGCGCAATATGTGAAGTATGTGTGCGCACAAGGTTTGTAGTGTGTTTATATGCTCAAGTTGTAAATGTGTGTGTGAGCATAATATGTGAAGTGTGTTTGTGTGCAATTTGTATTATTTTCTATTTATGATACACCAACTTATATCACAATATATTTTCACACAAAAATAAAGAATGTAGCAGTAATACACTTCAAGACAAAGAGTAATAATTTTCAAACATAAAAATCAACACCTTAATAGTTAAGCAGTGATACCATTCAACACAAAAAACAATACCTTTACATTTAAATAATATTTTTTTCGAAACAAAACAAAATACAATTACTCTTAAAAGTAATACATTTGAATACCAAAATATATATATATATATATATATATATCTTTCAACACAAAAGGTATTATATTTATGTTAAACAACAAGACTTTTCAACACAAAGATTAAGCAGTAATATTTTTAACATATAAAACAATACATTTATGGTTAAGAAGTAATATATTTCAACATAATGAATAATATCTTTTATGGTTAAACAATAATAGTTTTTAACACAAAGAGTAATATATGTACGGTTAAAATGTATTACCTTTCAACATAACGAGTAATACATTCTATAGTTAAATAATAATATCTTTCAACACAAAAAGTAATACTTTAAGATTAAAGATAATACGTTTCAACATATAGACTAATACATTGCAACTCAAAGAGTAATACCCTTTATGGTTAAACAATATTACCTAGCAACATAAATAGTAATACATTCACGATTAAATAATAATATATGTGTTAAGAAATTGAACTAACAAATTGCTCAAAATTACTTGCTTATATAAATTATACTATTTTATCTTTTAACTAGTATTTTTCTCGTGCGTTGCACAATTTATAATATGATATTGTAATAAGTCATTATAAAAATAATAATATATATTTTTAAAATAAAGTGCACAATTACATAAGATATATTTTTAAAATAAAACACACAATTACATAAAATATATTTTTAATAAAAAATATTTAAAATAAAAATACCTCACAATATAATAACATATTAAATGTTAAAATATACCACAATTAATGTATGAAAAAAATTATATTTAAAAATTAATATTTTATTTTTATATAAGTAATATGAGTATCAAATTGAAGATCATGAAAATATAATTAATTTAATATATTTTTCATAAAAACGGTGTTGAAATAAGAAAGTTAAAGCCTCTCAAAATTACAGTAAAAAAGAAAAGAAAAAAAAACATATGATTGTATATGATACTTTCTAAACACAGAAATAAATTTTGGCAGAAAAATGACATTATTACAAATTTTTTACAACTGTCTTTCTTTTATATAGTTATAGATAATATTACCCATTTTTAAAATTTATATTATTTTGAAACTAATATTAAAATATAAATTGAATAATTGTATTAAAAACTAAAATATTATTAAGTTTTCTAAGAAATTTTCATATTTACTTATTGGCAAGCGCTAAATTCTGTTTTTAGATTTTTTATTATATTAGTATAAATTCAACGAATGTTACACTAAATAATTATTCAATATTACTTGTTTAACTGAATATATTACTTGTTTGACTAAAAAAAATTAATTAGGTTAATTGAAAAATATTATTTGCGATCAGCTATAACCCAAAATTTTTGGGTGCAAGTTGGACGTGCCTGGACGCAATTTTTTAATTTTTTTTTATTTTGGCACATTTTTTTATGTTTGTCCATGAATTTTAAGTGGGTTTTGGGTGGGTTGAGTTACACAAGAGACCTACTCAATCCTTTAATTTATGTGATGCTTGTTACATTCAATCCAAATATTTAGCCATAAATATCACATGTTTAATACCTGAATATAATTATTGCTATCAATCAAATAATAATATCTAAAACTAGTTTTCAAGTTTTGAAATTAAAATAAAATCATTAGTTTTTCTCTCCTAATATTTTGCTAATTTTCTTTCAAGAAATAAAAATATTTTTTTCGCTAATTCTAAACCATGAAAATTGAAAAATAAAATCTATACGTCATCGATTCATCCAGAGAAAAAAAAATGATATCATTTTCTTGTGTGCAAACAATACACATGTCTTCTTGGCAAATTTGACATAATACAATGCTTTTAAATTTTTTTTAACAAAATATAGTTTTTTAGGAGGGTTTAAAAAAATAAGTGAAGTCGCGTCTTGTACGAGCGACTTCAATTTAATTTTTTTAATTTATTTTTGAAGTCACCCATGGTATGGGCAACTTTTGTACTTTTTTAACCCGAAAACCCGAGAAAAAAAAAAAGAGAAAATGGCGCCACTCGATTGAGTAATCACTCGATTGGCCGAGTGATATCTGTGACTCAAGTGGATGACTCATCCTGGTGATCACTCAGCTGGCTGAGTGCTGATGTTCACTCGGTCGGGCACTTAACTCGGCCGGCCGAGTGAGCCAAACTTTCTGGAATCCTTTGAAATTTCTCCACTCGGTCGGAATTTCTTTGGACGACTCTTTTTTTTTTCTAATTTTTTTAATAGTTACAAATTTATAGTCAAAGGCTGCTTTTTCTTTGCCTGCACACTTGCATGCACATTACTCTTCTTGCTTTTGCTTTGCCTGCACACCTATATGCACGTTACTCTTCTTCCATTACTACACTACACGGTTCTTCCATCATTTCTTCTTCCATCAAGTGTTCCTCCATCATTTCTTCTTCCATCATTTGCACATTTGAAACTCATTTTTGAAGATTATTTTTCTTCTCCAGCAATTGGTGTGAATTTTTTTCAGGTAATTATTTTTCATGCTTCTTTTTGTGTGTTGTATGCCGTATGTGGGTGTGTTGTGCGTGGGTGTGTTTTGTTGTGTCTGCTGCTCTGTGTGTGTGTGCTGTTGTGTGTATGTTGCTGTGTGTGTTCTGGTGTGTGTGTTGTGCGTGGGTGGGGTGTGTGTGTGTTTGTGTGGTGTGCTTGTGTTTGTGTTTGTGTGATGTGCTTGTGTGTATTGCAGTGTGTGTGTGTGTGTGTGTGTGTTTGTATGATGTGTGTGTGCTGTGTTGCAGTGTGTCATCTGGTGTGTATGTCGGCCGATTTAATTCGTTTAATTTGTAATAGATTTTGTTGAATTTTCTGCTATTATATATATAAATTGTTATAGATTTTGTTTTCACTATATTTATATCTAGCGAAATGTTAAAGTATATATTAAACAATACAATATTTTAAAAATCTGAAACAATAAATGCAAAAAATGCAATAAAATAAAATAACACTAGGCAGCTTAGATGTCCTAAATGCTATCGAGTGGTGACTTGTAGAAATTTGATCATACTAGTCCTAACACGTGCACAATCAAGAATTGCTAACTTCTGCAACCTTAATTATTATGAGGTTTGGATATTGTTGTTGTCATAATTATTCTTTCACAAAGGAACTTTTTGTATATTGTTGTTATCATAAATTTGTTGTTAATAATTTTATTTTCTTATTATTTCAAGTAGGAGCTCTGAAAATTGTTATTGTTGTTGTTGTGCATTTATCATGATCATCAAATTGTTGCCCTTGCATTGGGATATTGTTTCATTTCAATATTAGGTTTGAATTTTACTAATTTATTACTTGAATTTAATTTCATTATACTTTGTAGTTGGCAACCTTACGACCCATACCCAATTGCTGTGAGAGCATATATTGACCTTAGAATTATCACAGTCACCAATATGTGGATGCAAAATGTCCTATGATTCATTATTACATTGTTGAGTTATATTACCCAAATCGGGTATTGAGATAGTTTGGTATGAGACAACGAATTCCACATGAGATTCCTGATTGCATGATACATTGCATAATATATGCCGTAGATGGCGCATCACTACAAATTGGGCTGAAACTCATGCTTCATTTGTAGAATGGTGGCTCAACAGAGTGGTCATATTGTTTCAGCTCCTGTTATTGGTTGGAATGAGTCAGAAGTCAACCATGGATATATGAGTTGGTATGAAAAAATAACACGATGTCTAATAACTCCAGGGTTAAATATGCATGTGGGGTACCAACCGCAAGCAAATGCATCCATAGAAACTTTGGTATGTGTCTGTATTTCGTTATTTACGTCTCTATTATGCATTTATTTATTTAATCATATGATTTATATTGTCAATTTACTACAGGAAGGATTATGGGAAAATTTGAATCAATTCGTCATTGACGAGCAACCGTATCTCAGGGAGCCCTTTAGACGATTCGTAGAAGACATATATGTGCAGGTTAGAGCTCACTTCCATGATCGTTGACCATCATTCCATCGCCATCAATCACAACATGATCCCGATCCACAACATGATCCTGAACCACAACCGACATCGCACAATAGCCCAGAAACATTTGTCTCTACTATATGTGATACGATAGGTCCATTAATATCCGAATTTTCAAGACATTATGGTATGGACATGCAGACTAACTCCTATGTGCCCACATAAGAAATTCAACACAATTTCACCACTTCTAATTGGGATTTTACGGCATATGGCCAATCATTCACTTCCCTTTTAGAGTCGGGACTGTATATATCTCCACCTCCCATATCATGCACTTCTGAAAGTTATCGACCATAATTCAATTCATCCCTAATTTCATTTCCTCAACCTGGTACCACTTCAAGCATAATGCATGATAATGTAACTTCGAGGATTACATCATCATCATCATCATGAGGTCGTCCAATCTTTAGTTTGAATATTATGATAGATGATATTGAATCAGATAGTGAACCTGACACACAAGAAGATCGAGGTAGAGGCAAAAGAAAAATAACCAGGCGTCGTTGTTTTACTGGATTGCATTATGATTATTAATTCGTTCTGTCTGTAATGAAACAAATTACTTGATTTCAAGTATTTATTATTATTATTATTATTATTATTATTATTATTATTATTATTATTATTATTATTTGACAAATCGAGTTTAGGGTAGAAATCATATTTTACTCGAACATTTGTGTGTAAATTTTGCCCATTTCTACTTTTACCTTGATTTTGCAATCTTCGAAAAGTGTAAATGAGTGCACCATTTCGACATATTTTGCAGAAAAAAATAAACTCATGGACCAAACCGGTGCAACTAGAGAAGGGACGAAAGTGGGAGAACAAGCAAAAAAATGAGAAGATAAAGAAAAAGAGAAATTCCACTCGGTCAGCCGAGTTGAGGGCCGACCAAGTGGACCGGCCGAGTGGAGTGCCGACCGAGTGGAGAAATTTTAAAGAATTCTAGAAAGTTTAGCTCACTCAACCAGCCGAGTGGAGTGCCGACAGAGTGGATCAATCGAGTGGAGAAGTTTCAAAGGATTCCAGAAAGTTTGGCTCACTCGCCCGACCGAGTGACTCAACCGAGTGAACATCAGAACTCGATCAGCCGAGTGATTGCCAGGCCGAGTGATTCAGCCGAGTCACAGATACAACTCGGCCAACCGAGTGATCACTCAACCAAATTACTCGACCGAGTGGCGCAACTTTCTCTTTTTTTTCTCAGGTTCGATTTAGAAAAATAAAAAAAATAAAAAATTAAGTCGGGCAACTTCACTTAATTTTTTAAACCGCCCTGAAACACTATAGTTTGTTAAATTTTTTAAAAAAGTATTGTATTATCTCAAATTCGCCAGTCTTCTTCATATCAAATATGTATTTCATTGGAACTTCCAGTATATTCTTATGATCATTATTATATATTTGCGACTAAAATTTGGTGATTTATCAAATAATGCATATCAAGATTATTGATCTACAGTAATGATCTTTTGTTGTGTAGATTACTTATTTATATAAAAATAAATTATTTGAGTACAATTAATAGATTTAATTTTAATAAAAAGATAACTCTTAATCAATATTTTTAAAAATTATCTCTAGAATATAAAATCGGTATTATATTAAACAAAATATTATATTCATTTGTTTTTCAAACATTAATATTTACTAGTAATTTATCCCTTACGATGCATGACTATTTATTTTTTATTAGTTATTTGTTTAATTTTTATGACTTTATTTATTTAGAGAATTTTAAGTTTTTAAATTTAAAATTATAAGGTATTAAACAAACAGGATTATGAGTCTCAACTTGAGACTTCTCGTCCCGTTCCAAATATTTCTTGATGGTTTAAGTTGATAAAATTATATTTGAAAAATAATTATGAAATGCTAATTTTGTTGAACAAGCAAAACTTTATTTTAAAGACATATTTTGTTTTGACATATTAACTAATGACGTGCCCAATGATAGATATGGTTTGACTTATAAAAAAATTAAAATAAAACCAACTAAGATATTAAACAAATTTATCAAAATATGATGGATATTTGAACATCACTATTTTGCCGAACTTGTTTTTTTAACTTTTCTTGATTTTGCTAGTATTTTTATTTTTATTTTTTTAAAGTGAGTGTAATTTTAAGTGAACGAAAATGAAAAAAAAAATCAGGAGTTACAATATAACTTAAATAAATTATAATTATTTATAGTTATTAATAATGAATTGTTTAGAGAGTGTTAAGGCCTACTTTTATATTATTGATCAACACACAAAGTTTTCTAGTGTCATATTCTAATATAATATGATTCTCATAATTTTCGCTCTTTACTCTAATTATTCTATTTTATTTAATAATGTTAAATTGGAAGATTTTACATCAATGAGAAAGATATTTGGATATTTTTTTGGAATTAATAACAAAATCAAATTATAGATTAGTGTTATATTTTATATCAAATGTGATACTCCACAACATAATTGGTGACGTGTTATTATTAAGTGTTGACTAAGCACAATATCTCCTTAATTTTAAGATACATCTATTTATTATTTTAAAATAATTTTTATTATAAATAGGTTATGGAGAAATTTAAAAAAAATAAAAAATTAGAGATATCTACCGTCAACTTAAAATGCGGTCAAACACATTCTATATTTACAATATTATAGTAGATAACGAAAATATTATATATATACATATGTGTGTGTGTGTGTGTATATATATATATACAGGAATAATAAATTTTAAGTTTAAAGAAAATGATTAAGGTAAAGAAGAAATATAAATTTACCGAAATTTGTGCTAATCTACTTAATTTTTTTCTTATCATCTTGTTGTAACTGAAGTCAAGAATGGTGTGATTTTTATTTTTTTTTCAGTAGAAGATAAGAGAAGAAATTTTATTTTTTATTTAATTTTAATATAGTATTATAATATCTTATTTTCGGAGAAAATAAAAAAATATAATAATTGAGACATCAGCTTTTGATATATTCTACAATTAATGTTAATCAGTTTCATAATCCTGAAATTTATGTTAATCAGTTTCATAATCCTGAAATTTATGTTAATCAGTTATATTATCTCAAAATTTATGTTAATTAGCTTAATAATCCCAAAATCACAGGTGGAGTAGTTATTTACTACTACTACTAATAATATTATTATTCAATAATTAAAAAGATATTATATATGGTTTTAAAAAAAATGTATTCAAATTTAGAAAGCTACTTTTAGCGAAAATAAATTTTAGCATCTAAAAGTTTATAGAGAAGTACAATATATAGATGTTAAATCTATCCCAAGTCACCTGCAACATAAAACATTTTCTTCTTTCTATAACAATTTTTCTATCAAAAAATAATCTTAATTTTTGCGGTCATTTAAAATTTAAAAAATAATTTTTTTTTCTTTTTTAACGTTAAATTTGGAAAATAAAATTATATAGATTAATCTTACTGTATTATGTATGTATTAATTATTTTTATTTTTATATGAAATAGATTTATTATAATCTAACTTATTAGATATATTGATTATCTACATCCCAAAATTTGTGGGATTATATGATTTAAATTAAAATACAATTTATCTTTATAGAATATTTAGAAGTTTGTCTTGATATACGCTCATAATAAAATAATTAAAATTAAAATTAAAATTAATAATAATATAATAATTTTTTATTGCGATTTTTAGTAACCATTATATTGTGGGTCTATCAATCAAATTATTTTATTATATCTAATATATAGATATATACTGATATAGATTTGTATAAAAAAATATCATAATTAAAAGTAATTTAGTAATAAAAAAATTAACTTTTTATTTAAGACGATACTTCTTTATATATATATATATATATAATACAATTGACTTAAGAAAAAATATTTTATAGTTAATGATTAAATTTAGTATATGTATGTGTGTATATATATGTGCAATATGGATATCAAATTAAAGAATTTAATTAGATAATTGTTTTTTAAAAATTGAAGATGAAACACAAAAGTTATAAGCTTTTTGAAAATTTAATGAAAATAGAAAATAATTGAAAAATAATCAAATTAACATATTTTGATAGATAAAAAATTGAAAATAAATATTTTTCGTAGCTTTATTAATCATATATATATATATATATATTGATATAGATTTGTTTAGAAAAATAGATATCATAATATATATATATATATATATATAGATCTGGTATATATTAATATAGAAAATAAATATCATAATTAAAAAGTAGTTTAGGGTGGAAAATTTCATACTTTTATTTATGGAGGTACTTCTGTTATATATATATATATATATATATATATATAGATTATTCTATATATACATATATATATATAGATTATTCTACATATTAAATTATATAATTTTAGTGGGATGTTAAACGAGCTAGTCTTAATGGATTTTGAGAATAACGAGCTCGTAATATGATAAATCTAACCCCAATCCTACTGATTTTTGGGCTAATCAGGTTACTATTAAACTATGAGCCGAAATAATCAAATTATATTTTAAAAATTAAATTCTTGATTAAATATATATAATATTCTATTTAGAATACAAATTTAATTGCTAAGAACACAAATAATAATAATAATAATAATAATAATAATAATAATAATAATAATAATAATAATAATAATAATAATAATAATAAATACAAAAAAGGAATTAAGGAGAGAAAGCGCGGCGCAGTGGGCACTGACTTTTAACTTTGTATAGCCTATAGATCAATCCAAAAATATGTGTACCAATATCATTATATTTGTTTTGTTCAACATTGGAACACTTATTTTCGCTCATATTGACCTCCATAAACTCTTTAATGTAATGAAAATAAGAGTGCTATGTTAGTATGGTTTATTATTTTTTTATAATTTGGTGAAATCAGCATAAATTAATAAATTAAATTTTTTTAAAAATAGATATGATTATAAATAAAAAATAAAATTATAAATTATAAATTTAACTTGATCAAATTTATGAAAATAAAATCAAAGCTAACGGACATAAAATGAAATTTAATTTATAGAAGGGAGCGGCGTCAAATAATTTCTTAGGGGGAAGTATGATTGATATGAATTAGTTTGAATATATACATATTGGACCAAAGTTTTGCACCCAGCCCCATCTATTGGGCCTATGCTAAGTTCATCTAACTTTGAGGAGGAGAGGTGAAGCCCAATCATTTGGGCTTTTATCCAGAAATATTATGAGAGCTTATTTGCCGTGAGGAATTTAAATTTAATTCATATTTTTTTTTTAGGGAATTCTTTTCCTTTTACTCTTTAACTTTAATTTTATTGAAATCGGACAATATTTGTACCAATGTCATAAAATTTGCTTTTGTTAAAGAAGACGTTTATAAATCCATCTGAACGCGATTGGTCGATCCAATTTCATATGTATTCTTGAATTTACTTTTTAGTTCGGTGAATCCAACTCTATCCGTGTTTTCTAAAAAAAAAATTAATTATATACACATATTATATTTAATTTTAAAATAATATAAAATTTACATTATATAATCAGACGAACCTAGAATATCAAGGGACATATTTGTTACAGATATTAGTTGGACAAATCTAGGTGGAAAATAAAAAAATATTTGTTAGGTACAATTATTGATGTAAATTATTGTAGTTGCGAATGGTACAACATCCAGCTAAAAAAGTTGATAGCTATGGCCACGTTAGAAAAATATGTTTCATATCCCAAATCTATTGACTCATTGTCGCGCATGCCTACTTTTTGTTCATTAAATGTAATTTTTTTATAACAAAATATAAGAAAGTAAAAGAAAATTAAAAATTATATTATTTTAGAAATATTCAAAATATATATAACTAAATTACGAATAAGTAATATTATTACTATCGGAAAATTAAAGATATATGCCAGGAGTAACCTACCCCTTTTTTTTTCTCCCATTGTACTAGTTGTCTATTAACATGTAGTGCCTTACTTTAATTTGACAAGTTGACAGCTACTGCCTATCTTATTGAAATAATATATTTATTTTTTGTATATAAAAATTGCGTGACAGTGACAGCATTGGACATAATTATGCTGTCGTCGGCAGATTAAGTTGTCAACTGATTAATTATATATGATATAAACTTAATAAAAGAAATTGAGGATAGAAAATTATAAAATGCTCAAAATAATTATGCGTATAGAATGGACGTAACATATCATACAACTTGTTCTATACAATTATTTATTTATTTAAAAAATATTATTACTAATTTATAATTTTCAAAATAAGAAAACAAGTAGTTAAATAATATTTTATAATTATATACATAATATGAATTGAATGTAAATGCAATCGAATTAATGTTTGTTTAGGTAGAATTAATACAATGAGAAAGATTCCCAGTCAATTGTAGTTGTTTCACTTTCAACAATCAAGTGGGTCTATATTCAAATAATATATTTAATTAATTATCATAAAGTCTAAATTCATTAAATTTATCCATTCATATATAATACTCATCTAAATATAGTTAATTTTTACTGATAAAATAGGATAATTGTAAATAAGTATTTGTTTTATTCAGGGAAATTGAAGGAAAATATTAATCAAAAAAATCTTTGAGATTTTAAGTTCAGAGAATCACCACTTCTTAAAAACTTTCAAGAAATACAGATTAGAATAGATTCATAGTTTAATAGATAATCATAGTATGTAAAGTTTAATGCTAATTTTTATTAGATTATTAATTTATGTTATTTATAGGTTCTAAAGTTATAAAATAATGTTTTAAGAAAGTGTAAATTTTATTAATTTATTGAAAATTTCAGTATAGTTTATTTGCTCCAAGCGAGAATCGGAGAAAATTACTATATTAAAAAGAAAATTAAAATATATTATTAATTTATGTTATTTATAGGGGTATTGACTTATAAAGGATTTTGCACAAGAATATCTTATTATTTATATTATATTATTAATTTATATTGTTTATCTGGTTATAGAGTTGCACAAAAAATTTAAGTTTTTAGTCTAGGGATGCTTAATTTTTGAAATTTCTAACGACAAACGCTAAAAAAATATGTCTTTTTAATATAAGTAGTACCTATCAATTTTTGTAAGCACTTATCGCATGTGCTATTTTATTCTCGCTTAGTTTCAAAATACTCCTCAAAGTTCTATATACGATCTCATTCCCACACAATTTCAAAATATTTTTTTATTGTAGATTAGTTTATTGTTGGTGTCTTTCTTAATCGTTGATCCCTCTCTGTTGTCATCGGCACGTGAAAAATACTACTTATGTTTTAAATAGAATATTTAAAATTTAAAATATGTGGATGGCATCAGTATCTTATGATCCTTTCTTTCTTTACTCAATTCTCGCTTCCTTCTTCCTAGATCTATCTTCTTCTTCGTTATTCCTCCTACCCTCCAACAAAAATACAAGTCAAATTTTAATTGCAATATAAAAATTTATCAATAATTGTAATAAATTATAAATATTATTTTAAGTACAATATCGATCATATTTTTCAACACCTAATTATACTTTCAAGTTCCATTACCATCATTATATGAACCTTAACAAAGACAGCAGTAGTCCATCACTAGTAAATCGACAACGAAGGTGCGACAAACCAAAACTTCAACCCTCAATTCGTGATGTATCATATGATAGAAGTGATGTTATAATTAGGTGTTGAAATATGTGTTCGATATTAAAATTATAAAAAATTAACATACTTTCACTGCAAACATTGATAAGTTTTAGAGTTCATAATGCAATTAAAAATTGACCAATAGCTCTGGATTTGTTTTACAATGAGCTGTTCATTGTTCTTGTTTATGAGAGTTTATGCTCCTTATTTAATACAATAAAACATCTACAGATTAATTTTCGATATATTTATAATATTTTTTAGTATTAACTAATTTCAAATATATTTTATTTCTATAATTTAAAATTATAATCCAAGTTCAAGTTCGTTAAGATGAAACATACTCAATAACTAATTTAATAATAGATGTGTGTGTTAGGAAATAAAACTATCACACATAATTCCATAAATATAATAAAATAAAATAATAATAATAACTATATAATAAACTCATTATAATAATTAAAATTGATCTTAAATATATATTACTATGCTCGCTAGTACTACATTACGTATATGTTTTTTAATTGCAAAAATATTTTTTTATTAATTTTATTATAATCATCTTTTAAAAGTATTATATTACATGTTATAAATACTTTTTTGCATGTATTTATAACTAATATATTAGTATTGCCTAACTAAACGTTATATTTATCAAATTTTAGTGAAGCAAAAATAAAAATAAAAAGAATATATATATATATATATATATGTAGATGTATATATTATATGAAACAATCCAAGGAATATACATTTTTTTTGTAATTAGAATAAGAAATATGACAATTTTAATTCAAAGAGTAAGATATATGCCTTGATAACTAACATGCTAGATTGATAAGTCAATTTAATTGTTATGCAATATAAAACAATAATTCAAAGTAAAAATTACCACAAAATTCAAAAAATAACTTTGAAATTTTTATGAATTGTATAGCTACTGTGAAATAAAATTAAAACAAAAAATGAACATTAAAATCATGAAGAAGAGTCCAAAAAATAAACTAAAAAAGTAAACAACAAAATGTTCAAAATGTAAGTTCATAAGAAACATTTTGGAAGAAAGATAGAACTCCCATGATTCATTCTCAATATCCACTAGGGATGTTAAAATGTCATGGTCTGATGGGCCGGCTCGTTTAGTCCGAAAAATTATAGGGTTATGGCTTGATTTTATTAACCCATTTAAAATCAGCCCGTTTAGCCCGAGCCCGAAGCCCTATAGGGCTAGCCCGCTTAGGGTTAGGGCTAACCCGATAGCTCGGACTTTTCTTCTTATTTGTCTATTTCTTAATATCAAATTAATAATATACACCATTTTGAATTATTTTTCATATATTATATCTGATTTTTAGTAGAAGATATTAAAATTTATATTTAATTACTAGAAGATTCTAAATACTGCCATTTAAATTTAAAAATTAAATGTAACATGATTTCAAATTTTATGACCGTGAATGCTCTTAAAGCTATAATTGAGAGCATGAAATAGTGTATATGACTTAAATGTTTGAATCTTTAAATTTTGTATAGTGATATGAAGGTTCTAAAATATATTATCTTTTAATGTTATCTAAAATTTTATTTTAAATAGAGCATAATATATATTTAATTAAAATTTTATATTTAAATATATAATTTGACTATTTCGACTCATAGCCCGATAGTGGCCCAATTAGCCTAAAAATCGGTAGGATTAGGGTTAGGTTCACCATAATCAAGTCCGTTTAAATTGACCCGATTCAATTGATACCAGATTAATTCGAAACCCATTAATAGCCCGAAACCGACAGGGCTAGCCCGTTTAACATCTCTAATATCCACAACAATTGGCTTTCGCTCTTTGAAAGAAACACTTGAACAATACAAACGGGTTTAAAACAGAGAAATGTGATAAGGTCCTTAATGCTCACCAAATCTGGACACAAATTTGAGAAAATAAAAATATGATTAAGGTTTGTTTTAAAATTTATTAAATTTTCTGATAGGAAGAACTACATACTTTGTTGTCATCCTGCATACTAAAATGCTTCTCGGCATTCTTCTATATCATCAAAGAACTATTTATTGTCAACTTCTATTTCATATATTTCATAACCTTTACTAGCAATTGCAACATGAGAAAGGATACATATTTTAGAGATAAAAAATAAAAAATTATAACAAAATATAATAGTACAAATTACCGAAAAAATGAAATACAATAAAAAAATTAAATCAACAATAATTATGGAGCCCATTACAAAATATATGATTTAAATGATAATAATAATATAATAAAAACAAACCTTCAGATTAAACAGTGGAGAACAGGAAAAAAAAAAGAAAAAAAAGATGAGAATTACGTTGATATAATGATAAAGTTGATGCATGGTATAAAATTGGCATAATAAATAAATTATATGAAAAAGTGAATAGATACTAACTTGGATGATGTTTTAGCATAGTTGAAATGTAGGTGGGGTGGAATGATTGTTTTAGGTTGCGTTTACTATGATGGACAAGTCTATATTTGAAGAAGGTATTTAGGTTTATCACCCATATACTTTAATAGATTGAAAAATTGCATCAATCTTGAAACTTGTGATATTCACGATTTTCCATGGAAAAATGGGGGATAAGCCATCCGTCCAGCATATGTAGGATATGTTATCCTTTCATGTGTTGGGAATGCGAATTTTCCAATTTGACTTTGGGTAATTGAAGTCAATATTTATATTTCACTTCTAAGATTTCTTCGTCGATGGCATTACACGAGAGGACCATAACCCAGTCTCCCTCGCCATTGCCGTTTCATTTTCAGATACATTCTATCGTTTGTTCTTACATTTCCTCTTATTCTTCGTCTTGTACTGGCGTTTTTTGACATCTATCTATGTACATATTTCACAGGTGTCCTTGATATCCGTCGAACAGACTAGCCGTCGCTGGAAGAGTTATATTGAAGATGTCGCCGGTGGAAACACCAAACACCGCGTTCCAAATGTGATTCTTCTCCTTCTGTATATCAATTTTTTGCTATTTGTTGTTTTTGTTTAATAATTTTGATTTGGGGAAACATACGATATAAATTTTCTCGTTTATGTGTTTTAGGAATAAGTGTTCTCATTGTAGAAAGGGGCGAGAAGATCTTCCTGTTCAGTATTCTCACTACGTCTAAAGGTTGGGTATTTAAATCTTAGTTTTCAAAGTCTACTGATTTCTAATGATGTTGTTCTGTCTGAACGTTGTTATTTGTTATTGATAAGTAGGAAATTGTGCATAATTTTAATTGATAAAATTGTATTTTTAACACAATTAAAACTTGTGCACTCTCTATTTCATACTTAATATTTCAACAAGAATTACTTCTTTTTTTTGTTTTTGTGGATATTTGCAGCATTTTTGGATAATTTTATACAAGAAGCCACATAAACACTTGACCATCTTTAGCCCATCCAAGGAATGAAGATTACAAAGAAGTTTATGGGCTGAGACATTTTTGGACTTAATTAATTAATTAAGCCAAAAACTTAATTAAAGCCCATAAAGAAAATTAGGACAAAATGGCAAGGATAAAAGGGAGATTGAAGGCAAGTAGGAGATTCATTCTGGGATTGAGGGTGTGAACAAAGAAACAGGAAGAGACGTTAGGAGACAGGGAGAGAGAGAGAGAGCAAGGAGATATATTCACGGAGGAACTCATCTTTTGTGGATTTGAGTTTATTCCTCCCTTCGTATCTTTGTTTTAATGTCTTTCATTTGGATGATTTTAATTTTTAGACATGTGATGTGTAACTAAATTTTATATTCCGGTTTAGGGAATGTTTGAACCCTATTTCAATATTATGTGATTTATATGTTCGTGACACCATATTGATTTAATATGTGCGAATTTATTATGTTGATGGGTTGAATTAATTTATAATATATATATATATATTGTTAATTGTGACTGATCACCCCAATTGATAGTTTATATATTTAGGGCTAGGGTTTAAATTGCAATCCGTAATTATTGTGATCTTAAACCCGTCTGTAGCAACTAATTATTTATATTATTAGAATCAACATAATTCAGGATTAATTGAATCGAGCGTGTGAATTCAATAACCTGCCTACCCTATTATCCTAATTGATAATGCATTTAACGAATTAAATTCAAAGAACGTATTTTGGACTGTTCGATTAAATAGGTTAATTAGAGAGCTTATTCTAATTAATTACACTTAAGGGATAAAGCGAATCAACAGAGCTTGTTGTTGGTTTAGGGGTAGGAATTCCACAATTAAATCAATAATGTGTCGCATAATCATATGATTTGGAATAGGGGGAAAACTGAACCATGAACCGGAATTGATTCCACCGGAATTGATTCCTATTACTGTCTGCATTCTGTTTATTTGCTTGATTTTTATTTATTAGAGTAGATTTTATTTTATTAGTTTAGTAGACAAAATTCAAAAGATATACAAATAATTCAACTGTTCTCTGTGGGATCGACTCTTACTTCCCACTACTACAAAATAGTAGAGAAAAGCGAGGTAAAATAATATAATTAATTTTGACATGCCCCGACAACACGGTCAGTTATATATGTCGATGCTAGATTATTTCCTATGGCTTGTTTTGCATATTCTCTATACATTTAATATGCATGTTCTTCCTCCATATGTATTCTTTTATATTAAAATGAATGCATGTCATGCATATATGTCCATGAATTCCATGAATACTCATGATCTTAACATAGGGTTGAATATTGTGCTTGTTTCTCGGAAACTTTTCTTTTATGTTTTTTCAAGTTTGATTGATGTATGAAGTAGAATGATTGGCTTAGATTCTAGAGCTATATTTAAACACAAAACAAAATAATGCAATAAATTAATTATGACAGTAATTTCTTAATTTTCAATGATGAAATTGTTGCAATAAATAAGAAAAAATTAAACCAAAAAATGTGCAAGATTTCTGTAATAAAATTTGACTTTGAACTGGTGTATGGTCAATTTTGACTTGACTAAAAAACTATGCAAATACGTAAAAAGTTGGATTAATTAGCAATTTTTTTAAATTGTAATGCTTGTAATTAAGACTAATGCTAATATATGCACTAATAAAAGTTATACCCATTTAAGGTAATTAACACCTAAAATTATATATACATATATATATATATGTATGCGAAGGCAACATCAAACTAATCTATATAGATATATTTTTTAAGGTCATATACTTAATATGAAATTCTCTCTACAATTTATCATAAATTAAATGTAGATATTTATTTAATTAATATATTATATAATAATTAATAAGAACATTATAAATTTCTTACGCTAGGAGGATAATTTAGATAGAAGTTCAAAATTATATAGATGTGTTACTAATTATATTCTTACTTTACGACAATTAACCTCAATCTACAAAATTGAAGCTGAAGCTGTCTTAAATTTGTGGGAACAAGAAACTTGGGGATTTGGGATTTTCGTTTATAGTAATGAAAGATGTACAAAATTGGGGAATGAGATAATGAAAATATGAGACATCCATATGTTTATTACTGCTTGAAAAGGTCGATGTAATAATAGCTTGTACGTTGGCACTGCTTATTAGCAAATCACCCACCACCTGTTTGATTGAATGTCGCAGTAAATCAAACCCTGCAAAAGTTGATAATTCTGCTCTAATTACATACCTGAGAGAATAGAGTCTTCAGCATTGTTCATCCTCAATTACTAAGCAGTTCTTCAGAGCATCCGAAAGCTGAGATTGGTCCATGAATCCGACGGGCATACTGGTTAGGTTGAATTTCTTGAGTGTGGTGACATGTTGCAGGCCATCAGGAATTTTTCTCAACTTCTGGCACGATCTGATTTCCAATTCTTCCAAACAAGGCAGTGATCCTTCCTCCACTTCCCATTCCTCCAGATTCTCTAGCTTCCAAATGCCAAAAACTTTAAGCAGAGGAAAACCTCTTCTGGAGCAACGGATCCTATCTTGCAATACAGACATAGCCAGTAGTCGAAGAGATTGGAGATTCGGAAGCCTTTCCATAAATTCCATTGGGTCCAGATCTAACTTTGACCCCGACAATGTAATATCTGTTAGACTCACAGGTAATTCACACACGACCATGGGATTCAGTATTCCGAGCAGATACACTGTGGAAAGATTCTTGTTCTTCTCCAAGGAACTTAAATGCAGATCGGCAGCTCTCCCACGCCGATCTCGTGATTTAAGCCTCAGAGACTCGAGAAATTTCAGACTTGAGATCCATTTGTCGATGGCTTTCAACTGTTTCATCATTTTAGGGTCTTCAGATTGCTTTGATCTGCATGACAATCCCAGCTTCCGGATACTTCGCAACGAATCTAATCCTCGCACCACGCAGGTGCCCTCATCTATGAAGGCACCCCAAAGCGTCTGGAGGTTATTCAGAGATATGTTGGATGGTCGATCAGGGAACCTGGTGCGGTAAGTCTCGCTCAAGTACAAGTGTCGAAGATACTCCATGCTCCATATCGATTTAGGGAGAACACTGATGTAGGTATGCTTCACATCAAGCAATTCGAGGCTGAGCAACTCGTTAACGAATTTAGGAAGGTCTTCTAAGTATGTCCACCTTAAGCCCAAATACTTCAAGCCAATTAATTTACCAAGTGTCTTTGGCAACTTGGGTCGGAACACTCGTTCCAGATCAAGCACCTTTAGCCATAGGAAGCACTTGGCTAAGATGCACTTGTGGAGGAAATCCCCTATGTCTTCCCCCGGTTTGCTTCCTTCTTGAGTGTCAAAAGACATGAAGGAGACTATGTCCCGATATTCCGATCTTACTAAATGGGAAACACTGGGATTCCCATGAATTTGGATGGAGGAGGTAGCACAGGAATCGTTATAATCTACAAGGCGGCGGATATTTGCAGGGCCGTCTGCGAAAAATTTGGCCCCTTTGGCTCTGGCTAACCATATCACTCGCGTGGCATCATCCTTGAGCTGACAGGCTTTCACCTTTCCGTTGCGCTTTCTATCTGTACTCCGTACGACCCCTCGATCGATCAGCTCATTTAGATAACGTTCAGCAATGTGTTCGACGGGTTCAACGTCGTATTTCTTGGTCTGAATCAGACCTTCTGCTACCCACAACACTATCAATCTTCTCGCAGGTATTTTAAAGCCGGGGGGGAATAGGAGAAAATAATAGATGCAATTCCTCAAGTGAGAAGGTACACTAGTTTGATCAACTGGGTTTGAAGGTTCTCTAGCTTCTGGTAACGACGCAGGACGAAACTGCTCCATGCTTGACAAATGATCTTTAGCAGAACTGATCTCAGATTTGACTCTTCGCAGCTCCTTCTTGATACTTATTAGTTTGATAAAATCGATTGGCGTCTTGTAGCTGGAGGCAGACCTCATCTGGGACAACCTTCTGGGGTAAGTAGTCATGAGATCTTGGGCTCTGACAATCACATTCCTCATCTGATCCACTTCCGAAACATATGGTGGAGGTAGTTCAGGCAGGGACGCAACCCTTGTAAACTGAGGTATAAACGACTCGAATTCTTCCTCGATCCACCAAATAATCTCCTGCGCACCACTCAGCGACGTGTTCTCGATAATCCATATCCTTAAATTCTCCAACAGGAACTCCAGTGCTGCATCCGCCATTACTGTGTTAGCTTTATATTAGGAAGATGGTATGTTCTCCTCCTAGGCTTGTATTTTCTGCTTGCTTGGTGGTTTTCTCATTTGTGAGGTTCTGTTTGACCACTGATTCTTAGAAACTCCTCCAAAAGAAATAAAAAGAGAGAGTCTTAAGAAAATTTGTTTTAGTAAAATAAAAATAATGCAACAGAGATGAAATACCTCTAAGTTTACCTTAATTTCACTTTCAGTAAATACTATTCACTCCTCGTCAATTTTAATAATTTATATTTATTTTTTTAATCATCGTTCGTCACCTCCGTCTGACTGTTGGTTTCAATTATTATTTCCTTCCATTTTTCTTAAACTAGCAATTGAAATCTTAGGCTCCCCGATCCTATCCTGGACCCTAATTCAGGAATTTAGATCTTTTATTTTATTTTGTATTCTAAAATAATGTTATGTATCTAATAATATTATTAATTAATATATGATGTATATTAAATAATTTAATAAAAGATAACATATTATCTTTTATAGGGTCCAAACCCTTGATCACCCATTCCAAACCCAAACTCAACTGTAATTGGTCTTATGCTTCGTAAGTGAAAGTGCAAGCCATTGACCCAAGGAACAAAGTACATTAGCACACCGAGGCTATTTTGTTAATTTATTGATTTCTGTAAATATATTTTATTATGGCTTACTAGTTTTTAAATATATTAATACTACTTAAATTTATTTAATCAGTTTGATATTGGCTATTTAAAAAAACAAAAAGAATTGATTTATGATTTAATTTGTATATCTGAATTCCTTACAGTTAAAGCAGGGTGAACCATCAGTCCATTCAGGCAAAAATGACAAAATACGGTACTGTTCAAATTTTTTTTCAAAAATATAGTAAAAAAAAAAAAAAATTTAAAAATGTGTAAAGTCGCCCCTCGCAGGGGCGACATTCAATTTAATTTTTTTTTATTTTTTTTTAATGTCGCCCCTGGCAGGGGCGACTCTTAATTCTTTTTTTTTTTTTTTTTTAATATCTGGAGCCCTCACTCGGTCGGGCACTCGGTCTGGCTCACCACTCGGCCGAGACACTCGGCCCCCGTGTTACTCGGCCGACCGAGTACTTCCTTCCACTCGGTCACGGAACTCGGTCGAGCACTTCACTCGGCCGGCCGAGTGCGAACCCGGATTTTGATTTTTAACATCCACTTCAATATTACTCGGTCAAGACACTCGGCCTCAACATTATTCGGCCGACCGAGTTTGAGGAATGTGTGATGAGAAATATGCAAGGTGTATAAATACAAAGAGAGAGTGTAGGAGACTCTAACACATAAACGATGTGGGACAGGCAAAAGGTGTATAAATACAAAGAGAGAGTGTAGGAGACTCTCAAATATAAACGATGTGGGACAGACAAAAGGTGTATAAGTAAAAAGAGAGAGTTTCTATTGGACCTTATTTTATTTATTTATTTCTTTCTTTTTTTAAATTGTAAATAAACACATACATTTTTTAAATTGTAAATTATTTATTTATTTATATGGGTCATAACTTTGTAATTTCTTTTTGATGTATGTGCACTTCATCATTCAAAGGTGCATGTATGGGCACATACATCAAAAAGAAATTACAAAGTTATGACCCATATAAATAAATAAATAATTTACAATTTAAAAAATGTATGTGTTTATTTACAATTTAAAAAAAGAAAGAAATAAATAAATAAAATAAGGTCCAATAGAAACTCTCTCTTTTTACTTATACACCTTTTGTCTGTCCCACATCGTTTATATTTGAGAGTCTCCTACACTCTCTCTTTGTATTTATACACCTTTTGCCTGTCCCACATCGTTTATGTGTTAGAGTCTCCTACACTCTCTCTTTGTATTTATACACCTTGCATATTTCTCATCACACATTCCTCAAACTCGGTCGGCCGAATAATGTTGAGGCCGAGTGTCTTGACCGAGTAATATTGAAGTGGATGTTAAAAATCAAAATCCGGGTTCGCACTCGGCCGGCCGAGTGAAGTGCATTAAAAAAAAAATAAAAAAAAATTAAATTGAATGCAGGGGCGACTTTACACATTTTTAAATTTTTTTTTTTTTAATATATTTTTGAATTTTTTTTTGAACAGTACCGTATTTTGTCATTTTTGCCGTCCATTCATCCATCAGACATGGCAGACGCAGCAGTTGAATTTCTGGGGCAAAACCTTCGCGAGTTACTGCTAAACAATTACAATCTTATTACCGGGGCCTTAAGTGAGATCAAGGAAGTAAAAGATGAAGTTAAGATATTGAACGCTTTCCTTCGTGATCCGGCCGTACAGCAGGATGAACGTCTCAGAGAATTGGCGAGGCAGGCGAGGGAGGTTGTTTATGGCGCCGAAGACATCACCGACTCTTTCATGATCCAGGAGATGCAGGCCGCAGCAGCAATAACGCCTGTTTTCTTCCCAGCTCGCGTTGGCCGCCGCCTCAGTTTGGCGAAGGACCTCATTTCCTTTAGAAAAGGTAAGTTGACACGAATGCTCCGCAGGGTCGAGGTAGCTCGTGGTGAAAAGCAGGCTGCCGACGGATATGGCATCTGCGTCAAAAATCAGCGGACGAAAGCACTGAAAGAGGTAACTTCTTTACATATGCTTTTAGATTGCTTACACACACACACACACACACACACACACACACACATATATATATATATACATATCTATCTATCTATCTAGAGAGAGAGAGAGAGAGAGAGAGAGAGAGAGAGAGAGAGATCGCAAATTAAGTTGATGTTTGAGAAATTTGTAATTTCTTGGATTTGGTATCCCTAACACAGACGTAGTTCGAACGATCGAAAAGCAAGGTCGCAGAAATGTCAAAATACGGAGGAATTCACCTCCGGCGAAACGCCCGTAAATACAAGTAGGACCACCTCCGCGCCGGTTCACCGAGCGGCGACTTGTGGTTCTCAGTCGGGTCATGAACTCGGGTAGAAACTCGCTGTGTCGACTCACTGTAACGATCGTTAACATCTGCACGTAGACCCAGCGTAACGTCTAGGGTGGTTTGGGTCCCATTTAAATAATGAACGGCCCTTAAGTCACGCCTTTAGTACATTAAATATAATACAAGGTAAAATTAGTATTGAATAACATTGTGTCTCAAATTAATATTTAAATTAATTTTGTTTAATATTTTTAAATTTTTGTAATATGAAATAAAAAATTTCTTAAATAACTAAACAATTAAGTAAAATATTATACATATTTAATAAATTAAGTTAACAAATCAAGTAAACAATATATTAAATAAAAAAAGTAAAAAAAAATTAAAAATTAAAAAATTTAATAAATTAAACATATCAAATTACTTAATCTATTAAATAAATTTCAGATTCTAATTATTATTTTTAATTATTAAATAAAATTTACATTTAATGTCGTTAACTTGTTTTATTTAAATAAATTTTTGATTTAGTTTGTTATTTGTTTATATTTATTCGATACTTTTCAAATTTATTAGTTATTTTCAGAATATACCACACAAATTATTTGTGCACACAGAAAATGCAAATTGGACTTTTTTTTTCTTTTTTTCTTTTTTAAGAACTAGAACGAACACCTGTCTATTCTGACCACTGTATATCAACACCCATGAACCATATATTAGATTCGTAGCTTACCGTTTGTAGTTAAAACAGGTTCCGCCAATCAATTCAAACGACATTGTTGGTTTTGAAGTTGAGGCAAAGATTCTAGTGAACTATCTCATGGAAGCAAAGGAAGAACTCTATGTCATCTCCCTCACTGGTATGCCTGGCATAGGCAAGACAACACTGGCATGGAAGGTTTATCAAGATGAGACAATTCGAGTCAAATTCCCAACTCGCATCTGGATTAATGTTCCTCAACAGTTCCACGCGATAGATTTCTATCTGAGTATTCTACAAGAATTTGGCAATCGAGAAAAGAACTATGATCAGCTGCCTGATTATTACTTAGCCGATGAAGTTGTTAAAGTTCTTGAACAAGAAAAATTCTTGCTGGTAATGGAGGACATATGGACTGCTGAAGCGTGGGATGCTATCCGGGTCATCCTGCCAAAGAGAAATAAGTTTGGGAGAGTCCTTATAACCAGTCGCAACAAGAGTGTATGTTGGCATGCAAGTACTAATAGAAAACCCCACATGCTTCGTTTTCGGGACGAAAATGAAAGTTGGCAACTTCTTCAGTTACAACTTCTTCAGTTGGAGAGTGCCCTCAATGGTTGGAACCTATGGGGAAACGTGTGGCTGAAAATTGTGGTGGACTTCCGCTTGCGATTGAAGTCATAGCAAGCAACCTTGTGGTGGCATCATCAACAGAAACAGCAAGGAAACAGACTGAACACTGGTGGAGAAAGGTGTCGGAAAATGTGACAATGTATGTTACAGACTACAATAAGCACCATGCTTTAAGTGGTCTAGAGTTGAGTTACAATAAATTGACTGATCAGCTGAGAGATTGCTTTCTTTATTTTGGGGTGTTTCCTGAAGATTATGAGATCCCTGTTCGAATGCTCACTCGCTTGTGGATTGCTGAAGGGTTCGTACAAGATACGAGGGGATTGAGTTTGGAAGAAAGAGCAGTGGAAATCCTGTATGAATTCATTCAGCATAACTTGGTGATGGTTGATAAATTATATCCCAGTGGAGACCCTAAGACATGCCGTGTACACAAAGTGATGCAAGGATTCTGCAAATCTAAAGCCTTGGAACAGAATTTGTTCCAAGAGATGAACAAGTCTGAGGAAGGAGCTTTGGATCCTCAGCCAGTTTCTCTCATGTCAAATTACCGTCGTCTTAGCATCCATTCCCATCTTCCGGAATATCTATCTGGACGCCCAAACGGGACGGGAGTCCGTTCCATTTTATGTTTTACAAAAGAAGCCAATGATGCAGATGAAATCACAGTTCTGAACCCGAAGGACGTTTCAGCTATCCATAGATCATTCAAGTTTCTCAAGGTGTTGGAGTCCAAGTCCATCAAGTTCGCTGAATTTCCCATAAATTTGACCAAATTAATATCTCAAGTACATCTCCTTGTGTTGTGATCATCTCCATGCTCTTCCAAAGTCCATCTCTCTGCTACTGAATCTACAAACTCTTGTAGTTGTAACTCAGTCACAATCACTTGAAATAAGAGCAGATATATGGAGGATGGTTGGGTTGAGACATTTGATCACAAAAGCAGCCATTGTTCTGGCCAGAAAAGGACATGGTAAGCACGGCGAAAGCCTTCAGACACTGAGTCGATTGTCACCCGATTGTTGCACAGAAGATGTGTTCATAAGAGCATGTAACCTAAAGAAACTGGGAATTCGTGGGAACCTAGCCGCTCTCTTAGCTGCTGATACTTTAGCGAAATTGGAACGGCTTGAAAGCTTGAAGCTGGTGAATGAATCACCCAATCAATTGAGTCTACGCGTCCATCCGGATTGTTTCCCACCAAATCTGAAGAGCTTGACATTATCAGCTACATACTTGGGTTGGGAGCATATGCCAATACTGGGAACCATAGCAGCTCTCAAGGTCCTCAAGTTGAAGGATAATGTCTTCAGGGGTGATTCTTGGAAGACAGATGATGCTAATGGCTTTCGATGTCTCGAATTCTTGTTAATTAACGGCACAGATTTGGTTTCTTGGGATGCCACATCTGATTGTTTTCCGCGTCTTCTGCATCTTTTGCTTAAGAACTGTGGAAAACTCAAACAAATTCCAGTGAGCATGCACAAAACCTTGGACTTGGATAGCTTATCGGAATCTGCAATTGAGCGATCACCAAATAATCAAGCTCAAATGTTGTAATATTCATAGTTGAGTTGATTTCGTTTCAGACTCATTTCTCACCCTAAAACTCGTTTCTCAAATAAGGGACTTCCTAAAAATGCAATTGAAGTTACTCGGAGTACAAGTACGAAATCTAGAATCGAAAAATCGGAAATTATCGGGAAGGATGGTCCTCCAAGGGCTATAAGTTCAACTTACTGTTGGCCGCCTAAAATGTTAGTAATCCTTGAATTGGGTTGGTGAAGATCTCCTTGAGCTACAAGTCCGGACGAACTTTGAACTTTACGATTCAATGTCATCCTTTCAGATTTTAATACAACATCATTAATATAAAATTAATTACTACACTTCTCTTAGATAACAACATGCCAACACTAACTTTACAGAAAATACTTGAACTATGGCAATTCTTGAATGTAAATGACTTTTCTTGATCACTTGGAATTAAGTTTTGCTCTGATGTAGCCTCTTGAAATCTGGAACTGATTCGTCATACCAAAGTGTGCCATGAGAAGCCATACATGAGTCATCAGCTCACCTCCTTGGCTGAGCTTCTCAGCATGGTCACTCCAGCTACATTGTGCTGCAGCAAATGTCAGTATATCCAGCCAAGCTCGAGTGATTGTGTCCCACTTTTCAGCTTCCTGTTTTTCCAGAGACTCGGCAAGTCTACAAGCATCGTACAAGATCGATTTGCTTCTATCTCCTTTCACTTTAGATGGTGCTAATCTAGTATCCACTTCGCGTAGCATCTTACAAGCTTCTACTTCACTTAACTTCACCTCCTCAAAGAATGCACTGGCTTCTGCACGCGTATCCTGGAGACGAATCTGTCCAATACCGCTTGGAAGCATGAAAGGGGACATGATCAACAAATGCATCATGTAATCGGATAACAACTTGCATATTTCACGTTTAAACTTCAGATTGTCTCCTGAATGCGGGTTCTCATTGTTTGGAATGACCTCATGCAGCCATTTATCATCTAGTATGTGGTTCTCGTCTTTGTAATAGCAGAAATCTGTAGCCATGTGCCAGAGAAGAAGACTTTGGTCGAACTCCACCTCATGATCCTCATCCTCGCCAAAATTATTCATTTCTTGGACAAGAATCTTGTCTTCCCAGTAATTACCCAACTTCTTGTCATTACTGTTAGCTCTGTTTTTCACCTCGTCAAAAATCAATGCCTTTAGGCCTTTTGGGATGACCGTGCTCTTCCAGAAAAAGTACTTCTTCTCCAGATAATCATGGAGTTTAGCGCATTTTGGCTGCGTTTCAAAGCAACAATTCAAGACGTTGTGCTGTCCCATTTCATTGAACCACCTCCTGTTGGCTGGTACTATATGTAAGAACCGAAGCACTGACACAGTTTTGCAGATCATCAAGAAAATGGGTTTTTTGAATATTTTTAATAAGGTACACACATTCGCCCAGTCTCCACTAAGCCAAATCATCATCCTATCAGATGACAGAACAACAAGGAATGCATAGATTTCAAGAAGAACAGCACCTGCCAACAGAACGTAAGTGATGATCACCTCTGTTTTTAGGGAGACGACATGGTGGTCTTGGACGTGCACCTTAAATTTTGGGTAAACTTTGAGATGGATGAACACGAAGGCAATTAATGAAACAACAGTACACAAAAAAGTAAGTAGGCGAAGGTAGAACCCAAGTGGTGTGTAGAGTATAATCGCCTTTGTATAAAACAAATCGTATACCAATCCGAGTTCAACCTCAATAATGCCAAATGCCTTATCCCAACTCAGTCTCTGAAAGAAAGAAAGACTGGCGTCCTTGTCTTGGATGCTGAGAATCAAGTCTGCAAAAAGCCTTTTGAATGTCCCAAAGAAATAATAGGCCTCATGCAAGACGATGGCATCCGGAATTCGTCCTTTTTCGACATTTGCTGCTGGATCGGGCGGCTTAACCACCGAGGACGGGAAAATCTCCATGGAAACTCTGTATCCCTCGAGCTCTTTAGAAACCAACTCATCAGTGAACTTTGCATAGTTGGGCCCTGGATCCGGCGGCGTAACCATGGACTCACGGAACTGGTCTCTACTTGCAGAGAACAGAACCCATGTTCTCTCCCCGTACTTGACAAGCCCGGCAAGAAAAATGACAATCCACAAATAGTTTATGGGCGTGCCAGTCCACGATCTGTATGAGACGTAAACTGTGACAGAAACTTGGCCCAGCAATCCGAGAGCGTGCCTCAGCCAGAGTTCATTATCCGCCATGGCATAGGCAGTGATTGTGTCTGGGCCGCCGAGATGCATAAGAAGAAACGGTGCCCAGAACGCCATTATTGGGTCTCTTGGATCGTCGTTCTCTCGTGCCTTCGAGAGAAACCCGAGGGCCGTTGTGGCGATGTAATCAGCAAATAAGTAAGACAGCCAGAGAGTGGCTCCAACCCTCTTCTTTCTGGTGTATTTTCTTCGGTTTCCGGTGGCTATGAGGATGACTTGAAGGAAGAGGCTGGCAAGGACAAGTGCCCGGAGCTCCAAAGCGTTGAAAAGCTTTAGCAGTTCAGATGGATTTTCTTCCGCCGTCGGGGTAGATGGGTGAGAGGTATTGCTTGATGATGACATCTCTGCAGAGATTCACTTCGTTTGTGTTGAAGAGGAAAGCACTTTGATGCGAGTCAACTCCTGCAAACACGGAAGGCCGTCTTTTAATATGTTGGACGTTAATCCAAAGTAATAAAACATCACTCACAAGAGTCACAATAATGGACAAGTGCAGAGACAAGAAAAGACGTAAAATGATAGAAGATCATATAATTTAATGTTCGATATTATATTTACATTTTAAAACAAACAACCCCTAGATGTTAGTTTGGAAGGGGTAGGTATATGATAGACATGGTTCTATAGATTCTGATTTCGAAATTATCATCCTCGATTTTGTAGAATTTTAATTTTGAAATCATCTTCTTTGGAACTGTAGGTAGAACAAAAATTGAAAGGTTATATAGGGGATTAAGGTTCGGGATTTTTATTCTTATTTTTAGAACCCAAATCCAACGAGCATATAACTGGCTCAAGTTCCCAATTATTTATTTATTTATCTTTTGATCAAAATTAGAATCAATCTGAATATATACAATTATCTTGAAATCAAAATTGATGGTTTGAAAAAGTTACTACCCTGATATCAGTGCAATCAAAATTGAATTGAATTGATTCATTTTCAATTTCAATTTATATTTATATTTTTAATTCAAAATTAAATTAACCATAGATCCTAACTATCGACTCATGGTCGGAACGAACGAAGTGTTTCCGTTTAGGATGGTATATATGAACTGTTCGCCAATTATTAAACATATAGGAAAGCCTGTCCCTGCGTCCTCTTGCATCAAACTTAAACTTCAAACCAGTCCCTGAGATCTCGGTCGATCCTGTCAGGATGGCGTATTCTGCAGTGACAAATGTGTTGTACAAAGTGTTGAAGCTACTGGTATTGGAAGATAATCTCACCTCCGATGCAACATATGAGCTCAAGCAGTTCCCGATTATCTTTGCTTGTTGAGGTCCTGTATTGAGGAAGCGTCTCGGAGCGGCAAAAAGGATGAATCCTTCATAGAAGTGGAGCGAAAAATAATGGAGGTTGCTTATGATGCCGAAGACACCATCGATTCTTATCTGACGGAGCTCAAAACGACGGCGCCCCGAGCTTTCACCATGATTCGAAGGTCCCTTGCTGAAAATTCCCTTAGACCCATGCTCGACAATGTCAGACATCTATCTCGCGACCTGTTTGGGGTAGGTGTGGATGATCGGACGGAAATTACAATCAAGGTAAAAGTTTTTACCAAAATTTGCTGGTAACAAACAATGAATTTTGTTCCAAATATGTGGTAGATACTCTTTTTTATTTTTTATTTTTATATATAAACATAATCAGAGGATATCTGATTAGGGTTGTAAATTTATTAATCAGCTTAGAATTATTTCTAACTTTCTAAGTGAAACTTTTCCCAGTTGTCACCACTCATCAGGCAAGAAAATGTTATAGGCTTCCAAGATGAGGAAACAAAGATAATTAAATTTCTCAGAGAAACAAGTAAGGAACTTGATGTTATGTCAATAATTGGTATGGCTGGCATGGGCAAGACAACATTGGCTCGGAAGATCTTTATGAGTAAAGAGATGTCCTATGAATTTCCCATTTGCATTTGGGTTTATGCCTCGAGAATGTTCGACAGAAGGGCCATGTTTCTCGAAATTCTGAAACATTACGACTCAGTGGATCGGTCTGGACTAAGCACCGAAGACCTAGGCCACAATGTTAATCGGTATCTGGATGAAGGGTTCTTGTTGGTTATTGATGATTTATGCAGTGTTACGAACTGGGATGATATCCACTATGTCTTGCCGAGGACCACTTGTATGAAGGGTAAAATCCTCATAACCAGTCGTTACACTGTTGTTGGTAGACATGCTAGTCGTACTAGAGAACCCTTGCATCTGGGCTTTTTGACTGAGGAGCAAAGTTGGGAGCTTCTCCAGTATGAAGTATTCGGGTCTCTTAGAGATTGCCCTCGAGAGCTGATGGGGAATCGAGAATATGTAGCCAAACAATGTGGTGGACTGCCACTAGCAATCAGGCACATTGGACGAAAAATTGTGCAGATATTGGCAAGCAGAGAGGAAATGAGTGAGATGATAGGCCAATGGTATACGATATCTGAAAACCTAAAGCTTTTGAACTACGAAATGGAGCAGCGAGTTATTTTGGATATTGTGGCATCGTCTTACAATGCTTTGCCTCATTCCTTGAGAGATTGCTTTCTTTATATGGGGATGTTCCTGAAAACTATGAGATCCGGATTCGGACATTAATCAACTTGTGGATTGCGGAAGGGTTCATAGAGATTAGGCGCGCGGGAATGAGCTTGGAGGAAACTGCAGAAGAGTATCTCATGGATCTTGTCAGCAGAAACGTTGTGATGGTTGATAAAACAAATCTAATAGGCAAAGTCAAAACTTGTCGTCTTCACCCTCTGATGCATGCATTTTGCAGGTCTAGAGCTGCAATCACAGAGCTGAATTTCTTTCACGAGATAAAAATGTCGAACAGAGGAACTCTTGAACCCCATCTAATGTACAAAATTATTATCGTCTTTCTATCCATTCTCATCTCTTGGAATTCCTGTCGAAAAAACCAAGGAACAACCACCTACGTTCGCTTTGGGTTTCGACAAGAAACCTGTCATCTTGGATTCAGAATGCATTTCAGCTATCGCTGATGCCTTCTGTTTGCTTAGAGTTTTGGCTACTGACTCTGTCAAGATCAATCAATTTCCAAAAAATGTCACTAGACTTGTTCATTTAAGCTACATCTCTCTGTGTGGCGATGATCTAGAAATTCCGGAAGAACTCTCCAAGCTGCAGAACCTGCAAACTATTGTAGTGGACACTAAGTCGGTTTCCCTCACGATCAAAGCAAATATATGGAGGATGGCTCTGCTAAAGCTTATAAGGACTAAATCAGCCATTATCCTGGACATTATTCAAGGGAAAGAAGGTAATGCCGGTGAAAACCTTCAGACGCTGAGTAGACTATCACCCGAATCTTGCACGGTGGATGTTTTCAATAGGACCATCAACCTGAAAAAACTGGGGATTCGTGGGAGATTAGATACTCTGGATGCCCAGTGCTTGAGAACATTGAATGGTCTTGAAAACTTGAAGCTGGAGAATGATTCATTACTGAGTGAGAAAACATCTCAGCATCAGCTGCAAGGCCTTCCTCATTCAGCCTTGAGCCATTTCCCAGTAAATCTGAAGAGGCTGACCTTATCAGCTACTTACTTGAGTTGGGATCATATGTCTACGTTGGGAATGATTAGTACACTCGAGATCCTCAAGTTGACAAACTATGCATTCATTGGAGAGTTGTGGAGCAGTGCGGTTGATCCCGGCTTTGGTTCTCTGTATTTGTTAGTCATTGCAAGTACAGATTTAATCTTATGGGAGGCCTCAGCTAATGATTTTCCTAATCTTAGCTATCTCGCGCTCAAAAACTGTGAAAATCTCAAGAAAATCCCAATGGGCCTGGCGAAAAGTCTCAGGAAATTAGACATTGAGAATCTCCCTGTATCTGCAGTTGAGTCCGCTAGGAAAATCGAGCAAGAAAAGGCCAATGAATTCAAACTCTTAAAGGCCAATGAATTCAAACTCTTAAAGGCCAATGAATTTAAAGGCCAATGAATTCAAACTCTTAAAGGCCAATGAATTCAAACTCTTAAAGGCCAATGAATTCAAACTCTTAAAGGCCAATGAATTCAAACTCTCTGTAAGAGGTATGTGATTGATCATCAGCAGTTGAACTCCGTAATTTAGCAGGTGCCTTGCTTGTTTTCTATTTTACCTCAGGTTTTTGTTCGCATAGTATATTGATACCGCATAGTCGTCAATGATTTCGTACATGCTTGATGTTGTGGATTACACACACTCATATACGGGCAAAATGGATGGTTTATACTACATCGACGAAATCCACTCATTTGAATTTGCAAAATGTTTTTCTCATTTTGTGTTTTATTGCACAACCACACTATTAAACATCCTCTCATTGCTAATGGCTCCTGCAGGCTTATAATGCAGATTGAAGTAGAAATGCTTGATGCATGTCCCACGAGATGAAGTCATCTGCTGTCTTCTTTCTTGCTTCCTTCTGCTCAATATGAGCAACTTCGGAATGTTTGCATGCACTTCATATATGTGTGTCTCCATTTGATAACAAGTATTGTTACTTTTTGTGTGTGCAATTATATGGTGTTCCTCGTCATATAGAATTTGTCGTTGTTTGGTTAGACATCGTCTCTATGTTGTGTGCGTTGTGTTGCTGCAAAAAACGTGTCAAGATCAATCAATGCTACATCATATTACACACGTTTATTCCATATCTTAATGGTGTCTGCCAATAATAAAGATAGTTATTGGTTCCGCTTGAATTTCTCTATTCAAATATCGTTTCATCTCCGATCCTTGATTGATTATATAAAATTACTAACATCGTTTCATATATGTATTCTATAATAAAACTGCAAAATAAAATATAATTTAAAATAGAGGATCTCGTGTTATAGTCCGCACATCAAATTACCATATTAATACCACAACAAGAAAAAACTGGCCGGCCTCTTTAAAACAGAATGCCATCTTCTCCTCTTATTTGCTTCTCAACAATAAGAAACGAATACGAAAAGCATGACAATAGAGGTGATCAGTACAATATCTACTCCAAACCACAAAACTCCCTCACAGTTATATCATGAATGCATATTATTATCCTCTCTATAATAACAAGCTCCTATTCCCACTTCATTCACGTTCCATTACAAGAATTTTCTTGTCAAACGTAGCCACAGCCTCGTCTTGATTTCATGGAGAAACGGATATTGCAAATTCGGAATCGATTTCTCTTGCAGCATCCGTTTCTCTTTCTATTTGTCTTAGCATTAAGCTTGATAGTGATGGACCCTTTTGAGTTAAGCCCAATTGGAGGCCTTGATTTTCGACCCGTGAAAAACGACATCGCTTCTTACAGGAAAGTCATGGAGAGCTGGCCTTGGGACAATAGAAGTCGTTTAGGACATGGACACTTGGAGTTTAAGGATCAAGTTTTTGGACCAGAGTCCTTGGAGTTTGATGCATTGGGCCATGGCCCATATGCTGGATTAGCCGATGGGCGAATTGTGCGATGGATGGGCCGAAAGACGGGCTGGGAAATGTTCGCACTCACATCACCTAATTGGTAAGTCTTTCTTACAAAATAAATTAGTTTCATCTTTTTGAGCGGTTTGAGGATCAAACCCTTTGCCACTAGGCCTCGACTAGTAAGCTTTCTTACAAGAAAATATGTATCTATGTTGTTACATCTGATAATTAATTGAAAAAAAAAAAATTCATATTTCAGGTCAGAGAAGATATGTGCACAAGGTGTGGATTCGACTACGAAGAAGCAATGGAAGTGGGAGGCAATATGTGGACGTCCTCTTGGGCTGAGGTTTGATGTGAAGAGTGGACATCTGTACATTGCAGATGCTCATTATGGGCTTATGGTAGTTGGGCCTCAAGGTGGGCTTGCAACTCCATTGGCTACACATGTTGATGGGAAGCCCATTCTTTTTGCAAACGATCTTGATATTCATCACAATGGATCAATCTTTTTCACCGATACAAGCAAACGATACAACAGGGTGTAAGTTCTTGGAAATGAAATAATCAAAAAAGTATTTGATAAATGCCCTAAAAAGTACGTGAGTTTGGAAAAACGTCCAGTCGATAAAGCTTTCGAAAAATGTCACGAAAGTGCAATTTTTGTTTCATTTTTCCCATTTTTTTTTTTTTTTGCTTTTAAGGTTCATTTTCCGAACTCAATATATATATATATATATATATATATATATATATTTTTTTTTTTTTTTTTTTTGGGGGCAATTTTCACAATTTGTATTATGGGAAGGATTATTTTTATTTATTTATTATTGTTTAAATATAGGGAGCATTTCTTCATACTGCTGGAAGGGGAAGCAACGGGAAGACTTTTAAGATACGATCCTCCTACGGAAACCACACACGTTGTTGTGGAAGGATTGGCCTTTCCTAATGGAGTACAATTGTCAAAGGATCAATCTTTTCTTCTCTACACAGAGACAACAAACTGCAGGTAACGGACAATATTACCATCTCCATCACGGTTTGATTTTACAAGACGAGGTCCTACTTAAGAACCTCGTCATGAGATGATGTGAAACATATGATGAAATCTTGGTCGTGTCGATATTTATATAGGATCATGAAATACTTCCTGAAGGGCGAAAAAACTGGGACGACAGAGCTGGTTGCAGACCTCCCAGGATTCCCAGACAACGTGAGGATAAACGAGAAAGGCGAATTCTGGGTGGCAATAGACTGCTGCAGAACCGCAGCACAGGAGGTCTTCATCCACAACCCATGGCTGCGAAGTGTATACTTCCGGCTGCCGATCCCCATGAAGTACCTGGCTAGGTTTGCCGGGATGAGAATGTACACCATGATAGCACAGTTGAATGATAAGGGAGAGATATTAGATGTTCTTGATGACAAGAAAGGGGAAGTGATGAAGTTAGTGAGTGAAGTGAGGGAGGCGAAGGGGAGGTTGTGGATTGGAACAGTGGCTCATAACCACATTGCCACCATTCCTTACCCTTTAGAGACCCATTGATACATATAATGTATGATAACAAAATAACTTGATTCATTTTGTGTGTAGTTCATTAAATTACGAGTTGGGATTTTTTTATATAATTTTGTATTTCATTTTTTATTATAAAATAACCATCATATGATATCCTTCTCAATAAAAATATAAAAGCTGAAAGTTAGTTTTTGCCACATGTCACTTCAGTATCCTTCTCAATATTTATGTGGAATATGGTGCGAAGAAAAAAAGTAGCTTTTTTAAACTAAAAATCTTAATATTAAAATAACTTTTTTGTTACAAATTCATATTTGACATGTGATATATCAAATTAATTGTCTTTTTACGATCTTTAATTTGATATCAATATTGTATATATTAAAATAAAATATTATATTTATAATATGAAATAATTTTTTATGAGTTAAATTATTTAATTTTATTTGAAATATGTGTTAAGTTTGGATAAAAAATGGGTTAAATTCTTATATGAATTTAAGACAAATAAAAATAATAAATACCTTTTTAATATTTTTATAGAATAATAATAGTAAATATTTTCATAAAAAAAAATTGTATTATTCAAGTATATATTTAGTTGTTTTATTTTTTCTTCTAATTTTAAATATTTGTATTGTCTTTGAGAATTATTGTAGGTTGGATTGAATTTGAATTATAAATTTCATTTCGTTATATATATATATATATATATATATTTTATTAAAGTTAGAGAATTTGTTTTTGAGAATGATAATGCATTATACATATGAAACTTTATTTAAAATGATTTGAGTGAAAATTTAAGATTTCTAATTTTGTATATCTATTGCATAATGTGAATACTATTAAATATTTGATTTTATAAACAGGAAAAAACTTAAATTATAGAGAGAAATAAATACACATAAAATATTTTTTGAAAATGCGTTATTTTTTTTGTATCATGTTAAAATAATTTTGTACAAATATGTGTAAGTAAATTTATTAATTGTTTTCTTTATATTTTATGTTTCATAAGCATTTTGTTTGCATCTAGATCTCTTGCTTTGTTATATAATTATATGTTTTAATTTTTTTTCATATCACTTATAGATTTTATAATCTTATATAACAATAATAGAATTTTATTATATATTATTAATATCATAAATATATTATATCTCATGCATTACATGGGCGGACATCTAGTGTGTATATAATGACATCACTAATTAATCCAGTTTGCTGTTTTATTTGACTAAAAAATGACTCACAAGTGTACGAGGTTAATTATAGTAAAATATTAGTGAGAACAAGTATCGTATCTACAAGGTTTGTTTAATGTAATGTCAACTAATTACTTGTTTATATTATCATACTTTATCTAAAAACTCGGACTTTGATGATCTATGAATTAATTGAAAAGAATAAAATAAAAGATAGAAATAAATAAACAAATCAGATTTAAGCAAGAAAAGACTTAAGAGATTTAATGGATTGTAGAGATATATATTATTATGGTTCATATGACTTCTTTTAATGTATTAAAGCATATTTAATTCCTATATTCATAAGAGAATCACTAATATATCTAGATTCCCTCTCTCTGGAGTTAGATCAAAATGTGGATTAAATAACATTGATCATTCTCAAGATATTATCTAACTCCTAATAGTTAGTAGGATTTATTCTCATCACAATAACCTACTAATCTATCGATCTAGGAGGTTTGTGTTATGCATTCCTAATCTATTAACCAGTTAACCCTTCTCAGGTGATAACTAATTAACTACATATATGTAATTGCTAGCCAAACAATTCTACAAGACACTCATATCAAGGAAGCATAAACGATTAAAGGAAAGAAATAATATCATAAAGTAAAATCATATGAATCCATAATTGGATACACCCTATAATCACTAATTGTTTAGTTACTCATTATCAAGTCACAACCATGAATTGACAATTAGTGCTAACATCTATATAAAAGAGAAAATAAAATAATAATGATAGATGAGTTAATTGAAAAAAAAAATTAAACAAATTAGCGAAATAAGACTTCAGAGATTTGATAGATTGTAGGGATATATATTCTTATTGTTCAAATGACTTTTTTTAATATATTAAAACATATTTAATTCCTATATTCCTAGAGAATCACTAGATTATTCTCAAGATATTATCTAACTCTCAGTACTTCGTAGAATTTATTCTCATCACAATAACCTACCAATCTCTCGATCGAGCAGGTTTATATTATGCATTCCTAATTTATTAACAGATTAAACCCCCTCGGGTGATAACTAATTAACTACACATATGCAGCTGCTAGCCAAAAAATTCTACAAGACAATCATATTAAGAAAAACATAAATGAATAAAGAAAAAGAATAATATCATAAAGTAAAGTCATATGAATCAATTATTGTATACATCCTAGAATCACTAATTGTTTAGCTACTCATTATCAACTCACAATCCATAGATCATGAATTGACAATTAGAGCTAACATCTATATAATAGATGACTTATGGCCCAATGATCTTCGTTTCTCTTCTCTTTGATGAATTGGTTACTTCATAAAAGTATGATTTACGTGTAATGTGGGGTCTTTATGCATAATTTTTAGGAAATTGCATATACTTAAGTGACGAACTTATAATTAATTTGGCTATATTTTGTTACGTCACAGGTTTGTTGAAGTTTTGATAGAAAAACTGACATTTGAGGTCGAACGAACTGTGCACCAGATTATGATTTGTACTTATTTGTACTTATCTTCTTGTTCTAAAGGGGATTATCGGGGATCACGATTTGTACTTATCCTCTTCTTTCAAATGAGATTTTTGGGGGAACTGAAACCCTAATCGACCCCTATAAAATGAGTAATGTGGGAATAAGAAGATCGTCAATTTTTAGAGTTATTCATCACTTTTTATAGTTAGAAACATATATAGGAGGAGGAAACGAATAACCAAGTCATCAGAGAGAAGAGAAACGAAGATCACTGGGCACTATTTTCGTAGTTTTTATTATTTATTGTTTTCTCTTTTATATAGATGTTAGCTCTAATTGTCAACTCATTTTCTATGGATTGCGAGTTGATAATGAGCAGCTAAATAATCAGTGATTTTATGGTTTATACAATTATGGATTTATATGGTTTTGATTTATGATATTAGTCCTTTTTATGTATTCATTTATAATTCCTTGATATGATTGTCTTGTGGAATTGTTTGGCATGCAATTATACATGTGTAGTTAATTAGTTCTCACCCAAGAGGGGTTAATTGATTAATGGATTAGGAATGTATAACACAAACTGGCTAGATCGAGAGATTGGTAAGTTATTGTGATGAGAATAAATCTTAGAACTGTAGAGAGTTTGATAATATCTTGAGAATAATTAGTGTTATCTAATCCACATTTAAATCTAACTCGAGAGAGGATCTAAATATATTAGTGATTCTCCTACGGATATATGAATTAGATATGGTTTAATACATTAAAAAAATCACATGATCCATAAAAGTATATATCTTAGAAACCAACAAATCTCTAGAGGTTTGTCTTACTTGAATCTGAATTGTTTATTTATTTCTATTTTTTATTTTATTCTTCTCAATTAACTCATCTATCATCAAAGTTCGAGTCTTTAGATAAAGTAAGATAATATAAACGAGTAATTAGTTAGAATTACATTAGATAGTCCCTATGGATACAATGCCTGTACTCACCATAATTTTACTATAATTTGCCTCATGCACTTGCGAGTCATTTTTAAGTAAAATAAAAGAGCAAACACTGCTCATCTCCTCTTCGTATATATATTTCTAGCTCTGAAAAGTGATGTTCAACTATGAAAATTGATAATCTTCTTCATTCCTACATTACTCCTTTTACAAGGGTCGTTTAGGGTTTCAATCCCCCATGAATCTCCTTTGGAACAAGAAGATAAGTACAAGTTGTTATCTAGGAGAATCTCATTCAAAACAAGAGGATAAGTACAAATCATGATCCCAAAAAATTGTGATTCAGCACACGGTCCATGTGATCTCAAATGTCGATTTTTCTGTTAAAACTTCAACAAATCCATAACGTAAGAAGATATAGTAAAATCATTATAAATTTGTCACTTAGGTACATGAAATCTCCTAGAGACTAAGCATAAGGACCATGAATTGCATGTAAATTATATGTTTATCAACCCCCAAACTTAACCGATTATTCATCCTTGAACAATGATAACGAATATATTCCAACATGAAGGGGTATTTTGACAGTAAACGATTCTTTAAGCACAACAACAGTTGTGATTAAATTAAAAATAAGCATATTGCAAGCATTACAATTTTGTGTCTAGGTAAATATAATTGGCAAATGGTAACTCCTAATTTGGTTATTGAATTATGGGTGGTGTTGTTAGAAGCTCTTTCAGTTTGTCAAATGCTGCCTTGCTTTCTTCATCTGGCTGGAATTCCACATCCTTTTGCAGCAATTGCATAAGGGTGCGACAATCTTGGAAAAATCCTTGATAAATCTCCGATAAAACCCTGCATGTTCAAGAAAAGCACGAACTTCCCGTACATTCACGGGGTAAAGCAAAGCAGTAATAAGATCAATTTTTGATTTATCAACTTCAATTCCTTTCAATGAGACGATATGTCCTAAAACTATACCTTGTTCTACCATGAAATGACACTTTTCCCAATTAAGCACAATATTACTTTCTACACATCTTTTTAGAATTAGAGAGAGATTATCAAGATTTGTCATAAGCACAAAATTTCAAACGAATTGCCATAAACACTAAAATCATCCATGAAGACTTCAATAATATTACCAACAATTTCAGAAAATATGCTCACCATACACCTTTAAAAGGTCGTAGGAGCATTGCAAAGACCAAAGGGCATCATTCGATAAGCAAATGTTCTGAAAGGGAATGTGAAAGTTATCTTCTATTGATCCTCCAGGGCAATTGCAATATGAAAGTACCCTGAAAATGCATCTAAAAGCAGTAATAAGAGTGACCGAACAGTCTTCCAAGCATTCGATCTATGAAGGGAAGTGAAAAATAATCCTTTTGGGTCATTGCATTCAACTTACGGTAATTGATACAAACCCGCCAATCGATTTGTATTCGAGCAGGTACTACCTTACCTTTTTTATTTCGACTACGGTTACTCCAGACTTTTTGGGCATCCAAGCTCTTCGTCAATACAACCTCTAGTTCGTCCCTGCAATTTAACTCAAACACTTCCTGCACAAGAGGGTCAACAATACTAATAGCAAACACAACCCCAACATCATATGGAAATTTTATGGCATCATAAATATTAAATTGAATCATTTGACCATCAAATTCCATAGTGAGGGTACCCTCACGAACATCTATCTTTGTTTGGGAGGTGTTCAAAAATGGTCTCTCTAACAATATAGGTGTGGAAATGGAAGGGTCACCCTCCATATCAAGGACATAAAAATCAACAGGAAAGTGAAGTTCACCCACTTGTACCAACACATCCTCAATTACTCCATCTGGATAAGCACTGCTATGGTTAGCCAATTGAATAACTACCCCAGTATTTTTCAATATTCCCAAATTCAAAGAATTATATATTGAATGTGGCATAACATTTATTGAGGCTTCCAAATCCAACATGGCTTTTTCAATCCTAATATTTCTAATTCTACAAGGGATCACAAACATATCTGGGTCCTTGCGCTTTTGGGGAAGTTTCTTTTGAAAAATTGCCTAGACATTTTCTCCCATGAGTAAAAAACCTTCTCATTCCCCTTCAATTTATGCTTGTTGGTGCATAACTCTTTGAGGAATTTTGCATATCTCAGGATTTTCTTGACAGCGTCGATTAATGGTATGTTTATCTCCACCTTCCGAAAATGTCAAGAACTTGTTTCTCTTTATCCTCATTTGTACTCCTATGAATTCTAGAAGGAAAATGTAATGGATTAGTCTTAATAAGAGAAGAAATAAGTTGATTTACCTTATTCTAGTGGGTGCACAGTTCCAAACAGGGTGACCCAGTATCCAGTTGTACAGCAGGTTCCACACTGAGTGACCCAGTGTCCAGTTGCACGGCAGTTTCCAACTGGTTAACCCAGTGTCAGTTTTTTCATCATCAACCTTCTCTTTCTTTGCGTCTTTCACAGCGAACCAGGGCTTGTTAGGCTCTCCATGTTGCTTCTTACTCCTTAGGGTAACAACACTTACATTCCTTGAATTTATCTCGGGCTGAGAAGGCAGTGTCCTACTATTCAGATTCTCCTGGTGACTTATCGTGGTAGCTAGATGGCTCATTTGTATTTCATGATTTTTGATGCTAGATTGGGTTTCTTGCTGGAATTGTTGCATATTATGTTTAAATTGCACCGTGTTGGAAGCTAGAGTTTTCATCATTTCCTCTAAGATTGCACTAGAGCTATGCTCTGATTGCTGTTTTTGAAATTATTGGCCTCTCTGTTGTTGTGATGGACGAGTTTGTTTAGTTTGTGGTTCTATGAATTTTCTCACCAAAAAATAGGATAATCTTTCAACCCAGGGTTGTAAGTATTCGAATTAGGATAATTTCTTCTCCCTTGGAAATTCCCAGTACCAACTGCATTGGCATGTACATTGATTTCCTTATTAAGGATCCGACAGTCGTTGGTGGTATGATCGGTAGTCTCATAGATTTATATATTTTTCCTGTAGCAATCTGTCTAACAAAAGAGGTAAGTTCATTTAACTGATTTTGAAGTGACAAATCATTTACCTCTTTAACCATTCTATGATGTATCACAATTGCCAAACTGTTGTGAGTTCTCTGCATCGTCAAAATTAACTCTTTTGCTGCTACAGGGTTCTTGTCCACAAGTGCTCCATCACTGGTTGCATCAATCATGTTTCTGTCCATCATTGCCAGGCCCTCATAAAAGTATTGGATTAGGAGCTGCTCACTGATTTGGTGTTGTGGGCAGCTCGCGCCCATCTTCTTGAATCGTTCCCAATATTCATAGAGGGTCTATTCATGTAGTTGTTGTACACCATATATCTCTTTTCTTAGATTAGCAACCCTAGATGCTGGAAAATACCTTTGAAGAAACATGCATTCCGTGCTAGCCCATGTAGTGATAGAACTTGATGGAAGATAGTAAAACCAGTCCTTTGCAGTATCCTTTAAAGAGAAATGAAACACGTGTAATTTGGTTTATTCCACGGTTACCCCCACCGATTTCATGTTGGAACACACGAGATGGAATTCCTTCAAGTGCTTATGAGGATCTTCACCAGCAAGACCATGAAAAGAAGGTAACAAATGAATTAGTCCAGACTTAAGCTCAAAGGTATTATTAGCCTCAATATTAGGGAGTGTGATGCATAAGGGTTGTTGAGTTAGCTGGGGTTGGCAAGTTCTTTCAGCATGCATTGGGCTTCTTCCATTATTCCTTCCCTAATTTTAGATTCAAAATCAATAAAATCAGCTGTGGGAAAATTCGATGATGAGCCTGCGGACTCCTTCAACACACCAAAATCAAGCCTACTAGGGGAATGTGACCGACTAGATGATTCTCTAGTTTCTTTTGCTTGTCGTCGGCAAACTCGATCTCTTCTTGTAATCTCAGGATCAAAAAACAATTCTTTGTTCCGATTAGACCGAGTGATCATTCACCACTGCAAGTAAACAACAAGAACAAAGAAAGGTGAATTCCACAAAAAAAAAAAAAACAAAAAAACAGAACAAAATTTGCTGAAAAATAAACTCGTACAGTTCACACAAGGTCACCCAGGGTGAAGTCTGCTGGCAGCTTAAATTTTTAACAAGAAATAAAAAAACACATGAAAATTAACAGAAATAATATCACAAATAAATTCACACCGCTCCACAGCAATGGCACCAAAATTTTGACCATGCTATCGAGGAATGTCAAAATTTATTATATTAGTTACCTCGCTTTCCTCTACTATTTTGTAGTAGTGGGAAGTAAGGGTCGATCCCACACATATGAATTATTTGTGTACTTCGTTTATGTGAATTAACGAGTGTAAATTAAAAGGGAATGGAGGTTTGGTTGATTTTTATAAATATTATAAACTAATATTCTAAACAAAAATAAAACAAAATAGAAAAAGTTTTTCAAATATTTACACGATCCCGTTCTTAGTTCAGTTATCCCCTACTATTGATTACCCTTTCAATTATTGTGACAATCTCTCTAATTAAATCCTATAATCTCTACCCCTAAATTTACAACAAGCTCTGTTAATTTATTTTATCCCTTAAGTGTAATTAATTATAATAAGCTCTCTAATTAACCTATTTAATCAAATAGTTCAAAATACGCTCTTTGGATTTAATTCGTTAAATGCATTATCAATTAGGATAAGCGGGTAGACAGGTTATTGAACACAGAAGCTCGATCCAATTATTCCTGAATTATGATATTTCTAATGAATGAATCATTAGGTGCTACCGATGGAACATAATTAACAACAATTACGGATTGAAAAGTATTTTCTAGCGATGAACATATCAAAATTCTAATAAAGGTGATCAATCTCAATCAGACAATTGTATGTAATTTGATAAATAAATCAAACATCATAATTAATTCTAAAATAAAATTAAAAAATTATCACGGAAATAATTAAACGATAATCAATATATGTAGGGTTCAAACATCCCTAGAACTGGATATAGAAATTTAACCACACATCGCGTGTCTAATAGTCAAAATCATAAAAATGATATACATAGCAATCAAGGCAAGAAGAAGAGAGTAAACTAAAATAGTCTCCCTCTTCCCAGAATCTGGCCACAGGAATCAATTGCATGTATCCTTTCTCCCAATGCCTCTTCTCTCTCCTAGTTATTGGGATCCACACATTGGTTCCTAGAAAGTCCTCTTCTCAAGCCTCCCAAATTGTCCTCCTTTTTAATTCCTTCTGCTTCCTTTTCTCCCTCTCTCCTGGGCGACTGATGCTGCAAATGATGATGGCTGCCCTAATTCCTTTGTCGGGCTTAATTATTAAATAATTAAGCCCTTAATTTTTAGCCCATAATCTCTCTTTAATCCAGCAACTATGGCTTCCTTTGTCAGGTGGGCCAAGGAGTGCGCCACCTCTCATGTTAATTATTACTAGAAATTATTCATAATTCACTGCAAATAACTACAAAAACAGAAATGATGTAATTCTTGTCGAAACATTAAATAAGTAGGAAATAAAGGATGCACAAGAATTAATTGTATTAAAAATACAATTTTTTCAATTAAAAATATGCTCAATTTCCTACTTATCAATAGGTAATATTAATGGATATAGTACTATAGATAGTATTTAATTAAATTAAAATTATAAACTCATGTAAATCCTAAAAGGTTGTTGGCCTTGAGGAACAAGTAATCTAAAATGCATCCAAAAGTCATGTGAGATTTGAGCAGTAAAAATAAAAAAAATTAGCATGTTTTTTGTGCCATACAAATATTGTAATATATGTAATTAAAAAAAGAATAAATTATTATATGATATTTATACCTTCATCTAAATCTCCATCGCCTATTTATACCTAAACAGCAGCCGTCACCGCATTCGAACGACAAAACGAGCCCAACGAGCCAGTTTGTCCATCTGGCTTCGACGTTGCCTTTGGAAAAGGCACATGGATTATCAACACGTGCAGGCCCATTGGCTCGATACTGCACAAACAGAAGGTGGAAGGCCAAACCGCCTTCCCCACATGTAGATAGGTATAAATAGGAGATGGATCTCTTCTTTTTTTTTTTTTTTTTTTTTTTTTTTTTTTTTTTTAATTTTAGAAATAGCATCCATAGAAAATAAGATCTTATTGTATTAAAAGTTAGATGAATAAAAACTTTGAGCTCGAATTTCTTTGATTAAAGTTTGTGATTGTTATTTCACAATTTATATTCCGTGTCGTCTGGATATCGATTTAGGCAAAATCAATCACATATTGTTTCCAACTCAATACACAAGAACTAAAACAATAAACAGACTTCACATAATTAAATTATAAATACTCAAGTAAAGACACAACTCATCAAAATATATAAAATAATGAATATAATGAATTGAATTATCTAATTATAAACTACTTCCTTATTCACATCATCAATTACTGTTATTTTTCATTAGAATAGTAATTTGATTACTTATATATTTTGCAATACGAACTCACCACAAATAAAACAATTTATTATTTATCAAATTTAACACGAATATTTCAATTCAAAAATGCAATCAAAATATTATAACTAAATATGTGAATTTTGAATTCAATGATGCATGCAAGGATACATTCGATTGTTTCAAGGAAAAGCTAACATCAACACCAGTTATGCAACCTCCGAATTGGAAATTCTCATTTGAAATTAAGTGTGATGCGAGTAATTATGCGGTTGGAGCTGTTCTAGGACAAAGAATTGATAGAGCTCCACATGTCATTTACTACGCACCGAGAACACTTGATAGTTCACAAAGCAATTACTCCACAATGGAAAAAGAACTTCTAGCTATTGCATTTGCTTTAGAGAAATTTCGTTCGTATTTACTTAGAGCTAAAGTAATTATTTTTTCTGATCATGCATCCTTAAAGTACTTGCTCATGAAGGAGTCCAAGCTAAGACTTATTCGTTGGATACTTTTGTTGTAAGAGTTTGATTAGAGATACGTGATAAGAAGGGCACCAAAAATTTGGTCGCAGATCATATCAGCAGATTGATCATAAGTGAAAATACATCCCCACTAAAAGATGAATTTTCAGATGAATATCTATTTTCTATTCAAAAGAGTAGTCCTTGGTATGCTGACATTGCTAATTATATATTACCTAGGACTTTACCAAGTAATTTGTCTCGGACTCAAAGAAATAAAATCAAAAGTGATGCCAAATATTATGCTTGGGATGATCCTTATCTGTGGAAGTATTGCTCGGATCAAATTATTCGAAGATGGGTGCCTGAGCATGAAACTCATTCCATTTTACAATTTTTCTGTTCTTATGCATTTGGAGGACATTTTAGTCCAAAAAGAACAACTCGTAAGGTGTTAGAAAGTGGATTGTTTTGGCATACTTTGTTTCGTGATTCATATTTGTTTAGTAATACTTGTGAGCAATGCCAAAGAACTGGAAGCTTATGACAATGAGATCAAATGCCACATAACCCCATTCTTGTTTGTGAAATATTTGATGTATGGGGGATTGACTTTATGGGTCATTTTTCTTCTTTCGGTAATATTTACATTCTTCTTACTATAGATAATGTGTCGAAATGGGTGGAAGCTAAGGCTACCCATACTAACGATACTAAAGTTATTGTAGATTTTGTCTGTACGGGACTCCCAGGTCACTAGTGAGTGATCGAGGCACTCATTTCTGCAACATATTGTTTGAAGCCTTATTGAAGAAGTATAATGTTACCCATCAATTTTCTAATGCATATCATCCACAAACGAGAAGGCAAGCTGAAATATCCAATAGATAAATCAAGTCTATACTGAGAAGACTGTTAATCCAAACCGAAAAGATTGGAGTATACGACTTGATGATGCGCTTTGGGCATACCGAACAGCGTATAAAACTCCAATTGGTATGTCCCTTTATCGTTTGGTATATGATAACATATTTTGCATTCATCCTCACATATTTTATCATTTTTTAATTAAATTTTACGTATACTACATATAATTTTTAATTGTTGAAAGTAATTCTATATTGGTTTTGATCATGTATTTGTAGAGTTGCATTCTAATTTATCAACAATATATATTTTAGTTAATTGAATAAAGATATAAAGTAAAATATATTTTATTGGTTTTTATTTTATTTTAATATAAATTGAATTATTTGTTTGGTATAGTAGGTTTAGAATGCCAACCAAATACTCATTGATCAAAGACCCATTACTACTAATTGGGCAAGAAAGTTGCATTGTGTACGAGTATACGATGCACCTGCTTATGGTAAATAGTATATGTAACCTTAAATGTGTATTTCACAATTTTAAGTAACTTGGATTTCGATGCAATATATTTATAATTTATTTGATAATATCAATTTTAATTATTTATATTTTTATATGATTATCATGATTAGGATAAACGTATCCATGTCACTATAAGATTTAATCAAGTAGTTAAGTTTAAGAAAAAGTTGTATCATGGATGTTTATAAATAATTTGTAAATATGCTGTCATTGGAGACAATCTTTTGTTCAAGATACTGGAGAATCTGATGAAGATTTATTCATTATATTAATGAAGGTTATTGAGTTTTTATATGACAACTTTTCAAAATAGTTATTATTATTATTATTATTATTATTATTATTATTCTTATCTATTATTATTATTATCATCATCATCATCATCATCATCACCACCACCACCACCACCACCACCACTTGTGTCCATGATCATCCTGATTCAATAATTCTATGAAATAATATTTAATTGACTTAATTTATTTTGTTATTTTTGTTTTAGAATACGCTTATATTCAATCATTATATAATTATGTTATAAATAGAAATATAAAAAAGTTACATATTTGTAGAAGTATGTTATAATGGAAATAATACTTTTACCATTCATTTTTTATACATAGTATTATTTCTTTTGTTGATAAAAAATAAAAATATTGATTATATTAGTTATAATTTGTTTAATATATAAAAAAAAATATTATTGTTGAATTCCATTAAAATTTGATGATATTTTTTTCCATTTTTTACAACAGAAAAAAATCCCAAATAAAATGTATTACAATCATTTTAAAATATATAATATATAATGTTATATATATTTAATTAATATTTAATAACCGTACAACACTGGGATTAAATACTAGTAGATACAAATAAAATATATCTAATAAAAAGAAAAAAATATTAATTTTATATTTGGTGTATTTAAAATTCAAAATATATTTAGAGATTCCAAAAATGCGAATAGTCACACCCTTTTAACTATTCGCTATTGCACTCATTTTTATTTTATTAGACTAAGTTAGTTCGGTAAAATTGATTTCTTTATTATTATATTAGATAAATTCATAGCGATGAACCCCATATTTTTAATTTATTTTTATTAAATAGGATATTTGATTATAATAGTATAGAAGTGGTGGGTGGCTTTAATTGCTAGTGATTGAAAATTATGGTATTATATAAATTGATAGGAATGTGATCAATTTTAAATATTTAATTTATATGTAATGATTGATTTGGGAAAATTGGAATTTTGATTTTTAATAAAATCAAAGACCCTATATATATATAATAGTAAACTGATTGTTTTTATATTTGTTATTATTATTATTTTTATTCACTTTTTTCTATAAATGGAAAGACAGATTTTTAGTAAATATTGTTATAATGCTAACTAATAAGCATTCAATTTAATTTTTTTTATAATTTTATTTGTTAATATTGTTAATGTTACTAATTTTTTATATAAATTAATAAAAACATTCATATATTTTCATAATTACTTGATTTGAACAAATCAATTATGAATTTGTGGCAGATTTAGTGCTATATATAATAAAAAACTATTCACATTGATATAACAAATTTTATTCAATTTTCTTAATTTCAAAAGAAAATATTATATATTTGGTAATTTGATGATTATATTTTATAAATAAAATTAATTAATGTTCAGATATTATTTTATATATACATATATATATATATATTATTTATATCCTTATTATAATCAAGGTTCATATATAAATTATTGAACATATTTATATATACTTTTAAATATTAATATGATGTATTTTTAAATTTAATAATATTATATTATAATAATATGGAAGAACATACTAGTATCACTTAAGAAGATAGTGTAATGGTTGACTCCATATATCAAGACAAATTAAAAGTCAATTATTAATGTAGATTTAAATGGGTTAGGTAATATTAATGGATATAGTACTGTAGATAGTATTTAATTAAATTAAAATTATAAACTCATGTCATCCTAAAAGGTTGTTGGCCTTGAGGAATAAGTCATCTAAAATTCATCCAAAAATCATGTGAGATTTGAGCGGTGTAAAAAAAAAAAAAAAAAAAAGTATTTCTTTTGTGGCATACAAAAATTGTAATATATACAATTTTTTTTTTAAAAGAATATAATATTATATAATATTTATACCTTCATCTGAATCTCCATCTCCTATTTATACATAAGCACCAGCCGTCGATGCATTCGAATGATAAAATGGACCCAATGAGCCAGTTTGTCGATCTAGCTTCGATGTTCCCTTTGGAAAAGACATATGGATTATCAACACGTGGGGGCCCATTGTCTCGACAATGCACAAACAAGAGGTGCAAGGCCATACCGCCTTCCCCACCAATAGATAGGTATAAATAAGAGATGGAGAAAATAAGATCTTTTTGTATTAAAAGTCAGTTGAATAAAAAGTTAGAGCTCAAATTTCTTTGATTGAAGTTCGTGCTTGTTATTTCATAATTCATATTCCGTGTCGTCTGATTATCGATATAGACAAAATCAATCAGTTCGATATACAAGAACTAAAATGATAAACAAACTTTACATAATCAAATTATAAATACCCAAGTAAAGACACAACTCATCAAAATATATAAAATAATGAATATAATGAGTTGATAATGTTATTATAGACTAGTTCCTTATTCAAATCATCAAATACGGTTGTTTTTCATTAGAATAATAATTTTATTACTTATATTATTTGCAATATGAACTCACCACAAATAACCCAATTTATTAACTATCAAATCTAACACAAATATTTCAACTCAAAAGTACAATCAAAATATTATAACTAAATATGAATGTTTTGTATTTTATTTTTATATAATAAACATGTATGTTAAAAGTGAAAATCATGAAAATAGAGTTTAATTTGATATATTTTATGAATTTACACTAATTAAGATTATAAATGCATGTCATCCTAAGAGGTTGATGGCCCCGGAGGAACACGTCACTTACATGCACAAAATAACAAGATGTGATTCAAATACGAATTTTAATTTCTTGCAACAACCCGTAAAAATACACCGATCGGCGTAATCAAATGATCGTCTTGAACCAGACTTCACATTCATTCAAACAAATAAAACCTCAAATGATCGTCTTGAACCAGACCTCACATTCACCGAAACAAATAAAAGCATAGAAACAGATGAGTGTATCTTCTAAATGGCAATGCCACAGCAATCGGGTTGAGAACACAAATCCAGAAGAAAAGTTTCCCATCACTTGTTTGATTGAGTGCACACCACAGCTGATGCGGATTATACGACTCCGCAGGTCTCAAGTCACTCTTTTAATTCACCATTTTTTCTCCTTAATTTCCATCCATCCAGCCAAAGTGTGGATTCCATCATGTCAGGAAAGACAATTAGTAATGATGCAGCACCAAATGTAGCACAGATTGTTCGTTTATGTAGTGCAGGTATGACATTATCGTGGAAACATCTATTAATTATGGCATTCTTTGTACTAAATCCTCTTTTGATATTGTAACGCAATTTTATCAGGCAGTTGAAATAATAAATTACTTGGAATGAGAACAATCTACTGAACTACATACCTGAGAAATGCTGTAGCAGCAGGTATCTGTCAGTTGGCTTCAGAAAAATGCTCGACTTTAGCCCACAGAGCAGGCTGTTTGCCCACTATAACCTCAATGAATTTCTTCGTCACTTTTGTGAGAGTGATCTTCAGCTTCTGAACTTGCAGCAGTAGATCAGGGAGGTTTTCCAATTTGTCACAGGATCGGATCTCTAACTTTTCCAGTGAAAGCAGTGATCCATCCTCTGCTTCCCATTCGTCCAGCTTCTCCAGCTTCCAAAGCTCAAGAACTTTAAGCTTTGGAAAACTATTTTCACTGCATACTATCCTATTGCACACCACGGACTGACCCAGTAGTCGCAGAATTTGAAGATGTTGAAGCTGTCCCAGAAATTCCATTGGGTTGACATTTAACTCGGATCCTGACAATGTAACATCCGTGAGACTCTGAGGGAGTTTATTACCGACAATGACACAGGGATTCAGTTTCCCCATCAAATAACTGTGTAAAGCTTCGTATTTTTCTCCAAGGAACTTAAGTGCAGCTCAGCAGGTTTCCCATTCTCGTCTACTGATTTAAGCCTTAAAGACTCGAGAGATGTCAGAGTTGAGATCCATGCGTCAACGGCTTTTAGGTGTTGGGCCATGCGAGAGTTTGCAGATGAGCTTGAGGGCCTGCATGAGAGCCCCAGTTTTCGGATGTCATGGAGAGTATCCAAACCATCTTCCACGCAAGCATCCTCATCTATGAAGGCGCCCCAAAGTGTTTGGAGGGCAGTGAGAGAGAGACTCCTTGACTGACGACGGGGAAACGTGGTGCGGTAGACCTCACTCAAGTACAAGTGTCGCAGATATTGCATTCTCCATATTGATTCAGGAAGGGTGCTGATATATGTATGCTTCACATCAAGCACATGGAGGTTAAGAAACTTGCTAACATACTTTGGGAGATGTTCTAGGTATGTCCATCTTAAGCCCAAATATCTGAGAAGAGTGAGTTCCCTGAGAGCGTTGGGCAGCTTTGGCCTGAATACTCGCTCCAGATCGAGCACTCTCATCCATTTGAAGCACCTGGCCGAGATGCATTTACGGAGGAAATCACCTATGTCCTCTCCTGGCTTGCTTCCTTCTCGAGTATTAAAAGACAACAGGGAGATGACACTCTGATAATTTCTTGGCGTGGCAGCAAAGTTTCGGATCCCACCAATTTGAATGAACCAGGGATCACTACCGCCATGATGATCAACAAGCCGGGAAATGGCTCCACTGTCGTGGAAGAATCCAGCTGCCCTAGCCATATCCAGCCATGTCTCTCGTGTGCCCTGAGCGAGCTTACATGCTTTAACCTCTCCATTGGCCTTTTCTTTTGTAACAAGTACATTCCCTGATTTGACCAACTCTTCTAGATAATTATAGGCAACACGTTCAGCTGAGTCACTCTGATTTTTCTTGGGATAAACCAGACCTTCTGCCACCCACAAAACTATCAATCTTCTAGCAGGTACTTCAAAGCCTGCTGGAAATAGTAGAAAATAATAGAGACACTGCCTCAAGTAAGCTGGCACGGTTTCATGATTATCTGTGCTTCGAGCATCCCAACCTCGCCTCACATCTATTGCATCAGAAGTTGAGTCAAGCAAAGTGCGAGTTTGCTCGTCCCTAGTCAATATAATCACTCTGCTACTGGATGATGATATCTGTTGAAAACATGGCTCCAGACATCGCCAAACATCGCCACTCTGAATCTCCTCCAGGACTATGAGGCACCTTTTCTGCAACAGCACATCTTGCAGGTGTGCCATGGCTGCATCATTGTCCATCAGACGTCCGAACAGTGAGTTAGCTTCTTCTTCCGGTAACTGTGTTCTTAGTTGCTCCACGATTTGGAATGCTATGTGTTCTGAAATAGAGGTAACAGTAGCCCAGGCATGCAACTCAAAACGTTGCATTATTGTACTATCCTGATAAATGACATCTATGAGAGCTTCCTTCTTTGAACTTGTCGTTCCTAAAATCGGAACGATGCATGAATGTTCATCATCTGCTACCAACCTATCCTTTATTTGGCTGACCACATTAGCAGGCAGTCTTGGTCTAATTTGAATACCGTATGCTATCCTAATTTCAGAAAGTTGTCTGATCCTATCGATCACACTACTTTTATGCAAACCAGCTTCCGCATCTTGAGCAATTTTCCGCATTTCCTCCACCCAAGCTTCTGATACTCCATCCAGCTCATCCATCTCTCCGATGTCACTGTCCAAAGCTTTGATTAACTTCATTCCACCTCTAATTAACTCCAATGCATCATTTGTGGCTTCCAGTGTTTCTGAATTGTGACCTAAGACACCAGCATGTTTCCTTGATCTGATATCTATGTCTAAAGTATGCTTCCATTTAGACATGGTAAGGATTTGATCGCGGATTCGATTAATTCTCAGTGTAGCCTGAATTCTGCCCAAGTAGAGGAGGAAGAGAGGAGTTAATGAATTCATCACTTGGAAGGACATACAACTTTAGGACTCATCCTCACTCTGCATTGAAAAAAATAATTATGTAATTGTTCAACTGTACCTGCCCCAAAGGCTTCGAGTGTCAAGTTCCATGACTGTATTCGCCTCACGAGCAATGCCTTGCATCTGGTCCAACCAACATTTTAGTCTCGCATCAGGCTTCCGCGTTCGTTTGGAATCCTCCACAAGAGCTTGCATCAGCTGCAATTCTGCTCTTAATGATTTAACTTGACCACTTACAGCAGCTTTCGAAATGTCTTCTTCAAGAAAGGTTTCAACAGCAGCTGCAAAGGACTTAACCGAAGGCGGTGGAGAGGGATGTTCATAGGAGATAGCAGCAATGGAATCGAGCATTGAACTACCTTCTCCCAGAGCGCTACCGATGCCATAAGTTATTTTTCGTGCACCTATATCACGCATATTGTGTTTTATGCGCCTCAGCGTACGTGAGCTTGGGGCGATGTTATTTTCAACCAGCTGAGACTCCAAATCAGCAGAAATCTCCTGCATTTGGTCAAGCCAAACCTTGACTCTCTCATCTGAAACCCTCATTGATCTGGCATCCTCGAGTAAAGCCTTGATTAGATTCAAATCAACTCTGAGCGACTCTGTTCCTCTCATAGGTGTCAGCCATGTGGAGCTTTCCAGCTTCATCTGTGCCACTGATGGAGTTGCACGACCAGTGAAGGAGAGAATGTACATAAAAATGCCCTGCTTCTCCAGGTCAATTATGGGTTTCCATATGGGAATAGTCATTCTTATTTTCGGGAAAATAGGCCGTCGAGACCCATTGTTGACCACCATAATTTCTCCGAACCCATACTCACAGTACCTCCTGTATAGTTGAAGAATCTTGTTCTGAATCTCTGACAGAATCTCACTAAGCATAAATTCATTAGAACACGGAACACAGGCGTAGAGGAATAGCGCTTTCGTGGCTCCATACAACTGGTTGGGAAAGGAGTCATCAATGAACCGAAAGATGTCTCTCAACTCCTGTATCCAAATCTTTTGTCTCTCCCCCAACATCGTGGTGCCCTCATCACTGTCAATTTCTTGCAAGAACTCATGGAGAGGGGTTAGTTCATCCCGCACCCATTTAATGCAATTGGCAAGTAGAGGAATGCGAGACTTAAGCTTCATAGCAGCAGAATCAAGCTTAGCCATCACGGCCGAATCCTGATGACCTGCCAAGTTAACACTTCTCCATTCTTGGCGAACCTGGGTGATCTCGTCCCTAATTCGTCCCAGCTGCTTGCCAAGATCTCTACCTGCATTCATAAAATAGCAGAGATTCTTGTAGAACGATGTCGTCTTGTTCTTCGAGAAAGTCTCCACCAAATCCTCTGCTCGGCGCATCACCGCTCTAGTCTTTTTCACCCAGTCCAACTCATTTTGAGTTTGTTGGTGCTGGGCCTCAACCATTTCCAGGTTAGCTACTACAAACCTGAATTCGGTCTGTATCCATTCTATATCACTCTGAAACAAAGTAAATTTGCCCGCTTCTACCACCACCTCCGTCACTTGCTCAAGCAAAAAAGTCACCGCTGCATCTGACATAGCTCTGACCTTGGTTGCTCTTTTGACTGCAAATGGATGGCATCTTGTTTTCTTCTCTATATTTGAGCTAAAGAAGGATGGTAGATATCAAAATCAAAGTTGAATTTATCAAATAACAACTATAATATCTGTCACATATTTATATTAGAGATTGGAGGCTCAAAACTAACTTATAAAATAAGTTGTAACTACCATGCAAGTGCATAACCATCTAGTAAATTCCTAACTAATTTCCTAACTTATGAAACAAATTGTAACTATCACGCAAGTGGCATAACTGTCTAACTAATTTTCTAACTACCATGCAAGTGGCACATATCTCTATCATGCTTTCTTGTAAGCTCACCTGGGTTTAGAATAGACAGATAACTTCAAACTTAGGAACTGAAATCGAGTGAAGGACACGGCTTTCGTTAGTATGTCTGCTGTTTGATCTTCAGACGAAACAAATCTGATATCGAGGTCCTTGCTTTGCATCTTTTCTCTAAGAAAATGAACATCAACCTCAATATATTGAGTTCGAGCATGGAAAGCCGGATTATAGGCCAATTTAACTGCTCTCAAGTTATCACCCCACAAAATTGAAGGTTTAACAGTAGGCAGACTAAGTTTAGCAAAAAGACTATGAATCAAGACCATTTCAGTGGTAGCCATGGTAAGAGCCCGATACTCAGCTTCGGTGCTGCTCCTTGCCCTAGTATGCTGCTTCTTAGAAGAACAAGAAATAAGATTAGATCCTCGAAATATGCAGAAACCACCAGTGCTCCTTATATCATCAACACAACTCGTAAAATCAGCATCTGCAACACCTTCAAGCACCATTCTAGAAATAAATTTAAAGATCCCTAATGTACTTTGATTGAGTAAGATGAATGCCTTGAACAATCCTAAGAGCTTCCAGACCAAGAAAATAACTCACTTCCCCTAAGTGTTTTAAGAAGAATTTATTGTCGAGGTTACCATTGATGTGAATATGAAGAAGAGAATGATCAGAGATAAACATTTTGAGGCTTTCAGAAAGCAAGAAACCTTTGAGCTTGTCATACCATGCTTTCGGAGCTTGTTTCAAGCCATAAAGAGACCTCATTAACCTGCAAACATAATCTGATTTAGAAGAATTTTTATATCCTTCACGCTGCTTCATGAAAACAATCTTTCTTAAGTCTCCATTTAAGAAAGCATTGTTCACATTGACTTATTGTATTTTCCAACCCTTAATGATAGCCATGGTCAAAATAAGTCATATTGTAACTGGTTTAACAACCAAACTAAAAGTATCAAAGTAATCCACTCCTGCATTTTGCTGAAAACCCCTAGCAACCAACGTGGCCTTGTATTTATCAATGGTGCCATCAGGCTTTCTCTTAATTCTAAAAATCCACTTGTTAGTGATAAGATTCATGTGAGGATGAGCAGGAACAAGAGTTCACATATTATTCTTCATAAGAGCTGAGTATTCAGAATCTATAGCAGATTTCCACTTAGGAGAAGATAAAGCTTGTTGGACAATAACAGGTTCAACATTTGAGAGAGATAAGGCCATATTGTATACTTTGGGTATGAATATCCTATTTTTAGATCTAGTCACCATATTATAACTAGACGTGTGAGGTTGTGGTAAAGGAGAGGCAGATACTTGAGAGGAAATGGATGAATTAGAAGTAGGTAAGTGCTGAGGCGATAGAGGTGGAACATCTTGATTGGTAGGTGGAATATGTGTGATAATTGGAAGAACGAGAAGTATAGAGTTGGTGTGTGTGGGTGAGGAAAAAGGAACGATTTTAGGAAAAAGTGATTGATATGGAATATCAAGCTCATTAAATTCCACAGTTCTAGCAACATATATCCTGCTCGTTGAACTTAAACACTTATAACCTTTATGTGAAGCACTATAACCAAAAGAAATGAATTTGGTACTTCGAACTATTGTTCGCTATTTTATTTAACTTTAAATACGACTCACAAGTGCATGGGGTAATTTATAGTAAAATATGGTAAGAACAAATATCGTATCCACAGGGAATGTACATTGTAAAATCAACTGAGTATTTGTTCATGATATTTTCCACTTTCTAAAGAACTTAATTAATGGAATAAGTTTTATAAAATAAACTAAAACAAATAAAGAGAAGAAATATATAACAAAGTAAGTCAAACAACTAAAGATTTTCAGAGATTATATGGATTCCAGGGATATAGGCAAGTTCTAGACATTCTAACATTTATCCAACTAAACACACTGGAAGGAATCAATAGACTCAAAATCTCACATGCTAATCACAATTCAAAATATTTAAGTTCTTCATTGTATGCACAAATATCATTTTTTCACAACATGCTCAATTCATCATTAATCATTATCAAATAAAACATTATCATCATTAACATCAGTTAATACCACAATCATTGAAATAGAGAAACAAATACGATCCCTAGGCATATAATACTAACAAAACTAAAAAAAAAAATATATGTACTAAAAATTCTAAGTAAGAACAGGGATTCATGGTATGACGTCCATCTACCCCCAAACTTATTATTTGGGATGGAATAAGTTTGAAAATATAGACAGAAAAGCCATGAATCACTAATCTCCACTGTATTATTTAGAAGGTGGGTCCGGTGAGAGTAGAAACCCCCAATGTTCCATTGTGTTCAGCGTGATTGCTATTTGGCATCAATTCTCTCAATAATTGAGTTCATGTGGATGAACTCATTCTTCACTTTCTACAAACACAACTCATCAAGATTAAAAGGGGCTTCTTTTTTATACAATGGACATATAAGTTATGTAATTAAAAAAACAATTAGCCATGAAATTCTTATGAAACTCGGCATGCACAAGGAGACTCTTTAATGCCTTCTTTTTTGCACGATGGTGCCATCCTTTAGTTTAGCTTCCTTGGCATCATCCAAGGTGATCCCGCTTTAGTTCCTCTTTGATGGTTCCCTTACGAGATAACTCCATCTTTGGTTCTATAGAAGAATCTTGGATAACTTTAAAATTGTCAATTAAATTCACACTATCAAAATTAATAGACTTATAAGGAAAGATAGTGTGGCTTATGCAAGTTTTAAGAGATTTTGCTGGCAAACTTTTGGACTTCTTCTGATTGATGGTGTTTTGGACTATATACGCAGCCTTGCAATCTTCAATATTCCCCTGAAACTTCTTTGCATCATACAAGGAATACACCACTTTCTCATTATTTACTCTTAGAGTCAAATTTCCTTTTCTTGTCAATGAGGGTTCCTGCGGTGGCTAAGAATGGTCTACCTAAAATCAATGGCATCTCGTCGTCTTCTTTCATATCCAACACAACAAAGTCCACAGGAAATATGAACTTATCTATTTTCACGAGCACATTTTCTATAATTCCTTTTGGGTACTTTATAGACCTACATGCAAGTTGTAACGTGATGGAGGATGATTTCACCATTTCTAAGCCCAACTTCTTGAATATGGATAACAACATTAAGTTTATGCTTGCCCCCAAATCACACAACACTTTATTGAAGTGAGTGTTGCCAATTTCACATGGTATTGTATAGCTTCCCGGATCCTTCAACTTTTGTGAAAGCTTCCTTTGAAGAATAGAACTACACTCCTATGTTAGATTGACCGTCTTATGATCTTCAATTCTCCTTTTCTTTGCCAGAATTTCCTTAAAAAATTAGTATAGTTAGACATTTGTTCAATAGCTTCAGAAAAGAGAATATTGATTGGTAATTTATTAAAACTTTCTAAGAAATTAGTAAATTACATCTCCTTCACTTGCTTCCTTAGCCTTTGTGGTAATGGCAATGGTGGAATGTATGTAGGGGGTGGCACATTTTGACTTTTTTTTCTTCTTCCCCCGGATCCTCTCTCTCACTTGTCTTTTCTTCTTTGTAAGGTAGCTCGTCCCTCACATGTATGGCATAACATTGCACATTTGGGTTGATTTCAGTGGTACTTGGAAATTATCGCTTTTGTTGTATGCTTCCCACTATTGCTTTAGCCAGTTGGCCCACTTGGATCTCCAATGATTTAATTTGGGCTCCCACATTAGTTGTGAACTTGTCCACCATAATGGCTAAATTGTGGACTTTTGCTGCCTGCGTATATATCATTTGCTTTGTGGTCTGCATACAAGATGCAAGTATATTCTCCAAATTCAATTTCTTTCCATCATTTATAACTCCATTCGTCACAAAGAAATTGAGTGGTGGCTGCTAAATTTTTTTCGAATTTGAACAATTGGGTCTCTTTGTCCAAAATGATTTTGTCCGTAATTGTTATTGTAGAGTTGTCCTTACATATAATTCACATTCTTCGATGGTTGTTATTGTCTCATCAGTGCTCACAACTCCTCAATCTCTCTACGCATTGTGTATATTTCATACATTTTGTTTACTTTTATTCTTGAAGTACTTCTGTGTTGGGCAATTGCTTCAATCTCCAAATCAATTAGTATCAAATGTCTTGCACCTTCTTATCGAGTGTTCATAAACTACCTGCAAAAATACGACACGAATCAAGTAAAGAAATAAAAACTATAGCCTAAGCTATAATATACACTTTAAATTAAAGTTTAATATCCGAAACGAATATCAGTTGTTAATTACATCAGTCCCCGGCAACAGTGCCATAAACTTGTTCGGTATTTTATTTTAACTTAAAATATAACTCGCAAGTACACGAGGTAAATTATAGTAAAATATAATGAGAACATGTATCGTATCCACATGGACTGTACATTCTAAAATCATCTAAGTATTTGTTCATGGTATTTTTCTTTATCTAAAGAATTCAATTAATGGAATGAGTTTTATAAAATAAAGTAAAACAAATAAAGAGAATGAATATATAACAAAGCAAGTCAAACAAATGAAGATATTTAGAAATTATATAAATTTCATGTACATGTATTCATATGGCTCATATGAGTTTCTTATAATGTATCAAATCATATTTGTATGAGGATCACTAAGATATTTGGATCATCTCTCTCGAGTTAGATCCAAAAGTAAATTAGACAATACTGATCATTCTCAAGATATTATCTAACGCCCAATCATGCCTAGGATCTATTCTCATCATAATACTTACCAATCTCTAGATCTAGGAAGTTTTATATTATGCATTCCAAATCCATTAACCAATTATTCCCTCTCGGGTAATAATGGATTAACTACATATATGCAATTAGTCGTCACATAATTCCATACAACATTCAAATCAAGAAAGCATAAACAAATATTGGACGGGAAATAATATCATTAAAGAAAAATATATGAATCTATAATTATGCACTCCCTAGAATCACTAGATGTTTAGCCACACATATTCAATACATAATTCATGGGAACCATATTGATAATCATGGCTAACATAAAAAGAATAAAAGAAAAGAAGACTATTGAAGCCCAAACAATCTTCATTTCTCTCTCTCTCTCTCTCTCTCTATCTCTCTCTCTCTCTCATGACTTGGTTGGTTGATCCTCTTTTGTATCCTTATTTCTAACCCTAAAATTTGTTGTATATTGTGATCCCCTATAATTTGATGTAGCTCCTCCTTTAATAGACAATTAGAAGGGTTTTGATAGTCGTCGTATCTCTGTTTGGAATGAAAAGATATGCCCAAATCACACAAAATCAAGAAGATATGCCCGAATCACACCAAATCGTGACAATTAAGATCATATCACGAGGATAAGCAAGGTCCATGTAACCTTAGACATGGTCTATACATCCTTAATTATATGTTTTTCTATCAAAACTTCAACAAATACATGACGTAGCAAAATATAACAAAATCATGATGAATTCGTCACTTAGGTATATGCAATTGCCTAAAAAACTATACATAATAACCCTGAATTGCACATAAATCCTATATTTATCAACTATAATCTGGACAAATTATAGGATCTAAGAAATGGAAAGCAAGCACACCCAAATGTATTGAGGAATGTGTAATCATGACTCTTATTAAAAAGAACCTGAAACGAAGAAGCATTGTGAAGAACAGGGGTAGGGAGTCTATTAATAGTATATACGGCAGTAAGCAAATGATCCCACCAAAATTTAGGTGGCATGGAAGCTTGAGCTAGTAAGGATAAGTCAACCTCAGTAATATGTTAATGCTTCCTTTCAACTAAGCCATTTTGAGGGTGTGTGTAAGGACAAGAGTGTCTAAAAATAATATTTTTAGTTTTGAGGATATTTTGACAAGGATTGAAATTCACCCCCATATCACATTGCAATATTTTTAAGGGATTTGAGAATTGTCTTTCAACCATGGCAAGGAAGATAGGAAAGACTTTTGCAACATCAGATTTTTGAACTATAACCATCTGTAGATAAGGTGGATGTAGGTCCCCAAAATCATTATGTATTATTTCAAGAGGAGAAGTAGTAGTATGAATGACGAAAGGAAAATGCATTTGATGAAATTTTCCAAGTTTACATGCTTCACAAAAAGAAAATTCTGAATGAGTACAGGATATCTTCAAATGTTGAAGTACTTTATTTAGATTTCTACTACAACAATGGCCTAAACGTTTATGCCAAAGAGTTGTTGTAGTCGTTGCTTTAGAATTTGTGAAATGATGTACAAAAGTTGTATGAATACTTGGAGAAGCTGTGGTAGAGTGAGAGAGAAGGATTGAAGTGTTTTCGCATATGAGAGAGGTCAAGTTGGTATAGCCCATCCTTAAGCAGTCCTCTTAAGAGAATTTTGTGTGTTTTCAGATCCTTGACTAAACAAAAGTCAGCATGAAATTCAACATATATTGAATTGTCTTGTAAGAATTGAGAAATGATGAGAAGGTTTTTAGTAATGTGCGGAACATGAAGAATATGATTGAGATCAAATAAAACAGAAGAATGTAGGTTAGGTAGTGTAGAGGAACCTACATGAGAAATAGGAATTGAATTTCCATTACCAATAACAAGCCATTTCTTACCATGATATGGAGTCTGCACATAGATATTTTGAAGACTTGAGGTTATGTAATGAGTTGCCCCCCTGTCAACAATCTAATCAGAGACTGATCTATACCCAGAGGAGAGGAAAAAGAGCTGCAGCAATACACGTCGAATTCGGACTGACCAGAAGGTGTATCGGATATGGAATTCTGACTTCCATTAGAATGAAAATTTCCTGATTGATGTGAAAAAGGAGCAGTAGGCTGAGAAGCAAAGCCTTGTTGAGCAGAACCATATTTTTTCTGGAGAAGAATAATAGCCTTGTCCTGAACCTGAATTCCCAAGACCCCTATAGTTCACATCAAACCTTTTATAACACTTGATCCCCACATGATTATTCTGGCCACAAAATTTACAAACTATTCGAGAGCCTTGAATAAATCAACCTCTTCTTCTATTTTGACCAAAGTGTCCACCCCTCTTTGACCGAAATTCAGTAAAAATTTTCTTCCTAGTGAGATTAAGAGGAGGATTTTGAATATTGTTGAGATTAGAAACTGTAGAACTAGTATGCATTTGAGCTAACTGTATGTCATATGTCTGTACAATAAACTGTAACTCGGATAAGGAAACTTGATCTCCTCTAGTAGTGAGAGTTACCACAATACTTTCATACTCGAATACTAAACCACCAAGGATGTACAAAACTAAATCATCATCTGTCATTACTTGACCAACTGCTTGAATATTGTCAGCTATTCCTTGCATCTTAAGGACATATTCCTCTATAGATAGATCACATTTCTTCAATGTCTGTAGTTCAATAAGTATTGTTTCACTTATTGAACTCAAAAGCCAACTCAATAAGAACTGATCATTTCTAATCCAGATAACATATTCAAGATTAGGAACCACAACATCATCGCCATCATTTGCAAAACTGAACTGAGACGGAAAAATTTTTGAGTTGCAAAAAAGAAAATCTATGAAACCATGAGCACGCATAGTAGAAAGAATTTGAGACCTCCAATACACAAAATTGGTATGATCTAGCCGAATTATTAACGTATGAAGCATAGGAAAAATAATTTGTGTCATGAGATATGAAAGAGAGGATGATACTCGCTCTAATATCATATCAAAACCAAATTATAAAATGAAAATATGTTGAATTCATCAAAGAACAACTATAACAGTTGTCACATATTTATACAAGAGATTGGAGGCTCAAAACTAACTTCTTAAACAAGTTGTAACTACCATGCAAGTAGCATAACCATCTAACAAATTCCTAACTAATTCCTAACTTATGAAACAAGATATAACTACCAAGCAAGTGGCATAACCGTCTAACTAATTTTCTAACTACCGTGCAAGTTTCACATATATCTAATAGTCGTATTTAAGTATGTTGCTTGTTTTATTTGGGCACTAAGCTTATATGATCACTTTGCTTTTAAGATCATTCTTTTGAGTACAACGGTACTCAATAGTTTAAAGTTTTCATTCAAACAATGAAATAAATAGGTATTTTGTTCAATGACAATGTTAGATGGGAGCAGTCTAGAGATATGAAAATTTTAGAAATGAACATAAATACAAATGTCTTCAAACAAAAATCTGCTGAATGAATTGAATCGAAAGTTTGGGTCAAGTCGATTCGAACTCAAGATACGATTAAAGTATTTTAAATTTATAACAAAATCATATTATCAAATTAAGAAAAAATAAATAATACAACATTTATGATATTGCAATATTCAACTACTTAAATATTCAATTCTTAATACATGCCAAAATTTAATAAAACTCAAAATTTCAAAGTTACTGAAATAGATCTAATATTTTGGTGATGTACGAGTTGTATTATATGAAAACAATATATATATATATATATATATATATATATATGATAAGGTGAGTGTTTTGGCATTTATTGAAAATTGTAATTTAGATATGCTAACTTATGCAGGATCATGAAAAAAATTACCAGTAATCTTGAGCAGTAGAATCGGTTAAAGATCTAACTAAATCAAGCTAATAAGGTAGACATAAGGAGATCCATTCACTTAAGAAAAGACCCACCAATATACGAATATGAGGGAAAGATTTGCACACAATCTATTCCTTGGAGAATTAGGAGATTGACAACCAAAGATATGACTAGAACCTGGTATGGGATGAAGATCAGAAGGATTGGTTGAGTCTTACGTGGAAAGAAGATCATGAAGATCTTGCAGGATCAAATGAACCTTAGAGTCTATACATAAAAGTCATAACTGAAGGTTGAAAGGCATCTATGTTACATTATATTCAATAGCTTCTATAGAGAGAGAGATTAGTTTTTAATTCAAGAGTTTATTGCAGTACAATTCTAGTGATTGATGAACTATGAGTGAGCCACTCATTAGTTTATGTTGTGCTCGGGAGAGGACACTGGAGTGGGCTCGGGAGAGTTCAGATTGATGTCGTACGGGAATCGACATACAAATCCATGTAGAGGACTAGGTGGTCAAGTGATTTGTTAGAAGTGCTTTGGCTAGTCTTAGAGGAAGTCTAACGACGAATAAGTCCAAACTGTACAATTGTGGGAACAAATATTTTTTCTAATTTGAATACTTGAGAGAAAGAAGAGATTCTTCCTCGTATTTGTTGTAAATAATATTTACGCTTCTGTATATTTCAATTACAGTTCGAATTCGTTCAGAACACATAACACGCGCATGAATTTGATCTAACAATATGCATATATTTAGAAAATCATTTTGATTAAATCCATATTTAAGAATATCATAACTATTTATTATTTTATTGACAAGGGCATGCATAAAAACATAATTTTGTATTCTAGTTATAGGGATGATTATTTGATATGTCCTGTAGCTGACCCGTTCTATTTTGGCCGCCTCGTCTAGCGACGCACAAAGGGGCAGAGTGTGTTTAGATATTTCTATTGCTCCGCCTCACTCTGCCTTGTTTGATCCATCCTGTATTGTTAACATTATAATATATATATATATATATAAACTTAACATATTAATATATTTTTGGTACTTACTATATATAGCATAAATGATAATATATAATTAATTTAATAAATATTTTAGTAAGCCAACCTATATTTTTAAAATATAAAATGATAATATAATGTCATAAAGTTTAGACATCAAAGAAAGATGGTCAAGAGTCTTATTTTTTAAACCCTCAGAAAAATGATTGTCCTTACGTTGTAGCCGGTACAATTACTTAGTGAATTTTCACTTGGAGATAGAGGATAGAGGAGTAAAACCATTACATCACCTTTTAACCTCTTGAACTATTGTGTTATTTTTTGTTTTATCTAAAGATAAAAATGGAGAAAATTTAGAAGGACTTATATTATTTGTTTTTCATCATATAACAGATTATTACAAAATATTTATTTATAAATGATACAATTATGAATCTACTTGATATATCAATCAGTTTTATTTTAATACATTAATCTACTCAAGTATATGTATAAACTCAAAGGAAAACATGTATTCCACCAAATACAAGAATAGAGCTCTGTTTTCATGTAGAACCCTTGACCATTATGATTTTTTTAATCCATTAATATAAAAAAAAAAAAAAAAAAAAAAAAAACTACTATAGTCCTCACTCCAATAGAAAACTCAACTTTTCGAGCATATCAAACTTCAATTGCATTGCGGAAATATTTAAGACTTGATCGTTTACTTCACGACTCAAGTTTTACCTTTTTGTCTTTTAAATATGATTGAAAAATAAAGTAATACTTATAATCGACGTGCTTACTTCGATCATGAAACATCAAAATTTAATCAATGCAATAGTAAATTTGTTATTCACATAAATCTCCGTAAGATCTATAGGTATCAATTTCAACTCCTTCCACAAAATTTCTTAGCTAGATATCATGACAAACACAAGAACTGACTAAAACATATTCAGTTTTGTATGTAGATGGTGTAAAAATCGGCTGCTTCTTAGAATTTCAAGTAAACGCCAAATTTTTCATAGAACACATTTCTTAGTTGAGTTCCATCTTAAATATGGTGTAATAAAAACATCAGAACGTGATGGCATCCACTACAGACATTGATAGCCTTAAGAGATTTTTGAATAGCAAGGATGTCATGCACGTTAGGTTGCTATTAGGACTATTCCGAACATGTCTATGAAACCTAAGACACCTGTGAGAGATCATAAGGTTTTGTTGACTCCTCATTTTAATGTGGCTAAGATTTTAGTAGTTGAAACTAGTGTGGAGATTCAAGTTGTCATGACACTCGAGACTCTCCCTAAGATGTTTTCGTAATTCAAGGGTAGTTATAACATACATCATGTAACTGAACCGGTGAAAGGAGCTTCAAAATGCAGAAAACGATCTTTATTTAGCAAAATTATGTCGGAGTCAAGCATCTTTTTTTTTTTTATAATTAGAAAAATTATATACATATTGCTTGAAATTTGATTTATCTTACTTTATTGTTTTATATAAGGACATTATTTGCCTTTACATTTTGTAAGAGTTGGCATTTCTTTCAATAAAGTTCTTATTACTAATGGTAAAACACATTAAGTTATGTAATATACTAATGAGATTTTAGTTGTGGCAACTAAGACATTGTCACATTAATTTAAATATAATTTAATTAATAGTAACATTACTATATATATATATATTAGCAGAAGTAGTACATTTTTAGTAACTTCTTTATTTTCCTGCTTAAATTTTTTACTACTTTTAGTGTGTTATGTGGCATTATTTTACTGGTCATTATAATTAATTATAGGATTTTAAAAAATGCATATTATATGAATAATTAAGATGACAGCTGAAATATTAGACATATTTGTTTACTAATCAATGATCCTATATTTGTTTTGGAAACATCAAGATTTATCAAATCATTAGCTTATTTAATTATATATACATATGGTAGCTGAAGGTAATAATGATACTACATTTGTTTTGTAAGAAAATTATTTCAATTAGATAAACTCATTTTTTATGGTTGCCGAAGGTCTATACCTAATTTTTTACTAATCAATGTCCCTAAATTTGTTTAGCAAATGTGAAAATTTATAAAATCATTAGCCATATTAGTAGCGTTAATTTTATGATCCATCGTAAATATTTCTACACAATTAGCATATTAGGCATTTAATTAGTAATACATTATATATCCTTATATGAGTTATTATGTGGATATAGATTTCTAGAAATGACACATGACAACATCTAATTTGACATATTTATATAACAAATAAATAAGTAAATAATTGTTGTATCATATTAAAAAATAGATTCCCAATTTTGTTGCTTCCATTCAGCAATATAAATTACAAAAATTGGTAATCTACCACAATATAGGATTTTCACATAAATAAGTAATTATTAGGTCAAAATTTACTTCTGTGTCAATAGCTGGATGTATTTTTATTTCTTAGGATTAAAAGAATTTTATTATTAAAAAATATTTAATATAATATTATTTGCATGTGGTATATGTCTTTTTCTTTAAATTAAACTTTATTTTTTGCATGTACAAATATATTTTTTTTACCTCAATCATTTGTTCTTAATTTTATGAAAAATATATAAAAAATTTATTTATTAGAACTTTTTTCAATTTATAAGCTTTGCATATAGCATAATAGATTTTTTTTTTAAAAAAAATTACTAAACGGTAATTTTGATTACGTGTTCCTAATTATATGAAAAAAGTGTATGTTCCTAAAGTTTAGGAAAATATTCAAAATTTGTGTAACAAATTTCATTAGTAAATTAAAGAAACAATTTTAATAAAATGGGTTATTAATTTTCAAATTACACATACTGGATTTAAGAAAATTCTATGGCCAATTTTACGGCTATAATAATATCACTTAAAAAAATTATGAATTAATTGTCATAAGTAGTGATTGCATATATTGATTGGGATTAATTATCATAAGTATTGATTTGACTTAATCTCAGCTAATAATAATAATTTGAGATCTTTTAATAAAATAAAAAATAATTGGAAGGAGAGATTTACGTGGGACAATCTCTCTTCATAATAATTTTCCATTTTTATAGCAATTAACCAAATACATCTTTCACCATGTCTAGGTTAGGATGTTGACATATATTTTTTTGTCTTCTCATCTCTTCAATCATGAAACAGATAATTTTGAATTTACCTAATTTCCTCCACCATCTATTGCGGAATTTCATCATCACTTGTTGTGTACCATCTACTAATCGACCAGACTACCATTGCTAGCTACCACTCCACCATCCAATACCTCCAATATCCATCGAGAATGACTCAATTAGAGTTCACACAAAAAAGTCATTTTATCGCTTGATCTATCACAATCCACTAGAATCACCAATATCCGTTGGCCTGCCTGATCAATCTGTCTACTTTACAAGAGTGCCGTCAGTGGCAAAATGGCAGCTCCATCATATTCCCATTCATGGTTCCAAGAAGTATTTTTCCTACCTGGTTCAATAATCCTTAAAGTTTCAAAAAAGTAAAGGTTACTGATAAGAGATTAAAATATTGGATGTTTTTATATTCTTTGAGTCCTAGATTCTTTCAAACATTGCTCCCTCTTCTATTTGTGCATTCCCCCACATTTATACTCTCCCTCTCTCTCTCTCTCTCCCTCTCTCTCTCTCTTATATTTTTGTAAGCCCTAATTAGGCAACTTCCACAGTACATAATAAGATGAGATTTCTCTCTCCAAATCATGTTTTGGGCATCTGCATATTGTTCGCATTCTTGGCTTTTTCTAAATTTTTATCGAGATTACGATGGCACTTATTGAACAAAGGCTGGAGAAATATGAGTAGAGGAGTTCCATGAGGTGATGGTGGCTGATCCATCTAAAAGTAACCCTAAGCACTTTTATTTTATTTTCTCATTACTTTTTCTTTTTCTTTTGATTTTTTAGATTTTTTAAAAGGAAAAACATAATGAAACTGATTTCTTTTAGGTGCTCATTGTGTATGATACAAGGGTTTATGTAATGTCCCATTAGCCTCTCGAAAGAGTGACTTGCTTCTTGCCAACAACATGTAATTCTCAAATATTTTACTTTGAGTTGTTTTTTTAAATATTCATTGATTTTGTTTATGCAATTCATATTTTAAATTTTATGATGGTTTTTTATGATATATTTAAGGTTACTTGCACATACATATATATGTATATATTATATATATATATATAAGAGGAGAGGCATGACATTTTTAGAAACTTAAGCATTGTTCCTCCTAAAACTCTTACTAATTGTTGGTCATTATTGGTCATTATAATTAATTAAAGAATTTTAATGAGGCCTATTCTATGGAAACTTTAGAGGTTTATCATGGATTGAATTATTCAACATCATTAAGGCATTAACAAGTCAAACTTGCATCTTTCTTTTATTAATTGCAAATCTTCACTTAACTGCAATCAACTCGTATTTTTTGTTTTATTTATTAATTAATTAATTGATTAAGTCAAATATTTAAATGAATGATTGATTTAATTTGCAAATGTTTAGATTTATCATTGCTTAGTTGATTTAATTATATTGGTTGCCGAAATTTGATATGTGATTGTTTACCGATCAATAATCCAAAATTTGTTTTGCAAATATGAAGATTTGATCATTAATACATTTTCAGTGTAATACTAACTAAAAGAAATAAGTTGTTTGTATTTCATAAGAAACTTTTCATATATTTAGATTATATAAAATTTAGTCGGACTTTACGTCTCATAAATAATTATTTCCATGATTAGTTTCAATAATTTAGGATATGTCCAAAAAGTTTAGATATATGCATTATGAGTATTATTTTTTAAAAATTACATCCAATTTTAATCTAAATGAACAACATACTACATAAAGATTGGAGAGAACGTGTAAGTTTGAATTTATATTTGGATCTTTGTTTACTTTGGATTTTGAGGTGCTTGATAAACAATTTAGTTTTCTTTATGATGGATTTATGTCCTCATAATGTGATTATTATTTTGTGTGCTTTTTTATATTTTATTTATGCACTACTTTTTTCTATTTATATTTTTTTTATAAAAAATTTAATATTTCTAAATAAATATATGGACAGGTCCAATCTTTTTTCAAAACCACATTTTAGTTGCAATTCTTCAATATATACAAATATTGATAGGTTGCATATGTGTTAATATACAATAATTAGTACTTATATTATGCATTATTTTTGTAAAAACCAATGTTTCCTATACATTGCAATTTCAAAATTTATATTCATGTTTAATTTTATTATCAATGGTAAGCTTATTCAATAATGATAACAAAATAATATTTTTAATATAATTTTTTATATATACTTCCATACATTTAGTTATAAAATCACATAATAATAGCTTATTTTTAAATTAATCACAAAATAAGTTTAACAAACAAATATTTTTTTTGATTAATTTTAAAAATATTACATTATTTATACAAGCACGTAATAGTGTTGAAATTTGATGAATTGGATTTTTTAAAATATCAATTAATCATATATGGTAATACACTTTTAGATCTTATATCACATAATAATAGTTTATATATAAAACACTCCTAATATACGATTAAATAACAAAAGATAATTTACCTATTAATTTTTTCATCATTACATATTTGTTTAAACAAAAAATTGAAATGGATATTGATTCAATGAAAAAAAAAATTATTTTGACTACTAACATATCTTTTAAAGATTACATAAATGTATATAACAAATATTTTTTTCTTAATCATTAATTAACAAAAAATTAAAAAATGGTTCCCTTAACAAATGTTATTTTTTGAATTAATTATTATTATTGATAATATTAATTATTCTTAATATTTGTCAAATTAGAGTGCGTACATATCCATTCACTATTGACCGTAAATGACCACAACATATAAGGGCGGCAATTTGCAACACGATCTGGCAATCCGACATGAATCGAACAGGAATATAGCGGGTTAGAATTGATCCTTAATGGGTTCAGATCAAAAACGGGTCAGACATGAATGACCCGAATAGAAAATAGATCAGGTTGGGTCAACCCGATAACCCATATAATAATTATGTTTAAAAAATTATTTTACTGTAATTTCATAGATTATGAACGGCAATATTTATTAAAAAATTATGTATACATAGAAAAAAACTTCGTCACGTTCCATTATATATTGTTAATTTCAGTTATTATTTTGTGAAGTTATATAATTGTACATTGACAAATATCATAATTCATTTATTTTTAAAAGTTTTCATAGAAGTTTATAATAATTTTTATTATTCGGATCCAATCGAGTTGGTAAAGTCAACCAGCAAAATAAATGAGTTGTGTTCGAGTTACAATTCCTGACACAATAAGTTAAATAGGTCGTTTCGGGTTAATGCAAAATATGTAATAACTATGTCCCAATCCTATTCACATCGACGACCCAACATGTTTAACACTCCCAACTATATAGCTGATTGGTGAATATTTGCTACATCTTTTTGGAGACCTTTGATGTATTTTTATATCCCCTTGGTACATATGTTATCGAGTTAATTCCAATTTGTAAATAATTGAAGGTGAATACTCACTTTTTGAGAAAAAACAGAAATTCTAGAAGAGTCGAAGCAGGAGATTTACCTGATGGATGAACAATATACCCATACCAGCCAGTCGGACTTGAACAAATTTTCAACAACCCAGGAATTAATTTGAGGGCCCATTTCCACTCCACACATGGGCTGCCCACGAGACTAAACAGTAGGATATGAGCTTAAACTTATAGCTATGGGCTTTATTAACATTTAAACATGGCCTTTTTAGTTTGCAATATGTATATATAGTTTAATTAGGGCTTGATTAGAGACATCATCATACTAAACCCTTCTCCAAGGAAACAAAAGAAGGTAGTTGTTCTTCTCTCCATCGGCAATGACTCAATTTTCCTTTTCTATTTTATTTTGTTCCTTGATTATAGTATGAGTTCTAGCTAAACTCTTTTATTCTGGTGACGATTAATGAAGCTTTAGCTAATCTATTTTTATGAGATCGAATTTGTTCGTGTACTTTATTTTATGCAAGCATCTGTGATTCTCTGATTTTAGTGTTGTTAATTATTTCGGGTCTATTGGATAGCTCGAAATATTCATTAGTTCAGGATTACTTAAAAGCCAATTAAATCGGACATCCGTAATTGTGTTTAGATTTAATTAGTGGTACATTAATTCTTCGGAATCAAGGGAAGATAAGTCTTAATTTGGTAATCATGCGTAAGAGTTTACTGGTTTTGAATCAGGTCTCTCTAGTTATTAAATGTTGTTGGCTCATTAAATCCGTAGAGCGTCTCTCGGGTTGTCAGTTGATTAGGGAAACAATTGGTGAAGCATTTTCCTGATTATTGAGAAATTGAGGGATAAGACTGCGTAAGAAGTGTCTTCGGTAGTTATAACTGATTTGTTTGCATGAATTAAAGTTACTTTTGCATCGATGATTGAAATAGTTAGCTAGGGTAGAACTAATTAGAAACCGAAATGTTTTACCTATTTGATAAAAATCCTTCTCTCAATTGTAGCTATTAAATTACATTCTCAAATTATAAATATTTGTTACTGAGTTTGAAATTAATTGACAGATCGAAAGATTAGAAAAATTCTCGCCGGTCATTTGGAAGACGATCTTGCTTGCCACTGTCTTGATTCAGTATGGGTAGACCAACAGTTAGTCGGTTTATTTTTGGTGGAGAAACGACACCATCAAATTTTGGCGTTGTTGTCGGGGACCGGTTTTAAGCACTGATTATTCTAATCCATTGGTTTGACAATTTTTTTATTTTATTTTTCAGTTTTATACCCCGTTTCACGTACAGGACAATTGATTTTTGATTCGGAAGTAGGGAAAACTGCCAAGAGCTTGAGGAAAAGAGCCAAGGAACTGAAGAAAGCTGTTATATCAGAATCAAAAGATATGGCTGATGATTAGGAGGAATCTTACTAAGAGAAGAAGTTGAACCTCTGATAAAGGAATTGGGTCGTAACCGAAACAATCGACCGATTTGCATTGTGCTACCAGCTATTGCTCAAAATGCTGAAATCAGGCCTGGTTTTATCCAAGTGTTGCCCAAGTTGGTGATCTACCTAGAGAGAGTGCACACAAACATCTTGTTGAATTTGACTTAGTTTGCTCCACTTTACGTCCTCAAGGTTTTTCTGAAAATAATTTGAGACTACTAATTTTTTCTCATACATTGCAAGGCAGGGCTATAGACTGGTTGTTTGATCTTCCATTGGGCTCAATTCGGACTTAGAATAATTTGGAGGAGCAGTTCTTGCGTAAATTCTTTCTCGAGTCAATGGCTGCTAATTTAAGAATGATGATCAACAGCATAAAGCAGAAACCAAGAGAGAGTGTGGCTGATTATTGGGAGAGATTTCAACAGTTGTGTCGTAAATGCGCCGACCACAGATTTTCTGAATATCAATTGCTAACTAATTATTTTTATCTTGGTATGTGTTCATTTGACAAGAAAATCATTGATGCTGCCTGTGGAGGATCCTTAACCAACAAGACATTGGCTGAAGTAAAGCACCTCATTGTTGATATGGTCTCCAATGACCAACAATATAAAGATGAGGATGATGAGATATCGGCCTGTGAAAGGAGTTGAAGGAATAGAGAGTTCAAGTATCAATGATAGGATTGATGCTTTCACTTCTCTAGTTAGAGGACTTGCTCTAGCTTAAACTCAAAAAGTTAAATGTGGAATTTGTTTAGAAAATAGTTATGCTACTAATTTTTGTCCTACTTTGCAGAATTCTCAACCCGAACAAGTATGCTATGGTTCAGAAGATGCCCAATACGATGCACAAAGGAATATGAAGAATGATTTGGTCTCATATACATATAACCCAGGTTGGAGAAATCAACCCAATTTCAGCTGGAGACAACAAACCCAAAAAATACCTGGAGGTCTTCCATTTAGGTAGCCACAGGATGGTCAGTATGCACATACCGACCGCTCAGAACCCAACATGAACAATATTCTGAAGACTCCGATACACAGCAGTAAAATTGTGAAGAACATGGTACATAGTCAGCAAGCTTTCCAACAAGAGATACAAGCTCCCTTAGAAAGTAGGGGTACACAAATCACCAACTCGCCACTCAAATGAATAAAATGCAAGCAAATCAAGGCAAACTTCCATCTCAAGCAGAGATAAATCCTAAGGAGAACATTAGTGTTGTAACTTTGAGGAATGGAAAAGAGTTGGCCGAGCAAGAGGTTAAGAAGAAAGAGAAGTAGCAAAAAGATAAGGTTGAAGATCAAAAGAAAGAAGTTGTTGAAGAGACACAACAACCGGATCAGCCTCTCCCCCCAAGGTAATTATGAATTCTAAAGTTTCTAATTCTCAATTTATTATGGCAGTACGTTTTCCTATCAGGCTAGTTCGAAACAAGAAAGAGGATGATGAGAAAGAAATCCTTGACCTGTTAAAAAAGGTAGAGATTAACTTGCCCTTGATTGATGCCATTAAACAAGTGCCCAGGTATGCAAAATTTTTGAAAGAATTTTGCGCTAAAATGATGAGATATGGGAAAGATGTAAAGATCGAGGTTAGTGAAAATATTTCAGCTGTTATTCAAAGGAAAGTACTTGAAAAATGTAGGATCCTGGCATGTTTACTATCCCCTGCATCATTGGCAGTAAGAAAGTTGAGAGAACTATGTTAGATTTAGGTGCTTCCATCAATGTTATGTCATTCTTTATGTATAAGGAGCTGCAGTTAGGAGATATGAAGGAAACTCGTGTGATAATTCAATTAGCTGATAGGTCTAATACATATCCTAAAGGTTTGGTGGAAGATGTTTTGGTGAAGGTAAATAGCTTAATTTTTCCTTTGGATTTTTACATAGTAGACATGGATGATGCTTTTTCCGCACATAAGTCTTTGATTCTTTTAGGAAGGCCATTCATGAAAACTTTAAGAACTAAAATTGATGTTGATAAAGGCATACTTAGCTTTGAATTTGATAGTGATACTTTCACATTTAATATTTTTGAAGGTATGAAGCATGGGGAGGATCGTGAAGGTTTGTATATGATTGTTGTTATTGATTCTTTAGTTGACAATTTTGTTGAAAATCATTTTAGAGAAGACAAGCTGGAGCAGGTACTTCTTAATGGGATAACTGAAACAGATGCAGCAACTGAAGAGGATGATAAGATTCAAGATGTCAGGATATAGTTGTATTCCACCAGTGCATTCCCCACTCGGTATCTGTCTAGCAGAATGCCCATACCGACCAATTCTAAACCAATTTTACCATTTATAGTAAAAGCTCCAGTTTCGGAATTGAAGGTACTACCCCAACATCTGAAATATGCATTCTTGGGTGAGAAGAAGTCGTTGCCCATCATCTTAAGCAATGATCTTTGGAAGGAGCAAGATGAAAGCTTGGTTGAGCTTTTAAAGAAGCATAAAACTTCAATTGGGTGGACTTTAGCCGACATAAAAGGTATCAGCCCCTCTATATGCATGCATCGAATTTTACTTGAACCTGATTGTAAACCTTCTATGGACCCACAAAGAAAATTGAATCCTGTTATGAAAGGGGTTGTGCTTAAAGAAATCCTTAAATTGTTAGAGTTAGGGATTATTTATCCAATTTCTGATAGTGTTTGGGTTAGTCATGTTCATGTGGTTCCTAAAAAGCCTGGATTATAGCTAGTTAAGAATGAAAATAATGAATTGATCCCAATGATACTTCAAACTGGTTGGCGTATATGCATAGACTTTAGGAAGTTGAATGATGTACTAGGAATAATAATTTTCCATTGCCTTTTATTGATGAGATGCTTGAAAGATTGGCTGGAAAATCATTCTTTGTTTTCTTGATGGTTATTCTGGATATTTTCAAATTTTTGTGGCACAAGAGGATTGAGAAAAAATGACTTTCACTTGTCCATTTGGTACTTTTTCTTGTCGTCGTATACCTTTTGGTTTGTGTAATGCTCCTGGCACATTCCAAAGATGTATGATGAATATATTTTCTAATTTGATTGAAAATTGCATTGAGATTTCCATGGATGATTTTACTATTCATGGTGCTACTTTTGATCATTTTAGGTAATTTCGAACAAGTTTTGGAGAGGTGTGTTGAAACTAACCTTGTCTTGAATTTTGAAAAATGTCATTTCATGGTAAAGCAAGGTATAGTGCTTGGACATGTTATATCTGAAAATAGAATAGAAGTGGATAAGGCGAAGGTTGATATGATTGTGAAATTACCTTACCCTTCTAACAAAAAAGAAATTCGAGCTTTCTTAATCCATGTAGGTTTTTGTAGACATTTCATTCAAGATTTTTTGAAAATTGCACAACCCCTAACAAAGTTGTTGTAAAAAGAGGTGTCATATGTCTTTTATGAAAAGTGCAAGGAAACTTTCAATCTCTTGAAGAGCAAGCTGACTTCTACTCCCATAATCCAGCCACCGAAATTGGGAATGTCATTTGAGATCATGTGTGATACAAGTGATTTCGCCGTTAGAGTTGTGCTTGGGCAAAAGAACGGGAAAGAGAGTCATGTGATATTATGCTTCAAAAACCCTCAATCCTGCCCAATACAATTATACGACGACGGAGAAGGAATTGCTGGCTGTTGTTTTTGCTTGTGAAAAATTTAGATCTTATCTTATTGGTTCTAAAGTTGTTATTTATTCCAACCATGCAGCTCTAAAGTATTTGCTCTCCAAGAAGGAATCCAAGAATTTTGTTACATATGGGACCTAAAGATCAAAGACAAAAAGTGGGCTGAGAACAATGTTGCTGACCATTTGAGCAAATTGAAAATAGAGTCGGACAATATGCCCATATCAAAGAATTTTCCTAATGAGCTGCAACTGGCAGTTGATGGTACGATTCCTTGCTACGGTGATTTGGTCAATTATCTAACCATTGGAATGTTTCCAAAAGGGACCAAGACAGCTAGAAAGAATAAGTTGAAGAGCCAAGAAAAGCATTTCATATGGGATGACCCCTATTTGTGTAAGACTTGTGCCAATCAAGTGATTCGGAGATGCATTCCTGAAACTGAGATTTTCGTCCATTCTGTATTTTTGTCATGCTCATGCATGTGGTGGTCATTTTGGACCAAGAAGGACAGCCTGTAAGGTTCTCGATTCCGATTTTTATTGGGAGACCATTTTTAAGGATGCTTATTTTTCTGTAAAAATTGTGATTGCTGCCAAAGAACAGGTAACATCTCATCTCAAAATGAAATGCCTCAAACTCCTATTTTGGTTTGTCAGATTTTTTATGTTTGGGGGATGGACTTCATGGGTCCATTTCGGAGTTCGTTTGGAAATTCTTATATCTTATTGACAGTCGATTAAGTGTCCAAGTGGATTGAAGTAAAGGCTACTCACACTAATGATTCCAAGGTTGTTGCAGGTTTCCTTAAGACAAACATTTTTAATAGGTTTGATGTGCCACGTGCGATTATAAGAGATCAAGGAACACACTTTTTGCAATCGAACGTTGGAGGCTCTTTTTAAGGGATACGGGGTTTACCACCTAGTTGCTACTGCTTACCACCCACAATCGAATGGATAGGCCAAGGTGTTCAACCGAGAGATCAAAAACATTCTGGAAAAAATAGTTAACCCAAACCCAAAGGTAGTCTCCAACTGAATGATGCATATGGGCATACCATACTGCCTACAAGTCACCCATCAGGATGTCCCCTTACTGTCTGATTTTGGGGAAGCAATGTCATTTACCAGTCGAGCTGCAGCACAAGACGTTTTAGGCAGTAAAACAGTATTGTCTTGACCGAGAGCTTGTTGGTCAAGAAAGAAAACTTCAGTTCAAAGAATTAGAAGAGATTCAGTTGGAAGCCTACAATAGTGCCAGCCTTTACAAGGAACGTACCAAGTTTCTCCACGACAAATATATTCAAAGGAAATCCTTTGAGGTTGGGCAGAAAGTTCTCTTGTTCAACTCCCGACTCTGAATCATGCCGGGTAAACTGAAATCCCATTGGATGGGACTCTCTGAAGTAATAAATGTAAGTCCTCATGGAGCCGTTGAGATTCAAAGTTTGAGCACTTCCAAGGTTTTGAAGGTGAATGGCCAATTGTTGAAACTTTACACCGGGGGAATGGAAATAGCTGCCGTCGATAGAGTGACCTTGGCTGCCCCCGAGATCCTTTCATGATCAACCACCTGATACGTCGAGCCTAAGAAGTTAAACAAGGGCGCTTCTTGGGAGGTAACCCAAGCATTTTGACTCTTATCTCTTTACTTTTATTTATTTTATTTTATTTTATTTTAAACTTATAAAAAAAAATCTGCCTAGATATATATATCTATAGTGTTGATTTCATTTTTTTTTGTTAGTAGATTTTGTTCTTAACATGTATGGGGGTCTAGTTTTTATGCTAAAAAGTGAAGAAGGTGTCGAAATTAGGAAGTGGGAAGTTAAGGGACTCAATTGAAAGAAATGAAAATTTTGAATTTAGAAATTCAAGTCTAGCCCTATCTTTCCCATTTCCGTTCCTGCCTTTTAGCCCCCCCTCACACCTCTCCACCTTTCGTTCGCCTAGACACATGTTCACTGCACCCACTCCACTCACTCTTTCCCAAACATTATCGACTCTGATGACCCCTAAACGTATAAACTGCCCAAACCCTGACAACGAGAAGCTCGTCGCCTTAAATCGCCGTGGAGGAGACATCAGCGTCGCCTCCCTAATTTCTGTTAGAAGCCCCAGTCACATGACGGATGATACACCATTGGTGCTCAGACACACCCACAAGCATAGCCGCTCCAGTCGCTAGACGCACCTGTTCCCAGGCCCCCATCCCGGACAAAACGTCGGACGATGCTACCGATGATGAGCAGCCTATTTCATCCCCGTCGCTGGTTCCACCCTAATCCCCACAGTCGAGTTCCCCTGCTTCCCCGCCCAAGTTCCTTTCCATAGATGAGGTACATAATAGACTTCGTAAGAATTATTGTTGTCAATTTATAAATGCTCGTTTGTTTAATTAGGATGCTATAGAAAGTTTAGGTGTCCACGATTCAATCAGGCGGTACTTTGCTAATATTGGCTGGTCCCAATTCCTGAGTAGTACTGAGTCTGTGTATAAAGAAATGGCACTGGAATTTTTTTCCTCATTCGTGTTCGACCCGTCCTGTCCATTATGTGATTCACATACTATTGTTTGAATTGAAGGGTCAAAAATTTTATTTGTCTGTGGAACAACTGAATGTGATGCTTGTATTTGAAACTGAAGACTCATTAGGAAGTCCATAATATGATTCTGCTGTGTATGATGTGCATGATAATCTCTCTTCTACCATTAATGAGAAATGGCGTGCTTTGTCTATGGAAACATCGTATGCAGAAGGGTGTTCCAAGAGTGCTAATATTGTTGATAATGGATTGCGTTTGTGTCATATGTTTTTTGTGCGTAATTTGTTTACTAGGCTGGACTTCTTGAACATCGTCACCATAAATTATATTTTTATCTTGACCAATATGCTTACTGGTGTGAGAATGAACTTCGGTTTTTGGGCTGCTAAACAATGGTGTGCGAGCTCTACCCATTTCAATGGAAAATTCCATTCGGGTGCTTTTGTTACTAGGTTAACCCATAAACTGATTGTTTTTTTTTTCGTTGAGCCCATGTTTTTTCCACCATATTATTTCACCCTTACTGATCTCCACAACATGCGCCTGCTCTTTATCAATAACAAAGGGAACTATAAATTGTTGAAGCCAGGTGTTCAGTCCTGAGCAATACCTTTCCTGCAACCCTTCTTCTGCAGGTTCCTCGTCTGCCATGTCTCTAGCTGACATCAAGGACTTGTTTGAGAACTCCGTATCCCACTGGGCCGTGGCTTTAGAAGACAAGATAGGGGCTCAACTCCACCCTCTCAGCGACTAAGTTACAGCCGTAGAACTAGCGGTCACCGGATTTCACGTTCCTCGAAGCCTTGACAACCAATCCAGAGGAGTTTTCGTTGCTCTTTCACTTTGTTAATTTTTGGTTTTGAGTTTTTGTCGTATATTTTTCTTTTCCACAGTGAGGACACTTAATTATCCAAGTGTGGGAGGAAGTATTACGTGTTTTGTCTATATACAGAAAAAAAAAAAAAAAAAGAGTTCAGCTCCTATTCTGTCGGAAAAACTAAAAAAAAATAAAAAAAGAAAAAAACAGAATAAAAGGGATGTGGATTTAATTGTTTGATGTCGCTCATGCCTTGTACAATTGAAAATCAGCTTGTTTTTATGAAGAGGATAATATTTTGGGGAGTCGCATATCATTCAAAAATGGATATTTTGTTATCCTCGTATATTTTCATAATTTGAGCTGTTCTATCCTTCCATCCTACCTTTTTTCCCTAGCCCCATTACAACCCACTGCAAAGACCTTTTTATTTGTGTATTTATCGCATATTTTGGTAGAGACGGTGACATAAGGGCAAATATGTGTTTGAAAGAGTTGAGTTGCGATTTAAGTGAATGAAAATTGTCCTTATTTCTTATTTGAGATGATTGGAGTGAAACTTGGAAAGGCAAGATTGATTATGCATAAATTTGACTTGAATAAAGAGCTGCTGCACATTTTTTACATAAGAGAATGGTTGGTGGTTTGTGATTGATCGTGCTTTGATTATTGTCCGTTAACATGTTGCCAATGATTGGTTTGTCTTTTGAGTATCAAGTCAGTTTTTCCTCTTCGGTTAGTTATGCTCGAGGGCGAGCATTGTCTAAGTGTGGGGAGATTTGAATGGAATATTTGCTATATCTTTTTGGAAAACTTTGATGTATATTTTATGATCAATATTCTCTTGGCACATATGTTATCGAACTAATTCTAATTTGTAAATAATTGAAGATGGATACTCAATTTTGGAGAAAAAATAAAAATTCTGGAAGAGTCGAAGCAATTTACCAGATGAACGGACAATATGCCTATACAAGCTAGTCGGACTTGAACAAATTTTCAACAGCCGAGGAATTAATTTGAGGGCTCATTTCCACTCCACACATGGGCTGCCCACGAGACTAAATAGCAGGATATGAGCTTAAACTTGTAGCTACGGACTTTATCAACATTTAAACATAGCCTTTTTAGTTTTCAATATGTATATATAGTTTAATTATGGTTTGATTAGAGATGTCATCATACTTAGCCCTTCTCCAAGGAAACAAAAGGAGGCAGCCGTTCTTCTCTCCATCAGTAGCGGCTTGGTTTTCCTTTTCTATTTTGTTCCTTGATTGTAGTATGAATTCTAACTTAACTCTTTTATTCCGGTGACGATTAATGAAGTTTAGCAAATCTATTTTTATGAGATCGAATTTGTTCGTATACTTTATTTTATGCAAGCATCTGTGATTCTCTGATTTTAGTGTTGTTAATTGTTTTGGGTCTATTGGGTTGTTCGAAATATTCATTAGTCCGGGAATAATTAGTAGCCAATTAAATCGGCCATCCGTAATTGTGGTTTAGATTTAATTAGTGGTACATTGATTCTTCAGAATCAAGGGAAGATCAGTCTTAATTTGGTAATCCTTCGTCAGAGTTTACTGATTTTGAATCGGGTCTCTCTAGCTATTAAATGATGTCGGCTCATTAAATCCGTAGAACGTCCCTCGGGTTGTCAGTCGATTAGGAAAATGATTGGTGAAGCATCTTCCTGATTATCGAGAAATTAAGGAGGGATAAGACCGCGTCAGAAGCGTCTTCTGTAGTTATAACTAATTTGTTTGCATGAATTAAAGTCACTTTTGCATCAATAATTGAAATAGTTAAGTATGGTGGAATTAATTGGAAATCGGAATGTTTTACCTATTTGATAAAAATCCTTCTCTCGAGTATAGCTATTAAATTACATTCTCAAATTACAAATATTTGTTATTGATTTTGGAATTAATTAACAGACCGAAAATTAGAAAAATTATCGCCGGTCCTTTGAAAGATGATCTTGCTTGCCACTGTCTTGATTCAGTGTAGGCATACCGACAGCAGGTCAGATTATTTTTTGTGGGGAAACGACACCACCAATAGTATTATAGAGCTTTATTTAAGTCAATTATATATAATCAATATATTATTATTATTGTTATTCTTATTATGATTTTAAACTAATTATATTTTTAAAATATTATATTAAAAATATAAATTAATAAGCTTATTCAATTATAAATAAAAAATATAAATATATTATTTATATTTTAAATTAAAAATCAACTATTATATAATTTTGAATTATAAAATTTAATTTTTAAATATTTGTACATTGTAAATTGTGCAGATACAATTCTAGTTCATTAAAAGGTTGAATGCAAGCATGCATGTGAGTGATGTGAGGAGGGTAACATGGCTAAAATATTCTTTACATCAAAATGGACTCGCAAACCTAAGGGTATGTTTGGACTGGGTTGGGCACGATCGGTTGTGGGTTGTATCACAATCTATTCCGTTTTTGTTTACGAAGTTGTGGGTTGTGGTTGTTCTATCCATAACCCTATCTATTGTACACCTCTTTTTCCTCCCTTTTCTTTCATCATTCCCGAGAAAACTATTTAATATATATTTTTTTCACCCAAAATTTTTAAATACTTATAACTTTTTTATTTCAAATTTATTTTTTATAAAAATTATATCATATTAATTATCTTATTAAAATTTTTATTTTGACATCCATTTAGCATATATATATATATATAATAATCCATCACCAATTATTAAATCCACAAATCTTTATCTCTCAGAATATAATAATACAAACAAAATTCTATTAAACATATTGATTTGACATGTCAATAATAACCTACCTTATCACAACCCAAAACTAACACAACATTTTACTATGCATTTGATTGTGACACAACCTCACAACCCACAACCGATTGTGCTACGGACACCTTCTACCTATTTCAAAACACATTTTAATACTTCAAGAAATACACATTGGCAGTGGAATAAAATCATTAGGTATGAGCATAATAACAAAGAATTTGCACATGCTGTTACTTTTTATTTAGTCTTTTTGTGGGATATTTTTTTAAATGTTTCCACTTCAAAAATAATAAAAAAGGAGGAGGAGATACACATAAATGAGAGACATATAAAGAAATTAGTTAATTAAATATTATATATATATATATATATATATATATATATATTGAAAATATAATCTATCCCAATGACTAAAAAAGCGCGAGACATTTCACGGCGCCAAACCTATTTTATCAGCTAGGCGTGAGGTGCCCTGATATATACCTCCTTTAATTTAGAATAAATGATATTCAGGAGTCATAATATTTTGTAATGTTTTAAGATTTTCAAGGAAAGAAGTAACAGTTTTTCTTAATTTATCTATATATTTTTTTAGATGTTCATATAATTTGTCATTTTTTACTAATTGTCAATTTATATTTCAGCGGATTACATTGCCACTTCGGCACTCGGGGTTCTCTCCCAGGCCGAAGGTGACATAGAATCTTCCAACAGCCGGAGCTATGCAATAATGGCGTTCTTGGTCAAGTTCTTGTTCCAATCTATATTTTCCTCAGATCTTTGAGTGGCACGCCGTATTTGTGGTGGGTAATTTTCGCTGCTGGGTTTGTCAAGTATGGGGAGAGGAGTTGGGTTCTCTTATCAGCAAGTAAACATCAGTTCGGTGAGACCATGGTTTCAGCCGGATCTGGGCCGGACTAGGCTAAGTTCATGGATGAGTTGGTGTCCAGAGAGCGGGAGGGATACCAAGTAGAACTTGAACTTGTGGACATCATTGACAAGAACAATGATGGTTCGTACAGCAGCAAACGGGTGAAGAAGAGGACATCCCCGTCTTGCAGGATGCCTATTCTTTCTTTGCAACATTCAAGAAGCTTTTCGCAGACTTGATCCTCAGCTTGGAGGATAAAGCAAAGACCATTGCGTTCTTCATAGACAGCCGCATGAGCTGTGATAGAGGTATAGTTGAGGTTGAACTGTGATTGGTGTACGACCTGTTCTACATGCTCCACTCTAAGCCGCACACTCACATTTTTCTCGACCACCGCACTCATCAAATTCGTCATCATCCATAAGACCCCCTACAGAAGAACAGAGGTGATCTTCACTAAGGGGATTGTTCTTGAAATCTATGCTGTCTGATGATTCGGCTGACGGGAAATTGGACGATCACCATGCCTGCAATAAAGAGGATTCAAGAAGCGCCTAGTGTCAACCATACGCACACTTGTGTCAGGCCCTACCTAGGGCATACATTCTACCCGGGAAAATGAGGTGGTGTAATGCAATGGGTCACTACAAGGGATTGATTTTTAATGAGTTGAAAAGAAGAAGCCACAACAATAAATTGGGTAGTTACAGAGGAGGTGACAAGGATTTGCTTAAAGCTATGAAATGCTTTGGCAACCACGATAAGGATTACAAGTTTGAGTTTGATCAGAACTTGCTAGTATGGCCCTTGGCAACCGATTTATGCTATCACACCGAGGTTGATGATAAGCACAAACCAGACAAAACATGGCTGTCTGAGTTCATATATATGGAATATTTATGGAGCAAAGAAATAGGATTGAAGAAGGATTACTTAGCTAGACTTGAGAGATCATTAGAGCAAGAGAATGTTTGGTAAAGGCAAATATTTGAAGGTTTGGAAGAGAGTGGAAAATTGCTTTTTATTTTTTTCATATATAAATTTACACAACACACCCCTATATATATATTGTCATGAGAAAGCTTCATCACTTCTTCCTATTTTTGGAGTATTTTACAAATTCTAAGATTTATTCTATAATTTTCTATTCTATATATTTCTAGAAATATCTTTTCTAATCCATCCTAGAGATTTCTAGAAACTAGTAGATTGCAAAATTATTTATTCCTACATTCTTGAATGTGCGCCAAATTCGAATAAGTTCAAATGTAAAATCTGCAAGTTGTTATCCAACTACATGATGTATTTGTTGATCATGTCTCCTTTCATGCTTCCCAGTGGGATAGGGCAGATTCGTTTCCAGGATACTTGTGCTGAAGCCATTGAATTCTTCAGCAAGAACTTAGGTAAGAACGAGGCTTGCAAGAGGTTATGTCTAGTGAATGCTCGACTAGCACCGCCTAAAGTGAAAGGGGACAGGAGCAAATCGCTCTTGTTTGATGCATGTAGACTTGCCAGGTCTTCGCAATCGGAGCAAGTTAAAAACCGGAAATGGGAGATAATCACTCAAGCTTGGCTGGATTTACTGACATATGCGGCAGCTCAATGTGGCTGGAGTGATCATGCAGAGAAGCTGAGTCAAAGAGGAGAGCTGCTAACTCATGTATGGCTTCTCATGGCACATTTTGGTTTGACGGATCACTTCCAGATTTCGCAGGGCTATGTTAGAGCCAAACTGCGTTGGCATAAATAGAAACAAACATAGCAGGGGAGCAGAGCTTTTTAGGATCTTTTCCTACAATTTCTCTCAGATGGATTTCATCTTTGTTTTTCAGTTTCTGTGATCAGTCCTTGGGTGAGAATGGCTGCAATTCAAGGAATAGATTCCAAAGGGTATTTTGACAAATGATCCCAAAATTAGTGAGTTTGGGAGGAGAAAAAAGCCATATCATGCAATTTTTTTTTAAAAATGCCAACAAAGTCGTGCACAAAGTCCCGACTTAATTTTCGTAGCATTTCCCCCCAAAATAGGACATATTTTGAAACTCATAAACCTTTATGGCATTTTTTCTTATTTATCCAACTTTTTTAAAAATATACACTATTTTTCTTTTTGTTGACTAAAATCACGTGATAACAAGGTTTCAAATATTCCTAAATATTCACAAATTATTGATTAGTTTATAAATCAAACTTGTCAAGAAATCTATGAAATATCTTAGACATATTATTATTATTAAAATGTCATAAATTTTTGCTAAGTTTCGTTATATTTATAATATTCTTATTATAATTTAATTAATAAGGATAGCTAAGTAATGAGTTATCCATCTAACTTTTATATATTTGATTTAAAAGGCATATAAGAAACCATATTTATCTCAATTTCTTTCAAAAATTTGCATGTCGTGATGAATAAATATACTTTTTCTAAAATCTTGATCACGTGATACTTTAGACTTTCTAATGAAATTAGTTTTATATTGTAATAGATCTAAGAAACTTTCTAATAATATATTACAAACATATTTAAATAAATAAATTTAGTTGACTATTATGTAAAATTGTGTTTTATGTAATTTCTTTGACCTTATCTAATTCAACAATTATCTTAACTATAAAATTTAGAGAAAGGAGATTTTCAAAACTTTATGTTTATGTGCACTATACAACCCGATAGACAATATTACTTATTTAACTAAAAAATATACTTATTTACTTAAAAAATATTATTATTAATTTATTACTTTAAAACAACAGTTATAAATTTCATGTAAAGAAATAATATTTTTAATTAAATAACTAATATTGTAGATCATTTGCACGACGCACCTAATGCACAAGAAACTCAAAGGAGATTAATTTCAAAATTAGTATTACTCGACCTTATAAGCAGAGTACGATAGCCAAGTTATTAAAACATCATAAAACTATGTTGTGAGTTAATATAAAGTATAAAAAATGTTGTTTATTCTTTAATAAGGTAATTAATGTGTGCTTTTTTTTATCATTATTTTGCCCCAAACATTAAGTTTGTAGCTTAATAATTATTATATTTATATAAGGTGCTATTATTCCAAATCTCCCATTGTAATTTTCTTTATATAATATGTATAAAATTTCCTTATAACTTTTTTTTTATAGATATCAATAAATAATCAAATAGATCTATTGAAATATAACATAATATACAAACTTAAATATATAAGTGAGTTTCTTATGCATTAGATGCATGGTGCACCATATCAATATTATTACTTGTTTAATTAATAAGTATTACTTATTTGCTTAAAAAATATTACTATTTTTTAAGGTAATAAATCAATAATAATATTTTTCAAGTAAACAAGTAATATTTTCAGTTAAATAAGTAATATTGTCAAAGTCAGACTGCACGGTGCACCCATATATATTTTTTTTGCGGAAATGTATATGTTTGTGAATAGAATTGAAAATAGTACACTATTATCCTAAAATAAGAGATTTTTTTCATAAATGTGTAACTTTTTTATTTTATGTCAATTAAATGAAGGTAAAACCATCTTAAAACTATTAATTCTCATTTTTGTGACTGTTTATTTATTAATTTAACTTATTCAATCATATATAGTTTAATCATAAAATTAAAATTTTCAAAATTTTTACTTTGACTTGTAAAACGAGACATTAAATTTTATAATAAAAATCTTATTTGATATAGATGTAAAAATTTGAATGTCATATTTGCATTTGTATTTGCATTGACCATATAGTTTACATTTTCTACGAGTTTTTATTTATTTTTTAGTTGAGAACGCATATTGTTTTGAGCATGTTTTGTTTTCGCCAACTAGTGAAAAAAAATTGAAAATAAATCCTGGTTAAAGATCCTAAATTTGAATTTCTATGGTTTGTGCTAAGTGAAAGGATAGTGTTGACTTTAAATCTAATACATGATTGAGGGATGACTTGAATTGCTTGAGCCTATTGACATGTGATTTTTTTTGTTTTATTTCACTTAAAATATGACTCGCAAGTGCACGAGATAAATTATAGTAAAATATAGTGAGAACATGTATCGTATCCACATGAACTATATATTGTAAAATCAACTGTGTATTTGTTTATAATATTTTCTTTTATCTAAAGAATTCAATTAATCGAATGAATATTATAAAACAAACTAAAACATATAAAGAAAAGAAATAAGTAACAAAGCAAGTCAAACAACTATAAATATTAAGAGATTATATGGGTTACATGGAGATTCATTCATATGGCTAATATGAGATCCTTTTAATGTATCAAACCATATTTAATTCATATATTTGTATGAAGATCACTAAGATATTTCGATCATCTCTTTCGAGTTAGATTCAAAAGTAGATTAGACAATACTGATCATTCTTAAGATATTATATAACTACCAAACGTGCCTAGGATATATTCTCATCATAATATTTATCAATCTTTCGATCTAGCAAGTTTTATGTTATGCATTCCTAATCCGTTAACTAATTGCTCCCTCTCGGGTATTCATGGGAACCATATTGATAATGCTAACATAAAAAGTACAAAAGAAAGAAGATTATTGAACACGTAATAAAATATAACAAAATTATGATGAACCCGTCACTTAGATACATACAATTGGCTAAGAAACTATGCATAATAACCCTAAATTGCACGTAAATCATATATTTATCATTTAGTATTTTAGATAATTTGGATTGGAATTTTGAAAGATGGAGGATTTGTGATCCATGTTAATATCCGATTAAAAATGATTTATGGAAATAAAAATATAAGTATCCAACATAGAAGCACGAAAATACAATCTGAACACGATACGATACAAAAAATTTACAATCCTTATTCTTAAGAGGTTAAATATGATTGATCGTGATTGTCCACATTAATATTATTAATTTAATATATGTAAAGTAATTAATAAAAATATTTAACACTGTTTTGTTGAACAATCACACGAGAGAAATACTAGTTATTTTAAATATTAGTGCATTTAATGAATTAAAACTTAAAAATAATTTATTCTTGATTGCTTAATTAAATAGATCAATTAAAAAACTTGTTATGATTGATTATAACTAATAAACAATCTATATTAAAAATAACTTATTGTTAATATAGGAGATGAATTCTAAGACTGACGTACACAAACGTTTCATTAATCAAATGATTAAATCAGGGAATGACTGATAACTGAACTGGGAACAAAAAATTTCATGTATATTGAAAAATCAACTTCTCTCATTTTGTTTTAATTAATATTGCACTATTCAATAGGAATTGAGTCGTTAATTAAATCCAAACCACCCGAGCTCGGAATATTTTCTTCAAATAAAATATAATTTTTCTTATAATCCAAAAAGTAATATAAAATAATAATCTAATAAAACTCCTATTAAATTTACGTAGTATGGTACTATATTAAACTATGAATCTGTTATATATTTTTCTTGAAATTTAAGTTTAATTAAACTTTTCCTAAAACAAGGCTAATTAAATCTATCCCACCTCTACATGTTCTTATTGCATGTAGAAGATTTGGAGTTTTTTTTTTCAATTTTCAATACAAAGTTACAAACAAAAACTGATATGCATCGTATACATGAACTTCTTATATGCAACGGATGAGATCTTAATACAAAATAGAAAACAAAGTGCAGATATTAGTTGACTATCCAATATCTGTTGTGCAAGTACCCCATATAATTGGACCTAATATTATTTTTTTGAAAAAAATAATACGTTTATCGAAAAAAGATAATACCTTTTGAGATTGTTAAAAAAATTAAATTTCCTCAATAAAAGCATTACTTTATTTGCAAATAAGTAGTATGTTTGGCGAGTGCAAAAAACATTTGAGGGCACAATTCACATTTTTTTTAAAAATTTTATAGGTCGGATTTTTTATTTAATAAATAACAAATTTATGCATTTGATAGTACAAAAAATCAACTCATTTGAATATTTGAATACATTTTGTATTATTCCCTACTCCATCATTAGTAGAAATTTCAACCACAGAATTGGATATTTCTCTAAACATAAAACATCCATAATTTTCTTGGTTACACTTTTGTCCTTAATTTTCTTGATTACAAAAATCATTTTTACGATACCAAATTTATGAATAATATATATATATATATATGTTATCTATTATCAGTCAGATAACTCAAATTACTTCTAAATTAAATATATTTAGATGAATATTATATTTGAATGATTAAAAATTACTGAATTTAGTTGAATCAATATTGGTTTATTTGTTATAATTATGTAAGTAAACATTTTATTATAAAAGTAGGCCTAGATCAACTTGATGTTTGAAAATTAACGGCTACAATTGATTCCATCTGGTAGTTATATAAAAGGTGCGGTTATTCGCACATTTGAAATCTTTAAAAATAACTTAAATCTAAATACACCTCATATAAAATTAATAATTCTTTTATTTTTACTAAATATATCTTATTTATACTTATTATATTCTTTTAATTAAAAAATAAAAGATTCATTTTGAAAAAGTTTAGGATACAAAATTGAACCAATAATGCAATGAAGGCCCAGTAGCAATACATACCCAGCCATTCGCAGAGTTCTCATCAAATCATACTCCTATGTACTTTGCCCACAATCGTCTGCACCAAAAATTGATCGTCTGCACTAAAAATTGAGTCGTAACATTTATATTTACAAAATAAAATATTTTCTTTGTTTTGAAACTCCTAAAGAGGGACAAGGGCCACACTAATGTCACAGATGATCTCAAGCTCATTGAATTTTGTGTTCTCCGAAATCCAACCTGAGAGAGAGTATTGATTAAGGTTTCATTGATCGGGTGAAAGGTAGGTGTTCTTCGATAGAAGTATACATATGTCTCTGGGAATCTGCCTGATAAGAGATCGAGATTGGAATTCTGGAACAAACCTCCCATGGTTCATGATAGATGCAGAGATGTCATTAAATCAACTATGGATAGTTCGGCAATTGTGTAAATGAAGGCAGAAGTTAAGCTTTTGGTAGCAACTGGCAGGCCTTGACCATTCTTACATACCGGTCAACGAACCCGATTCTTGGGGAAGAAGGTGATTTCCTTACGTTGAAAAATGTAGTTCTTTGTTTTTACGTGATAGGAAAGTTACGCGAATTATATTAAAATTTTAATATAAAAAAGTTGAAATATTTATAAAATATTCATTCTGTTGATGTATTTTGATTTAAGAATAAGGAAAGGATAAGATTATGTTAATTTTAAATATATATATATATATATATATTTTTTTTAATTACTTTAATTATGTTTAATTTTATTTTAATTATTTTGAGGTGTATTTAGATATTTTGGAGATTGGTGTAGGGTCCTTATATTAAATCAGGGCATCTTCTGCTTTCACATTGTATGTCTACCTCAACAAACATTTTATAAATTATTAATTCCCCTTTTTATTAAAAATTAATAAGCCGGGTTTCTACGCTACACACATGTAACAAGTTGACAACTTCCTGTCGACAATAGTATAATCATGTTCAATACTGTCATTTTCAGAGACATCTACGTTTGATTTACATATAAATGTTAAATAGGTGCTAATATTTATTTATTTATTATTACTAGTATTTGTTTTATAAAAGAAAAATCCCAAATAAATAAAAGTGTAAAAGTAATGTTAAAATTAGAAATTTGGTACGATCTTACATATTCAAGCTTATTCCATAGGTGACTATGAGTCTAACTACACTCTAGTGAAGTAGCATTCTAAAATAAATGTAAGTCTAGGCACACTATAATAAATTACATTCTAAAATCAATTGATCATTGGGAAAAAATAACTTACTAGATATATAAACTAGTTTTCTTTATTATTATCTTCTTATTGATATTTTACCAAGTAAGCAAAATAGATTACAATCCAACCATCGATTATTAATCAAAAAGACTAAATTAATTATTAAATTACTTTAAAAAAATCATTTTCGTTGCACCAAAAACTCACATTGGTAAATCAAAAGACTAAATTAACTATCAAGAAAATTTTTGAGAAAAAACATCAGAAACCCTTCTCAAAACGCTTTTCAAATGTAAAGTTTTTGAAGACTATAGATACATAATACATAATAATAATAATAATAATAATAATAATAATAATAATAATAATAATAATAATAATAATAATAATAATAATAATAATAATAATCTTGGTAGATTATTCAAAAAATTATATCAATAATACAGGCGCATCGAGATCTCAGTATCTCACAAGTTACTAGGTATATCACATGAAATGAAATTATTGAACATTTTCAGCTTGCTTGTTTGAATAAAATAATTAGATTTTATATTATAAAATAAACACATTAAAATATACTTACGAATAAGAGTCGATAATTTTTTGTATTATAAATATATCAATAATACAGTATGTCTTAAGAAATTGATAAATATAGAATTTACGTGCAATTCGAGGTTATTATGTATAGTTTTTTAGGCAATTGCATGTACTTAAGTGACGAGTTCATCATGATTTTGTTATATTTTGTTACATCACGTGTCTATTGAAGTTTTGACAGAAAAACAGATAATTAAGGATGTATAAACCACGTCTCAAGTCACATGGACTGTGCTTATCCTCGTGATATGATCTTAACCATCGCGATTTGGTGTGATTCGGGCATATCTTCTAAATTTGGTGTGATTCGAGCATATCTTCTAGATTTGGTGTGATTCGGACATATCTTTCCATTCCAATTAGAGATACAGATGCTATCAAAATCCTAATAATTGTCTATAAAAGGAAGGCGACATCAGATTATAGAGATCATACGACATAGTATACAACAAATTTTAGGGTTAGAAACAAGGATATAAAGGAGGATCAATCAACTAAGTCATCAGATAGAGAGAGAGAGAGAAACGAATATCGTTTGGGCTTCAATAGTCTTCTTTTCCTTTGTTCTTTTTATGTTAGCCATGATTATCAATAGGTTTCCCATGAATTATGTATTAAATATTTGTGTTAAACATCTAGTGATTCTAGGGAGTGCATGATTATGGATTCTTATGTTTTTCTTTACTGATATTATTTTTCCTTCCTATATTTGTTTATGCTTCCTTCATTTGAATGTCGTATGAAATTATGTGAAGACTAATTGCATATGTGTACTTAATCCATTATTGCCCGGGAGAGAGTAATTGGTTAACGGATTAGGAATGCAAAACATAACACTTGCTAGATCGGGAGATTGATGAGTATTATGATGAGAATAGATCCTAGGCACGATTGGGAGTTAGATAATATCTTGAGAATGATCAGTGTTATCTAATCTACATTTAGATTTAACTCGGAAGAGAGGATCTAAATATATTAGTGATGCAAATTTGGTGCTCAAATAAAATCTTTGGAGATGCAAGTTGGTCAAATGGTTAAAATACTAGGAAGCATACAACAAAAGGGACAATTTTCAAGTACCGCTGAAATCAACCTAAAGTAGCAATGTCATGCCGAAAATGTGAAAGACGAGCTGCCGAACAAAGAAGAAAAGAAAAGTGGTAGAGTGCATCGGGGGGAGAAGCAAAGGAAGTCAAATATATGTCACCCTTTGCATACGTTCCACCATTGCCAGTTCCACAAAAGCTAAGGAAGTAAGCGAAGGAGATACAATTTACTAATTTCTTAGAAAATTTTAAGAAATTATAAATTAATATTCTCTTCGCTGAAACTATTGATCAAATGTCTAACTATGTTCAATTTTTTAAGGAAATTCTGGCCGAAAAAAGGAGAATTGAAGACCATGAAACGGTCAATCTAATGGAGGAGTGTACTGCAATTCTCCAAAGAAAGCTTCCACAAAAGTTGAAGGATCTAGGAAGCTATACAATTCCATATGAAATTGGCAACACTCACTTTAATAAAGTGGTGTGTGATTTGGGGGCAAGCATAAATTTAATGTCGTTATCCATATTTTAGAAATTAGGCTTAGGAACTGTGAAATCATCCTCCATCATATTACAATTTGCTGATAGGTTTATAAAGTACCCAAAAGAAATTATAGAAAATGTGCTCGTGAAAGTAGATAAGTTCATATTTCCCGTGGACTTTGTTGTGTTGGATATGGAAAAAGACCACGAGATGCCATTGATTTTGGGTAGACCATTCTTAGCCACTGCAGGAGCCCTCATCGACATGAGAATAGGAAATTTGACTCTAAGAGTAAATAACGAGAAAGTAGTGTATTCCCTGTATGATGCAAAGATGTTTCAAGGGGATATTGAAGATTGCAAGGCTGCAAAGATAGTCCAAAACACCATCGATCAGAAGAAGTCCAAAGGTTTGCCGGCAGAGTCTCTTAAATCTTGCATAAGCCACACTATCCTTCCTTGCAGAATTTAATTGACAATTTTAAACTTATGCATGATTCTTCTATAGAACCAAAGACGGAGACATCTCGTAAGGAAAGCATCAAAGAGGAACTAAAGTGGGATCACCTTCGTACAAGTTTAGAAGTCGATAGTGCCAAGAAGGTTGAAATTGAAGGATGGCACCATCGTGCAAAAGAGAAGGCATTAAAGAGTCTCCTTGGGCATGCCGAGCTTTATAAGAATTTTATGGCTAATATTTTTAGAATTACACAACTTATGTGTCTGTTGTTTAAAAAGAAAGCACCTTTTAATCTTGATGAGTTGACTTTGCAGAAATTGAGGAACAAGTTTATCCACATGAACTCAACTGTCAAGAGAATCGATGCCAACATAGCAATTACGCTGAACACGATGGAACATTGGAGCTTTCAACTCCCACCGAACCCACCTTCTAAATAATACAATGGAGGTTAGTGATTCATGGCTTTCCCATCTATCTTTTCAAACTTATTCTTCCAAAAGAATAAGTTTGGGGGGTGGATGGATGTCGTACAATGAATTCCTGTTCTTACTTGAAATTTTTAGTACATATATTTTTTTAGTTTTGTTAGTAGTATGTGCCTAGGGATCATGTTCGTTTCTCTATTTTGATGATTGTGTTATTGATTGATGCTAATGATGATAATAGTTTATTTGATAATGATTATTGATGAATTGAGCATATTGTGAAAAAATGATATTTGTGCATGCAATAAAGGACTTGAATATCTTGAATCGTGATTAGCATGGGAGATTTTGAGTCTATTGATTCTTTGTAGTGTGTTTAGTTGGATAAATGTTACAATGTCTAGAACTTGCCTATGATTTGCTCAAGTTTAAGAGATTAATGTTGATTTTGGAAGTGATTTTAGGCCATCTTTGGTAGCCCAATTATCCTTTCAATTTCGACCATTTACACAAAATTATCCTAGTAAGCCCTTTGAGCCTTGAGTCTTTCTTTGATAGACAAGTTACAATATTTGTACATGAAAGTAATATAAATACAGTGGACTTGTCGAATAGAAAATAATGTTGCATGTTAGAAGGTCTTGGTAAATATGGAGGAATGAATTGAAAGATTGTGAAAAATGGTTATGAATTGGAAGACAAGTCACTTCCTTAAAATAAGAAAAAAAAGGAAGAATTGGGAGATGAGTTACTTCCTCAAAAAAAAAAAAAAAAAAAAAAAAAAACAACAACAAAAGTTGTTGAAAATCGGAAGTGACTCCCCATAGCTAATAAAACCATTGAGTGAAATTTGAAGTTGACTGAATATTGGATAGGAGTTGATAGAAGGAGGAATAAAGGTAGACAAAAATCTAGTTGTACTCGTTGGCCATGAGGTGAATGTGAAAGGTTGTAAAGATCAACAAATTCGACGAGTCCACTTGATTAAATCACTTAGCCATATATTCTTACCTTGACCAGAAGCCTACATTACAATTAAATTTAAAGTCCTTCTAATCATTAATCCACTTATTGCATGAAAAAGAGAGGTGAAATCATGGGCAAACATATGGTTAATTCTAAATTTATTTTAACTTTGAGTGTCATTTATATTTCCCTATACATTTGAGTGTGAGAGATACACAAACATGGTAAAGGTCATTGATTTAAAATGTTAAATAAGTACTAGTTGGATGGCATGAAGTAGTTTATTTACAATATGGTTAATTTTGATATAATTATAATAATTTTTTTGTTTGAAGCATCGTATACTGTCAAAACACCCCTTCATTTTGAAATGAAGGCTCGTTATCATTGTTCGAGGACAAACAATATGTTAAGTTTGGGGGGTTGATAAACATAGGATTTACGTGCAATCGGGGTTATTATGTATAGTTTTTTAGGAATTTGCATGTACTTAAGTGACGAGTTCATCATGATTTTGTTATATTTTGTTATGTCACGTGTTTGTTGAAGTTTTGACAGAAAAACAAATAATTAAGGATGTATAGACCACGTCTCAAGTCACATGGACCATGCTTACCTTGTGATATGATCTTAACTTTCGCGATTTGGTGTGATTTGGGTGTATCTTCTAGATTTGGTATGATTTGAGCATATCTTTTAGATTTAGTGTGATTTGGGCATATCTTTTCATTCCAATTAGAGATACGGAGACTGTCAAAACCCTAGTAATTGTCTATAAAAAGAGGGCTACATCAGATTATAGAGATCATACAACACAATATACAATAAATTTTACGGTTAGAAACAAGGTTACAAAGGAGGATCAATCAACCAAATCATGAGAGAGAGAGAGAGAGAGAGAGAGAGAGAGAGAGAGAGGAAGATCGTTTGGGCTTCAATAGTCTTCTTTTCGTTTTTTCCTTTTATGTTAGCCATGATTATCAATATGTTTCCCATGAATTATATTTGAATATGTGTGGTGATTATGGATTCATATGTTCTTTTCTTTAATGATATTAATTCCCTTCCTATATTTGTTTATGCTTCCTTGATTATGTGGAGACTAATTGCATATGTGTAGTTAATCCATTACTATCCGAGAGGGAGCAATTGGTTAAAGGATTAGGAATGCATAACATAACACTTGCTAGATCGGGAGATTGGTAAGTATTATGATGAGAATAGATCTTAGGTACGATTGGGAGTTATATAATATCTTGAGAATGATTAGTGTTATATAATCTACATTTAGATCAAACTCGGAAGAGAGGATCTAGATATATTACTTAATCTCCTATAAATATAGAAATTAAATATGGTTTGATACATTAAAGGAATTCAGATGAACCATATGAATGCATGACCTTAGATTTCATATAATTTTTTATTATCTTTAGTTGTTTGAATCTGATTTGATATTTATTTCTACTTCTTTATTTGTTTTATTTTGTTTTACCAAGCCAATTTCAAATTGATTTTTTAGATAAAAGATAGTATCATAAATGAATACTTAGTTGAATTTACTATATACAGTCTCTGTGGATACGATACCTGTTCTCATCATATTTTACTATAATTTATCTTGTGCTCTTGCGAGTCGTATTTTAAGTGAAATAAAATACTAAACTCACACAACTTTTTTTTTTTTTTTTTGTTGAGAATAAAGAATGGACAAGTTGTTGATTCATAATTAATTGTGTTTTATTATATTAAATTGCTTAATACTGCTATTAGTTTGAAGTCAACCAATCTTGCTTTCTTCAAATACATGAAAAAAAAAATTCCAATAATGTAGGCTGTAGCTGTCAACTTGTTCATGTTTATTTGTATTTTATTTTTTTTAATGGAGGAAGTATCATTAATAATAAAATCTAATTACTCTTCTATAATATCTTTTTTCTTATTGAGCAGCAAATTCACTAATATTGGTACAAGTATTTTTTGAAATCGAAACGAGTTTGTTTGTGGCTGGGTTTGACAAGAAAATGCTTGTAATGAAACATGAATGATCGCATGCTTTTCCTATTTCTCCCTTATTGTTGATAAGTCAAAGAGGAGATGATGAAACATAATAGAATCCGTGCAACACGAAGTAGGGCTCCAACCTTTGAACAAGAAGAGGTTTCTTACAACAATTTTATGTTAACTTTAAATATATATCATCAAAATTGATTTGACCTCTAGGATTGTTTTTGGATTTATATTCTTATTTTCAATAAATATTTAATATATATATATATATTTTTATAAGCAAATTCTGAAATAATATAAGCATATAATTATTTAAACAAATCAGTGATTAAATAAACAATATTTTCACAAGTTCGTAAACTTAAGTTAAAATAGTAAAATCCAAAATCTATCTCTGTCCGAAAGTCTTGTCCAAATAAAGAGATATAAAATACATATTTTTCAGCATAGAAAACAATAATTATTCTATAAATTTTTATTCATGCATAAATTCAATAAAAAAATTATAATCTTTATGAAAATGACGTTTTCCATTAATCATATTTAAAGGAACAGTCCATGTGTATCTACGCTCAAAAACTTTAATTTTGCAAATCATTCCACTCTCTACTTTATTAAATGAGAAATACTTGAATACAAAAAATATTAATAAGATAATATCATTGTAAATTTGTAAAACAACTTACTATAATTAAAATTAATTGCTAACCAATGTCTCAAAATTGTCATTTTAATCAAGTTAATGAATGAATCTAGGCATGAGGTGATAATTATCCATTCCTTAAGCTTGGAAAAAAAAAAACAATACAATTTATGTTAGAAAATTATAACTTCTTACAAAAAGATTATTATAAAATTAGGTCAAAATTAATTTCTTATGTTGGCAAATATATTTGAAGTTAGATTATTTTTAAGCATTATGTCAATCTACCTAAAAATCATGACATAAGCACTTGCGATTTGTAAACCTAATAAATTTTAATGAATACAAATGGAATGTAAGAGAAATTTATAGCTCCATAATAATTGAAATATTAAAAGACCTAGAGAACTAATAAGCGATGAAATTGTTAGAGAAGTTTTTAGTTATGTTCCTTGATTTATAAAACGCGGGGAACTTTGAAATCAGAATCGAAAACATTTTGTGGAGATATTCGTGCTTATTTATAAACATATATGTAGATCTAGAAATTAATACTCACAATTATATATTATGTATTGAAAAATTATCTAATGAAGGATCAATCTTTTATTAATCAATCATAAAGAGAGTTATGCATAATTATTGAAGTAGTTACGTAAAACAATTTTCAAAATTTAAGAAGATCAAGTTTTACAATTTTTGTGTTAACTAATTAATTACATAAATTATCATTACTTAGATATATAAATAATCAATTAATAAATGTTCAAAAAGTGGCATAATTAAGAAATTATAATCTCGTTGTGTTGTTTGAGATGTGCATCCTACTCCTATACATAAACACTATAGAAATATATCAAATCTTGATTATTGCTTCAATAAAAAATTCCAAAGCTTCTTCATTTACAAATACATTAATAATTTTAAAAAACATTTGTTAGATCTCGACTTATATATACTAACTCTTGGAGATGTCATCATTTATCTATTTCTTCATCACACACCTAATTAAAACATAAGAAAAAAGATATATGTTAGTAGATAAAAAATGATTTTACATATATATATATATATATATATATATATATGTAGGTGGAATATTTCTAACCACGTGATCCGAAATCCTTCAAACACTTTATAGGAAGTTATCCACCAATTATGTCCATAAACCTTTGGGAAATTACCAGCACATTGGAAATAAATATCTATATAATATGAAATATTATGAAAATATATAAATTTCGAGTTTGAACTTTTAGTGAATGGCTCACCATTTCAATTAATATTGGAGGACATGAAAACAAACTAAGAGGTTGGACATATGAATCATTTTTTTTATAAAATTAACAAATATTGACAAAAAGTTGAATTTAAATAAAAGAGCATATTAAATGTAACTAATATATGCGGATGTAGCTCAATAGAACATAAATTATAAATAATATATTTCAAAAGAAAATATAAATCTAAGGCTTCTAAAAATTAAAAGCTTGCCGTCTATATATTTTTTAAATAACAAATACTTAACATGACTATTGACTAATGTTAACATGAATTTATTACTAAAACAATACATAAAAATTCAAGAAATTAGAAAATTAATTATTTATAAGACATTGTCTATTTTTTCGTTTGATATAAGTTTAACATAAAATCATCCTAACTACTCTGCAATGAATATGTCAATACTTATTAATATACAAATATTCTTTGAAAATAACTTATGGAATAAATCTAGGGTTGTAACATGCATAAAATAAAATAGAAAATGAAAAAAAAATCCCACAAAAGAAAAGATCAACAACAATTTATCACCAGAAGTACTAATACATAACAAAGTTTGCAAAATATGCAATATGAACTTTAATTTATGCACTATATGTAATATGAATTTATCAAAGAAAGGAATAAGAAACACCTTGGATATTAAAATTTGGAATTGGCTGAAGTTTGTTTCACAAAAAATAAATAAATAAAAAAATTCATAACAAAACTGTTAATATTTAATGTTAATCAAACTACAAATTAACTCAAAAGAAAACAAAGAGATTCGTAAAATAAAGAATAAAAAGTAAGAAATTTAGAAATTTTGGGTTAGATATTGAATTTCAACATGTATGGATGTGTAAGGATACTATCTCTCTCAATACTCAACTGGAACAACATTAGACCATTTGGCAATGTTTTACACCTGCATCTATAAAAGTTTTGAAACTCATATTATGAGAATTTTGAAATCCTTATGCAATTTTAGCACATGTGATTCATAATTAATTTTTTTTTGTTAATTTCAAAATAAATATTTGAGATTGCTAAGTATAAACCTATAAATATTACTTTATTAGAGATTTTCCAAATGAAAAAGATAGTCATTAGAGAATTTGAGAGTAGAGGATTAGACAATGGGCCCCTGTTTGGAAGGTGGAGGAGCCTTTGAAGAGACACGGTCTTAACTCCAACTTAAGGAGATCTCGAAACACATAATTTCTTTTGCAAGAATAAATAGATCAGCGGGATCCCCTAAAACTGATTAAGCAAATGCGAAGAATCCTCTTTTATGTATTGGAAAAAGAAAATATTATAGCACAAAGTCATCTCCTGATGAATTTTTTTCCCGAAATATTGCATTCTAAGGTTAATAGTGTAAAATTAAAAAAATAAAAAGTAAAAGAAAATTCAAGAAAGGATATGTTGTAGTAGAGAGAGAAAACGTACGTGATGGATATGTGGTAGTAGGATTGTGTTTTAGTGAATGACTTTGTATGTTATGGTTCATTTATGCAACAAAATAGATAAGGTTGTTCAAATTTATGAACTTTATGGCTGGATAGATATATACATAGGAATCGCCGTCCAGTTTTGTGATTGATGGGATACAATTTTCCTTTTTCAAAATTTATTTAGTTGTAAGAGATCTCCATGAATGTCACTAACTAATTGAATCAATAACAAAAAAATACATGATTTTTGCTGATTTATTCAATCACCAAGAGGAGAAATACATTTCGAATCATTTAATATTTTGTTTGCAGATTACTAAAAGTATTTCGTCTATTGAAAACCTGTTTTACGTGGGAAATAGAATATTTTTTTTAAAATAAAATACATTATGTTATTATATATATATATATTGATATAGATATAAATTCTTTGTCAATTAAATTAAATGCATCGTAAACTTGATCTATAATATCAAGACCAGCTTCGTCTCTAGAGGAGTTATCACCTGCAAAAGGAACTAGATACTTGATGTTGAAGATGTTGGAAGTGTGAATATGGCTGGGAAGACAGTTCGCCCTCGAATCCATATCAACTTCGTCTCTAGAGGAGTTATACCTGCAAAATGGACTAGATGCTTGACATCGAAGACGTCAAAAGTGCGAATATGGCTAGGAACACGAAGATGAGAGCATTGGAGTTAATCTTCTCCACAACCTCAATATGACCAATCTTGCAGGACTTCAATTTATTGAACTCATGAAGGGGAAATCGATACTTGGTGAGGACGGCCCAAACGAAATCACCCACCTCAAGTCAAACATCACCTCGCCTCGCCTCCGCAGAAACTTTGTACTTGGAGTTGGCAGTCTCCAAGTGTGAATGAGTAGTAACATATATATGGTGAAGCTGGCTAATCATGTCAACAACTCGTACATCAGCAGAACGTGTAGAAGAAAGTGTAAGAAGGTCCATAGGAGCACGAGGGAATCAAACCAAACACCATATAAAAGGAATTGAACCTGGTGCTTCGATTCAAAGCTTGGTTGTGGGCAAACTCTGAAATACATAACTTAGCATCCCATGTCTTCAAATTATCACCCACCAAGCAACGAAGCATGTTGCCCAACGAATGATTAACCACCTCAGTCTGCCCATTAGTTTGAGGGTGGTAAGCACTGTTGAAATGTAACTTAGTGTTGCCTATACGCCACAAAGTACGCCAGAATGGCCAAGGAAACGGGAATCCCAATTCAAAATAACAGACAAACGTAAGCCATACAAATGAAAGATATCACAAAAAAATAAGGTGGAAACATGAACAACATCAAAAGTGCATTTGCATGGAATGAAGTTCACCATCTTAGAGAAACGATCAAAAACAATAAAGATCAAATCATTATCTCATTGGTTACGAGGGAGCCCCACTACAAATTCCATGCAAATGGTAGCCACGGGCGGGGAGAAACAGGCAAAAGGCAATACAACCCAACATTAGTAGTAGTGCCTTTCAAAACTTGGCAAACCCGACAGCGAGCAATATTATGACGAACAGTAGGCCAAATAAAATGATGACCAACCAATTCAACGGAACAATCACCCCCCATGTGACCCATCCCAAGAATCTTTGAAATAATTCTCAACCTCAAACTACATTTAGGGACACACAAACGGACACCCCAAAACAAGAACCCATCCACCAAAGCATAATTCTCATAAACATCACGAGAGTGACAATGGGCCCAAAAAAAGGGTCAGATACATATAGGTCACGAAAAGTATCAAACCCAATCACCTCAACAATAAGGAGTGATGACAACTCACAGCATTAGCGACCTTATTTTCCACGCCAGCATGATGGTGACCAACAAAAATAAACTACCAAAGAAAAGAAGACCACTTGGCATGACATCAGATAGAGAATCTTGAGTAGCCAAGTGTTTGAGGGCCTCATGATCAATATAAAGAACATACTGCCTCTGAAACAAATAGTGACACAAATAACGAACAACATGAACCACAACATAAAACTCAATATCATAAGTACTGTGTCTAGAACAAGCGTCGATCACTTTCTTGCTTAAAAAATGCCACAAGACGACCAGCTTATGTCAAAACAACACCAATTCCCACTTTTAAAGCATAAGAGTATAACTCGAAAGGGGTGGAGAAGTTAGAAAGCACAAATAGGGATGCACTAGTTAGTTGCGACTTGATCTCCTGGAAGACTGCCTCAGCTTGAAGAGATTAAGAAAAGGACTTACCATGCATGGAATTGATAAGGGGTGGCCATAATGGTACCAAAGTATCTAATAAAATAATGATAGAAGGAAGCCTGACATGGAAACTGCGGACCTCGGTAATAGTAGTAGGAGTTGGCCAGTCCCGAATAGCCGTTATCTTGGATTCAGCAACCCCAATACCAGTAGCAAAAATCTGATAGCCCAAGAATAGAATAGAGTTAATGAACAATGTACACTTCAATGGAGAAGAATAAAAGTGTTCATCTCGAAGACTAAACAGAACAACTCGAAGATGGTCGAAATGCTCAGCCTCAGACTTGTTGTAAATCAGAATATCATCAAAATAGACCATCATACAAGTGTCAATGAGAGGATGAAGAGACTGGTTTATAACCCGCATGAACGTACCTGGAGCATTGGACAACCTAAAAGGCATAACGAACCACACAAAGAGGCCTTCATGAGTCTTGAATGCAATTTTCCACTCATCACCTTGTCGGATCCTGATATGATGATAGCCACTCCTCATATTTATCTTACTGAAAATCAATGCACTAGAAAACTTATCAACAAGATCATCAAGGAAAGACCATTCACCCTAGAATCAAGATCAACTTCGTCTCTAGAGGAGTTATCACCTGCAAAAAGGACTAGATGCCTGACATTGAAGACGTCAGAAGTGCGAATAGCTGGGAACACAAAGACAATAAGCGTTGGAGGTAATCTTCTCCACAACCTCAACATGACCAATCTTATGGGACTTCAATTTATTGAACTCCTGAAGGGAAAAACGATCCTTGGTGAGGACGACCCAAACAAAATCACCCACCTTAAGTCAAACATCACGTTGGCTCGCCTCCACAGCAGCCTTGTACTTGGAGTTGGCAATCTCCAAGTGTGAATGAGTAGAGTAACATGTATATGGTGAAGATGGCTAATCATGTCAACAACACGCACATCAGTAGAACAAGTAAAAGATAGTGTAAGAAGATCTACATGAGCACGAGGAACCAAGCCATACACCATATAAAAGGGACTGAACTCGGTGCTTTGATTCAAAGCTTGGTTGTGGCCAAACTCTGCAATACATAACTTAGCATCCCATGTCTTCAAATTATCCCCCACCAAGTAATGAAGCTTGTTTCCCAACGAACGATTAACCACCTCAGTCTGCCCATTAGTTTGAGGGTGGTAAGCACTGTTGAAATGTAACTCAGTGTTGGCTATATGCCACAAAGTACGCTAGAAATGGCCAAGGAAATGAGAATCCTGATCTGAAATAATAGACAAAGGTAAGCCATGCACACGAAAGAGATCATCAAAAAATAAGGTGGAAACGTGAACAACATCAGAATTGTATTTGCATGGAATAAAGTTCATCATCTTAGGGAAACGATCAACAACAATAAAGATCAAATCATTACCTCATTGGTTGCAAGGGAGCCCCACAACAAAGTTAAGCTAGTGGCAGCCCACGGGCGGGTAAGAACACGCAAAGGGCGATACAACCCAACATTAGTAGTAGTGCCCTTCAAAACTTGGCAAACCCGACAGCGAGCAACATCACGACAAAAAGTTGGGCAAAAGAAATGATGACCAACCATTTCAATGGAACAATCACACCCCACGTGACCCATCCCAAGAATATCTAAAATAATCCTCAACCTCAAACTACATGTAGGGATACACAAACGAACACCCCAAAACAAGAACCCATCCACCAAAGCATAATCCTCACAAAAATCATGAAACAATAGAGAGACAATGGGTGCAAAGAAAGGGTCAGATGAATATAGGTCACGAAAAGTATCAAACTCAATCACCTCAACATGTATGTTCGTCAACTAGGAGTGACGACGACTTAGAGCATTAGCGACCTTATGGTCACGCCAGCATGATTGCGAACAACATAAGTAAACTACTAAGGAGAAAAACCACTTGGCATGATGTCAGATAGAGAATCCTAAGTAGCCAAATGTTTGAGGGCCCCATGGTCAATACAGAGAATGTACTCCCTCTTAAACAAATATCATAAGTACTGTATCTAGAACAAGTGCCGATCACTTTCTCACTAAAAAATGCCACAAGATGACCAACCTGTGTTAAAACAACACTAATTCCCACTTTTGAAGCATCATAGTATAACTCGAAAGCGGTGGAGAAGTTAGAAAGCACCAATAGGGGTGCGCTAGTTAGTCGTAGCTTGATCTCCTGGAAGGCTTTCTCAACTTTAAGAGATCAAGAAAATGACTTAGCATGCATGGAATCGATAAGGGGTGGCCATAATGGTGCGAAAGTGTCTAATAAAACAACGATAGAAGGAAGCCTGACATGGAAACTGCGGACCTTGGTAATAGTTGTAGGAGTCAGCCAGTCATGAATAGCCGCTATCTTGTATTCATCAACCCCAATGCCAGTAGCACAAATCCGGTAGCTCAAGAATAGAACATAGTCAATGAAGAATGCACACTTCAATGGAGAAGAATAAAAGTGTTCATCTTAAAGACTAAATAGAACAACCCAAAGATGGTCGAAATGCTCAGCGTTAGAATTCCTGTAAATTAGAATATCGTCAAAGTAGACCATCACACAAGTGTCAATGAGAGGATGAAGAGACTGGTTCATAACCTGCATGAATATACCAAGAGCATTAGATAACCCAAAAGGCATAATGAGCCACTGAAAGAGGCCTGCATGAGTCTTGAATGCGATTTTCCACTTATCACCTAGTCGGATCCTGATATGATGATAGCCACTCCTCAAATCTAGCTTACTGAAAATTAATGCACCAGATAACTTATCGATGAGATCATCAATGCAAGTGATAGGAAAATTGTAACGCACGGTAACCTTGTTGATAGCACTACTACCAACATACATAAACCACTCCCTAGATTTCTTTGGAATGAGTAAAGCAGTACTGCACAAGGGCTTAAGATCTCACGAATCATGCCCTCACGGAGTAAATCCTTAATCTATCTACATAATTCTTCATGCTCAACTGGGCTCATATGGAAGTGAGGATGATTGGGCAGTGCAACGCCCAAAATCAAATCAATCTGATGTTGAATGTCTCCCAGGGGGGAGGAGACAACCCTTCAGGTAGAGAATCAGGGGTAACATCTGCAAACTTGAAAATAAGAGATGACATTGTGGAAGAATTTCAAGGGATCATAAGTGTCATGAGCAAAAAGAGCAAAATAGTAAAAGAAGCAGCAGACATCTCCTGAAGAAAAGCAGTTTGTCAGGTGGAAAAGAATGTGCAGGCTTTGGAACAGTAGGTAACAATACAATCTTAACATCCAAAAACATAAATATGTATGTATTCTTTCGACCATCATGAGTAACACTATGATCAAATTCCCAAAGCTTACCCAATAATATATGGCATGCATCCATAGGAACAACATTGCACCAAATAGAGTCCCTATATGTTTGACCCACAAAAAAATTCACCAATGCACATTTATCAATAATCACATTTGTCCCTTTTTGCAACTAAGATAAGTTATATGGATGTGGGTGCATCTCTAAATGTAGTGATAATTTGTCAACATCATATTTAGATATCACATTTTCACATGACTTGAGTCAATAATAAATGAACAAACTTTGCTATTAATTCTGCAAGTCGAATGATATAATAAATTTTTGTGTACCTCATCAAGTGGACCCTTTGGAGTAAGACAAATTATGTCGAGTATTAAAGAAGGGCAAGTGTCACCCAAAACATATACCTCAGGAAATCGGGCCTCATCAGATTCATAAAAAAATGGGCTCTCATCATACCCTTCCTCAATAGTGTCATCCGTATATAATCCATGACCTGTGCATTTGGGGCAGTTTGCAAGGTGGTAGCCCATGTCGCCACATGAAAAATAGGGACCACACATTAGCTGTGACGCCACTATTTGCACGTGGGGGTTCAACACACTGGCTGGGGTGTGCGAATTGCCGAGTGGAGAGACGACCGGCGGCATCTGGTGACTAACGAAAGGGGCGGCGGCTGTACTAGTGTGGAAAGAGAACTGGTGCTCAAGCGTGGTCAACCCCTTATGGGCTTCAGACAAAGTTGCTGGGTTAAATAAATTGAACATGTCCTAGAATAGTAATTGAAGGTCGCCGATGTATCGGTTGATCAATTAGTCTTCAGATTCGGCTAAATCAATTCGATTAAGAACCTGGTAAAATTCTTCAGTGTATTGATCTACCGAGCGAGTCCCTTGCCTCAATGATTGAAATTTATGATATAAGGTATGAGTATAATTGTATGGTAGAAATTCACTTCTTAAATGTTTCGTGAATGATTTCGAATTCACAATCTTTGATTTGCCCTTGCGTGTGCGGTTTACCTTCAATTGATGCCACCACGAGGTTATGCGTCTCTAACAACGAGTTGCAATGAGGGCGACGTGTTTTTCTGTTGGCATGTCCTTGTATTCTAGGACCTCTTCGACGGACAATAACTAATATACAAACTCAGTGGGGTGGAGATTGCCTTTGAACTCAGGAAGATACAACTTGAAATTGTCTTCCCACTTGCGATTTGTATTTTCACAAACAACATTTTGGTGTGCTAATGGTGCAAACGGATTATCCACAGTGACTGCATCGTCAACGAAGACGCCGTAGGGGCATGGCAAAGTTGTGGCCGAGGAGGGGCCTGCTGTGTGCGATTGGAACATGGTTATGGAGCCGGGGTGGTGCCTAATTGGCCAAGGTATGAGTATAAATGTATGGTAGAAATTCACTTCTCAAATGTTTCGTGAACTTTTTTGAATTCACAACCTTCAATTTGCCCTTGCGTGTACGGTTTGCCTTTAATTGATGCCACAACGAGGTTGTGCGTCCCTGAAAATGAATGGTGACAAGGCCGACGCGTCTATTGGCATATCCTTGAATTCTAGGACATCTTCGACGGACCATACTCAATTGAAGAACTCATTGGGGGTGGAGATCGTCTTTGAACTCGGGAAGATCCAACTTGAAGTTGTCTTCCCACTTGCAATTTGTATCATAACAAAAAGGATTTTGGTGTGCCAGTGGTGCAAACAGATTATCCACAGTGACTCTGTTGTCGGACGAAGACATCTGCAGGGGCATGGCGAGAATGTGGCCAAGAGGCCTACTGTGTGCAGTTGGGGCGTGGTTGTGGAGCCGGGGCTGGTGCCTGATTGCCAAGGCTTGGGCATACAACAAATTCACAATAGTGCCCAATTGTTCCGGGAGTTCGTCTAATCTATGTGCGAGAGCAGCCTCACAAGGGTTTAATCGCTCAAGTCAAGGGAAAAATATCCTAATGTTATCAATCAAATTTAATCAACCATAGCAAATAATGTTAATAGGGTTTAAATACTAGCATCATAACCAACCAAAATTAAAGAAAGCCCGATAGTTTTGGGCCAAATAAATAAAGTATGAAATAAAGACAATAAATAATACCCAAAGATTAGTTGGGTATAATTATTCCAAATAATGAAGCACAGATTCGTCTCCACCATATGTTCAAAAAACCCCTAAAATATACTAAAAGGGCACATGTCACTTCAAGAATATTCTGCATTTTATAGTTAGAAAATATCTTTTAAAAATTTATAAGCAGGAAAAAAGTAGTTTTTTTTTTTTTTTTTTTTTTTTTTTTCTAACTAAAATTTTATAATTCAAATAACGTTTTTGTTACAAATTTGCTTTTGAAATATGATATTTTGTTTTAATCATCTTTTTACGATCTTTAATTTTATACCAATATTGTATATATATATATATAACATATTGTATTTAAAATATTAAATCATATTTTTACAATGTTATTTAAAATATGTGTTAGATTTGAACAAAAATTGGATTAAATTCTTATATGAATTTTTTACAATTTTATTTATGCCCGTTTTTAATATATGATATATAAATTTAGATCTTTAATTTGACACCAATATTGTATTTATTAAAATACATAATTATATTTAGAATTATAGATATAATTTTTATTGATGCAATATAGTTCTTTTATACATTGAATTATTAATTTTGAAATTTTGATATATGTGATGAATTTGAATAAATAGTGTATCAAATTGTTGTAGAATTTAAGCTAAAAATATAAATAAGTTTTTTATAAAAATAAATATATTATACTATTAGTTTATTATTTAATTTCAATAATTTATAGTAAATTAAAATATTTATATTCATTTCAGGAACAATTCAAAATTCACAATAAATGTTGTATAATTTATTGTTCAAAAAAAGTTAACTTATAAAAATGAAAATGCAATTTAATATAAAAAACTATATTTTAAATTCAATAATATTTATATAAATATATTTGATATAAATAATAGGTTATGTACATTTTTAAATAATAATAATATAATTTTATTATAAATTAATTATATAATAAAATATATTATATCACGTGTATCACACATGCGGACATAGTATAAAAGTCAAAACTTTTGTAATGACATAATGAAAGTCTCACCTATTAATAGTAAAAATTAGTAACTGTCAAATTTTGTAAATTTAAAGAATACACACGGTTAAATATATTGTATATATTTAGTGATAATTATAAATAATTAGTTTCGTAATTATTAGCCTAGATTTATGAAGCCTAACTGGGCTAATAATTAAGAAATAATTATTTACATTTATCACTATTATATACAATATATTTAATACAAATCAAAACAGATGTATATCTTTTTACATAAATAATTTTGTCACTGTTAATATGAATTAATGTTTCTATAATATAATATTATTATTGAGTATTTTAATTCATATAATGACTTGGAAACAATTGATAAAATGTTTATGATTGAACAATTGAATTGAGAAGCTCCAATTTCGTGTCAATTGACACACCTATCCTCCCTATTAATAATTAGAATTTTTTTTGTCAAACTTATTTATAGAAAAAATTAAAATTAAATAAAACATCATTGCATTAATTTTATGTTTTTAAAAATAAAAGAATTGTACTAATGGTTTTCTATTTCACAAAAAAATATTTAAGATATTTTTGTACGCAGTGCAAATCAATTACAAAAAGTGTAACCTACAAGAAGTACACAACTTGAATTCAAGAAAATCAACCATAAAATAATTGTAATTTTTTAATCTAGTATCTTATTTTAAAATAGGGAAAAGGTCCATGATCTTAAACTATTGCTCTCGGTACAACCAGGACCCTAAACTATTTTTTTGTTCAAATAGGCCCTCGAACTATGGGAAAAGGTACATCCATGACCCTAAACTATTGCTCTCGGTACAACCAGGACCCTAAACTATTTTTTTGTTCAAATAGGCCCTCGAACTATTATTTAGAGAACATCTAAGCCCTCCTGTTAAAAAAGCTAACGGATTCATACGGAAGATAATTAAACAAATTTACTTGGGTTGACTAATTTGACTAATTCTAATTAAATGACCCTAATCCCTACTTTAATTCATAATTAGTGGAATTTTATTTTTTAAATTAAGTAAATTAATTCATAATTAAATGAGAAGACTAAAATTAAGCAAATTAATTTATAATTAAATAAATTTTATCTATTAAATTTCATAAATTAAGCAAATTAATATTTAAATAATATATTACAAGGAAGATAAAAATATGGAGATTGTCTATATAGTGCGACTTCTCAGGTCACAAGTAATTAGTGCCATATTTTTATCTTCCTTGTAATATATTATTTAAATATTAATTTGCTTAATTTATGAAAATTAATAGATAAAGTTTATTTAATTATAAATTAATTTGCTTAATTTTAGTCTTCTCATTTAATTATGAATTAATTTACTTAATTTAAAAAATAAAATTCCACTAATTATGAATTAAAGTAGGGATTAGGGTCATTTAATTAGAATTAGTCAAATTAGTCAACCCAAGTAAATTTGTTTAATTATCTTCCGTATGAATCCGTTAGCTTTTTTAGCAGGAGGGCTTAGATGTTCTCTAAATAATAGTTCGAGGGCCTATTTGAACCAAAAAATAGTTTAGGGTCCTGGTTGTACCGAGAGCAATAGTTTAGGGTCATGGATGTACCTTTTCCCATAGTTCGAGGGCCTATTTGAACCAAAAAATAGTTTAGGGTCCTGGTTGTACTGAGAGCAATAGTTTAGGGTCATGGATGTACATTTTCCCTTTAAAATATGCAATATGAGTGTCCAAGTAAATATTTTAAAAATAAGATTTTCGATTATATTAATTGCCAAAAACTTATTAGCAATCACATAACATTCTATATGTTTTAAATATTTAAATTTTGTTTGTTAAAAGAAAATTAATATGAACGAATTACAAGCTGCTACTTATAATCTTTTCATAACTACAAAAAATATTCAAAACCAGAACTCTTTTCATGCGGAATTTTACTATTTATAATTGATTAATTTATTATATTAGTAAAAATTTGTGAAGATAAGAAAAAAAAATCAATTCAAATATATTATATATTATAGTGTCCTTGTTATTTACTTTTTGAAAAGTTTTGTTGTAATGTAATAGAAGATCTCCTTATATTATTAGTAAAGATCTAATTTTTAAAAATCTTAATATAACTAAGTAGTGCTAAGCATTTTATTTTAATGGCAAGAGTATTATTATAATCACAAAATATATTATTCTACATAAAAGAAAGTCAGATGGTTAGACTAATTTATAAAATCTGTATTAACAAAATATGATATAAGTCCATATAAAAAAATAGAATATCCCACGAAAGACACCATATAACTATGGCAAAATATGGATTGGGTCCGTAGATTATATTATTATATATTGTAAAATATAGGTAGATCCGTAGATTTTAAATCATTCTTCATATATATATATATATATATATATATATATATTGTTTTAATTAAAGATTTATATTTTCGGAAGTGCAGAAAATCACACCAAAAGAAAACATCTGAAAGGAGTAGTAAATCTTTTCATTGAAAAATATGAACATGAAGCTTTTTGTGAATCCCAAAGGCTCTGCTCCTTACATGTTTTTACAATTTAGCCAACTGCAATTTGGCTCTCACATAGCCCTGAGTAATCTGGAAGTGATCCGTCATACCGAAATGTGCCATGAGAAGCCATACATGAGTTAGCAGCTCTCCTCCTTGGCTCAGCTTCTCTGCATGGTCATTCCAACTACATTCAGCTGCAGCATATGTCAGTAAATACAACCAAGCTTGTGTAATTGTCTCCCATTTTTGGTTCTCATCTTCTTTCGATTGCAGAGAGTTGGCAAGTCTACAAGCGTCAAATAAGAGCGATTTGCTTCTGTCTCCTTTCACTTTAGCCGGTTCTATTCGAGTGTCCACTTTACTTAACTTCTTACAAGCATCAATCTTACGTAATTTCTTCTTATTGAAGTACTCAATGGCTTCCGCGCAGGTATCTTGGAACCGAATCAGCCCAATCCCACTCGGAAGCATGGAAGGTGACTTGATCAACAAATGCATCATGTAGTCAGACAACAAATTGCAGATTTCCCGTTTGAACTTCACATTGTCTTTTGCAGACGTTCGCTCTTTCAATATAAATTCGGATAGCCATTCTTTTTCTGGTACGCGGCTCTCTTCTACATTGGCGTGGAAGCAAAGATCTGTGGCCATGTGCCAGAGAAGAACACTTTGATCAAATTGTATCTCATGATGTACAGCATTGATGTCTTCAAGCAATCTCTTGTCGCCCCTATAACTACCCAACTTCTTATCATCACTGCTGTTACATCTTCGTTTTAGCTCATCGAAAATCAATGCCTTTAAACCTTTTGGTATGTTTGCAGTCTTCCCAAATAAGTCGTCAAAATACTGGCGGATTTTGATGCAGTGTTTTCGCTTTCCTTTAAGGCAACAATTCAATGTGTTGTATTGACCCATTGCATTGGACCACCTCCTTCTCGAGGGCACTACGTGCAGCTTCCTTAACCACGACACAAATCTACCGATGACCAACGCTGTGAAATCCATGGATCTTTTCAAGGCGGCCATAGACTTCCAGTTCCCAGTCAACCAAATCATCACCCAATCTGATGAAATAAGTATAACAACTGCATAGATTTCAAGAGAGATTGCACCTGCCAACAAGATGTAAGTGATGATCACCTCCGTTTTCCCGTAATTGTTCTTGTCCATGAACAGGAAGGCGACGAATGTAGCAGTGGTAAGCATAAAACTGAGTGTACGGAGCACGAAACCAAGCTTAGAGTAGACCGCATTGGCCTTGGTGTATAACAAATCATATACCAATCCAAGTTCAATCTCAACTATGTTGAAAGCCTTCTCCCAATTCATATCATCATCCGTGAAGATCGAAAGACTGTCCTTACTGTCCCCGAGGCTAAGAATCAGGTCAGCGAAAAGCTTCTTGAATGTGCCGAAGAAAGAATAGGCTTCCTGCAAAACTGCGGCTTCTTCATCAATTCCATCACCGGCATATACAATGTTTTCCGGCGGATCCCCCGATTTAAAAGCATCGGTGGAATCTACTAAAGAAACATCGTATCCCTCGCACTCCTTGAAAAGGAACTCATCCATGAATTTGGCATAGTTGGGCCCTGGATCTGGATCCGTAACCATTGACTGACGGAACTGATCTTTGCTAGCTGAGTAGAGAACCCAAGTCCTCTCACCGTACTTGGCAACCCCGGCGATGCAAATCACAATCCATAAATAATTTAAGAGGGCCCCACTCCATGATTTGAGGAGGACATAGAATGCAACGCCAACTTGGGCCACCAATCCAAGCAAATGCCTAGCCCAGAGCTCATTATCAGCCAGTGCGTAGGCTGTAATGGTGTCCGGCCCGCCAAGGTGCATAAGAAGAAAAGGTGCCCAGAACGCCATTATGGTGTCCGTGTCACGGTCTGACGTTTTTTCACAGTCGTCTGCTGACTGGGAGAGAACTCCGAGCGCAGTAGTAGCAACGTAATCGGCCAATAAGTAAGATATCCAGACAATGGCTGAGATGAATTTATTTTTTCTGTATTTTCTTCGATTTCCGGTGGCTATGAGAAGGATTTGAAGGAAAAGGCTCAAAAGGACCACCACCCGGATCTCCAGTGTGTCCCAGAGCTTCTGCAGTTTGTCTACAATTCGCCTCATCGTCGAGAGCTGAATGAAGATTGGAGATCGTTATTCGACTATAGCCGGTGCCAAGATTCAGTTCTTGTTTATGCTCTGGAATGGAAGATGGATGTGGTTAAAGTGAACTTCGGGAGAAGAGATGACTGGCAGAGACCTTGACCATTAATTATATATTGTCCAAATTCGAAATGCCCATTTCTCATGACATAACATGTCTTTTGTAATTGTACGGGTTCTTATCCTTCTAACTTTTTTTTATAAGGCGGTGCTGTGGTATAAATTTGTATTTGTGTAGTTGGATTAGATGTGCTAAAATTGGGAACCCCTTTCTGGATCAATATGAAATATTAGTAAAATTATTTTATTCAATTGGTCAGTTGATTTTTTATTTTTATAAACTATTTTTAGTTTTTTAGTTGAACTATCGATCACTGATTGAATCGACACTTAATGATTTAATCGGATTGATCCGACCCATTGAACGAACACCCAAATGATTTAATCAGTTCCATCTCTAGTTTATTTATAAATCATTGGTAATTAAGTGTGCTAGTTTGGAAGCGTACAGAGCACCTAGGATGGCAGTACCTGCCTCACATATTAAATATTTGATTATGTGAGTGAGGAACAAATCCCCTACCTAAATCACGACGTGGATGTACAAAAATGTCAAGACGAAACACTTTTTATTGTAATGATATATTTCGTTGTTATTGTAATGATATATTTCGTTGTCATTCACAGTTATATTTATTAAATAATAAATTGTAAAATTTTTTAAAATGTATTTTAGAATAGTCTCAATTGAATAAAAAAATTTAAAATACTAGAATTTATTAAAATGAAACAATAAATTATAATATTATATAAATTAATAATTTTTTTTTATTATTAGCTCTATCTAATTTTTTTATGTAGTCTAATTAATGTCACATTTTGCTGGAAATTTAAAAATTCAATAGCTAATTGTTGTTGTGGTACTTCGAACTTCACTGGTCACATGGGTATCTGCCCATAATATTTGCAATTTCTATCAAAGTTTTGAAGTTTTGAAAAAATTGAACATAAATTAAACAAAATAAAAAAATTAGAGATTTATAAAAAAAACAAAATCTTGTAAAATTATTTATCATATATTCAACAAGGCAAAGATTAAGGGGCATAAATTGAAATGGTCCGTGCAACATACATACTAAATTATAGAGAGGTCGAATCCATTCCCCTTATATTTCTCAATTTCTCTGGCAGACTTCACTGCGGATATAGGGAGATTTTCTACGACCAATTTCTTGAGACTTCTCTCCAAGCCCATTTCCATTGGGATTTCAACGAGATTTTCACAATTCTTCAGCACAAGGCATGTAAGACTGGGAAAATGATCAGTAAAGGCCTCCCATAAAACTAAATCTGTGCCAGCAATTAGCAAGAATTCAAGAGAAGGAAATTTATCATAACATATCCACGCATCTCCGATGAATGCATAGTTTACCAGTTTGAGGATCTTCAGGGTTTGAATCCTTCCTAACTTATATATCTGTTCCCAATTTAAGTAAGTTGCTGATAAGGTCAGCTTCTCCAGATTTACTGGGAAATAGTCTAAGGCGGAATGCGGCAGGCGCTGCAATAGATTTTCAGATGGTCTGCTGCCCCTGCTTATTAAATCATTCACCAGCTTCAAATTTTTAAGATGATCCAATATTTTCAAGCACTCGGCATCTAGAGTACCTAAGTCCCCACGAATTCCAAATTTCTTAAGGTTACGAGCCCTGCTGAGAACATCCATTGTGCAAGACTTGGGTGATAACCTAGTCAGTGTCTGAAGGTTTCCACCGGCACTACCTTCTTTCCATTGAACATTGGCGAGGACAATGCCTGCTTTAGTCCTTACATGCCTCAGCAGACCCATTCCCCAAATATTTGCTTCTATCGTAAGGGAATCCGACTCTGTGTCCACGACAATTGTCTGTAGTTTCTGCAGCTTGGAGAATTCTTCCGGAATTTTGAGATCATTGCCACACAGGGAGATGAAGCTTAAAAGATGAAGTTTCGAAATCCTTTCAGGAAATCGAGTTATCTTGATAGAGTCGGTAGCCAAAACTCTAAGCAAACAGAAGGCCTCCGCAATAGCAGAAATGCATTCTGAATCCATGACGACAGCTTTCTTGTTGAAACACAAAAGCGAACGTAGGTCGTTGTTCCTTGGTTTTTTCGACAGGAATTCAGAGAGATGAGAATGGATGGAAACACGATGATATTTTAGTACATTAGCTGGGGGTTCAAGAGTTCGTCCATTCGACATTCTTATCTTGTTAAAGAGATTCAGCTCTGTGATTGCAGCTTTAGAGATGCAGAATGCATGTATTAGAGGATGAAGACGACAACTTTTGACTTTGCCTATGGGATTTGTTTTGTCAACCATCACCAAGTTTCTGTCAACAAGATCCATGAGATAATCTTCTGCAGTTTCCTCTATGCCCATGCAATTATGTTGTACGAACCCTTCTGCAATCCACAAGTTGATTAATGTCCAAGTCGGGATCTCATAGTTTTCTGGAAACACCCCCATATAAAGAAAGCACTCTCTCAAGTAATGAGGCAAGACATTGTAACTCGATGCCACGGTATCTAATATAACTCCGGTTTCCATTTCGCAGTTCACAAACTTCAGGTTATATGATAATGTATTCCGTAGGCCTACGGTCTCATTCATTTCTTTTCGGCTCGACAATATGTCCAGAATTACTCGTCCCATATGCACTAGTGCAAGTGGCAGTCCACCACATTTTTTGTCCATAAATTCACCAATCCACATCAATTCAGGGGAGCGATCTCCAGGACACCCGAATACCTCGTACTGGAGAAGTTCCCAACTTTGGTCTTTCGGTAGAAAACTAATGCGGAAGGGTTCTCTGGTAGGATTAGCATGCCTACCAACATTACTGTGACGACTGGTTATCAGGACTTTTGCAGTGCAGGGAATGGTCTTTGGCAAGGCATGTCGAATAGCATTCCAGTCGTCAACACTGCATACATTATCAATGACTAACAAAAACTTTTGATACTTCAGATATTCACAAACTCTATGGGCTAGCTCTTCATCAGTTAGGCCAGACATGTCTTCCTTGGCGAAGTGTTTCAAAATTGTTAAAAATACCCCCTTCCTGTCGACCATTTCAGAAGCATGAACCCAAATGCGAATCGGAAATTCATAGCAGATCTGATCATCCCTAAAAATATTATGAGCCAATGTTGTCTTGCCAAGGCCAGCCATACCAATGATTGATATAACATCAAGCTCCACTGTACTTTCCAGGATATATCCCATTATCTTCTTTTTCTCATCTTCGAAACCCACAACGTTTTCTAGCCTGATACATGGCGTGTCCTGCATAAAAGTTAAACATACAAGAGTGAGAAACAATTGCAAGCTGATCAAAGAATTAGTAAACTAGCAGTAATTATATATTACTGTCCTAATATTTCAGCACAATGACATTATCATGGTTTCCATCTCTTCACGTTTGAATAATTTCAAGCTATGCAATTGATGTTTAGCAAGAAAAGAGTAATAGAATCATATTTATTTGTAGTAAGTAAAAAATTGAATTATGTATTTGTAAAAAAAAAATAGGCCCGAATTTCTAGTCAAATGGAGCAAATAAACATGTTTTATGACCACTTTTTACATAAAGAATTTTTTAGCCACTTTCTTGAAAATATTGTAATACTCGTGGTGAATCTGAAAATGCAACATATATGTTTGGACACTACACATTATCAAGATATTATTCGGTGGTATCTAACCTTAAGACATATGTTGCATTTTTCGAAAAATTTCAATTTAAGAAAAAAATAATTAAAAAACAATAGCACCAATCCATTTACAAATCCACCACCTCCCACACCATTCAAAAATTCACCACCACCGCTATCATTCTGACAACTATCGCAAGTAAAGTTATTAAAAAAAAAAAAAAAAAGATGTGCAACGAAGAAAAATGAGGTGCGATGGAGAATATATGATGGAGAAACACCATTCACAGATTCGTGACTATCATTGGAGCTAGGGTTAGATGATTGTAGGAAATTGTTGGGTTGTGTATGTGAAGTTTTTCTTCTTCGTTTTTTTCCTCAAATTTACTTTAAGAGTATTTAAGTACCTTTTTCTCAAAGTGGCTAAAGATATAGGTAATTTCATAAAGCGGCTAAAATATATTTTATCTTATGATAAAAATGAACGGAGTTTATACATATATTTTTGTTGACTTAAATACATTTTATGTGTTCAAACTTCTATAATTATTTCTAATCTGTTTCAAAAAAGGGCCGAGCGAATTTATTTTGACCTAGCCATTTTGCTCAACCGAGTAGATGTGAGATGAGTATGAGCGATCAGATTCTAGAAAAGGTCGAGCGAATTCTGGCATGACTAAAGATTTTCTCTGATATCTAATAAGTTTTGACATATTTGAAGGAACTTCAACATCTCAAAGAAGATACACCATACACAAAAGAACACCTTGTGCTAGAGAAACAAGCAAGAGAAGAGGAGTACCTTCCATCCACTCTACAATATTCAAAGGACATATCAAGAACATCCAAGAATATTCAATATTTTATTCTTTACCTTTTATTTGTTTAGTTGCCCAATCCCACTTACACGACTCCCGTAGGGCAAATTTGAGTATGGACTTCGAATCCTTTCCCCAAGCACCATCTGAGCAGCCACCAACGAACATAGTTTATCACGGTAGAGAGGTACGTGCTCGAATTAGGTAGCTGGAGTAGGAGATAGCCACCCTCTCACGTCAGATGACTCCACGACGACCCTCTTCATCGTCCCGATGAACGGTGACTCCTCTCTCATACTATATTTTATGTTTCTTATTATTGTTTATCTATCATGATTTTATAGCATGTTATTGATGTTGGTGTGAGGGAGGAAATGAATACATACATGTGGTAGTTAGGGGAAGCTTACAATGATGAAAATTATGAGAATATGATGTTTACTTCCTAAGTTTGAATTGACTCTATGTGGCAATTGTGACTGATTGATATAGTTTTATAAAACTGTCTCTTTAAGCTTACAGTTGAGCTATCTTTTGCATGTGTTATTTGATACACAACCCTGTTATTGACATGAGATTTGAGGCTTTGAGCACTACTTATCCACATGATGCTCTTTTATTTCATGTAGGATTATCACACTTTGTTGTTCATTCTAGAACTTGCTTGGCTATGCTTTTTGGAATTACTGCTCGGCTATGCTTTTTGGAATTACTGTTTTGAGTTGGAACATGTTAGATAGTAAGAGCATTTAGGATACCCTATCTGAGCTTTTTGCATAAACCACCCTAATAATTGATCCTTTAGGATACTCCGTTGAGCCTTGACTGTGTTTTTTTTTTGTTAAACCATCCCTAATCGAATTTTATCATGCTCCTCATCTTCATAACTGTTTTGAATATTTGTGGATTGCACTTCTAATGAATTAGGTGTTCTATAATATGAAGTTTAAAGTAGCATGCGTACCATTTGTCTCATGGAGGCTTAATTACTAGTTATTGACAGTTGTAGGAAGTTTAATATTGTTGTATACATTCCACTCTACTATGATATGTTGCTGCCCGAAAAAAAATCGTGGGCGGCAGAATAATATTACTGCCACTTTCAGTATCACTGCCATCTCCCGAAAAAAAAAAGGTGCAAATGCACAACATGACAGTAGTTCGATCATAGATACACAACAAGGTGGAGTTGGGAAAGTATAAACCAAAAGCTGTAATTGTAAATTCGTTAGAGTGCTTTAAATCCATGAATAATCATAACAAGTTTAGCCTAACTTTCTTCAAAATTTCACCTCTTTGATTTTAACTTGAACTACAACCACATTATACACCGAGAAGACCCTTTGATTTTATGGAAACTCAATTAACAAGCAGTGGAAATTAGATATCCGAGCAAGATAATGGTAAATGGCATGCTATGTGTTGATATGAGCGACTTTAAATTTATCATCGTGTTATACACTTGAGTGAAATGAGTTATCCTTTTGTAAGGGTATTAAATAATTGCATGTGTGAAATTAACTTATTTGTTGGGTGATGATGAGACACTCTAGGAACAATATCTAATATGAAACACTTGGCGGTTGAGTTAAATCTATCTTTTGGAAAGTGCATGAGTTGAGATATCTTGAGCATGAGCATAACTCTCCCCGTTTAGCTATGTGTATGCATTTGTTCTATGTTTGCTTGAGGACAAACAAATGTTTGAGTTTAGGGATATGATAAGTAGGATATTGTGCGTATTTTAATTGATAAAATTGTATTTTTAATACAATTAATTCTTGTGCACTCTTTATTTCCTACTTATTCAATGTTTTGACGAAAACTACTTCTTTTTTATTTTTGTGATTATTTGCAACACTTGTTTGGACAATTTCATACAATAAATCCACATAAGCAATTGGCCAGCCTTAGCCCTTCTGAGAAAGGAAGATTACAGAGAAGTTTATAGGCTGAAAAAGTTAAGGGCTTAATTAATATTAATTAATCTCAAAAACTTAATTAAGCCAACATATTAAACTAGGCAAAGTGGCAATAATAAAAGGGAGAGTCACTGGTGCAAGGGGATCTATCATTCTTTCACTCACCTAGCAGCACTCATTCACGTAGGGGCAGCAGCATCAATTGAAAAGGAAGACACTTTTATTCATTTCGGGAGAGGAGAGAAGACAGGCGGCCATAAGAAGAGAAATACCTTGATATATTCTCTCCTTCTTATTTTAATTTTGATATCTTTCATTTTGATGATTTCGACTATTGAGGAAAACTGAATCGTGAACCGAAATTGCTTCTTATTACTGTGTGTCATCGATTTATTTGCTTGATTTTTATTTATCAGAGTATATTTGATTTTATTAGTTTAGTAGATAAAATCCATCGACAAACCCCCCTCTTATTTGCATTTGTATATTGGCATGAAACACATACAAATAATTCAATAGTTCTCTGTGGGATTGACCCTTACTTCCCACTACTAGAAAATAGTAGAGAAAAACGAGGAAAATAAATATAATTAATTTTGACGTGCCCCGATAACACGATCACTAAAATCTTGTGATTTGAGGGTATTTCACAGATTATTTAGTGACTATATTGGATTATTAATTTAAGTTTAAGTTATTCTTTGAATTCCTTAATCATATATGTTGAATTGTGTTGCCTTGTTTAATTAATGCCTGATACTTAAACATGTTAGATATATTAAATCAAGATTTGGAAGATGTGATTTAATATTTTATCGTAATATATATATATATCACATAAATAATTGCATGATTGATAGGTCTGTAATGTTTATGAAAAATTATCAATCCTAGAAAATTTTTGGAGTTAATTGCTTTTGTGGAATAAACATATTGACTTAGGTAATGAATCTACAAATTACATGTAACTTTGAAGAAGGAGTAATTTAATCTTTTGATTGTCTTAAGAAAGAAGAAGAAGAATAATGAACTTGGATTTAATCAATATTATAATATAATTAATAGTAATTGAAAGCATGATCCTATGATCTATTTTCGACTTATTCGTTAAACTAGTTTTTAAGTGTTTTTGTTTTAATTTATTATTACGTATTTAAAAATTAATTATTCACTCAATTTCGTTAATTTATATAAAATAAATTTAATATTGTGATTGTCCTATAAAAGAGAAGAATTAACTAGGACTTTATCAATTTATAAAATAATTATTGATTGTTGAAAGTATGACTCTAAATTTTTTTTTCATCTCACTTGTTTTCTCACATCTCTTAATTGTAGATTCCTAATCTTTGGTGTTTCTATGTGTGCTTTAATATTTAAGATATTAGTTAATTAATCACTCAATTTCATTCGTTAATCTAGATAAAGTAATTTCAATATTTGAAAGATTTATTGATTAGTTAACATTGCTCATAGCTATCTATAACTACTCCATATATTTATGAAATAACTTATAAATTTTAGAGAACAACCTTCCCCAAGGAGCCCTTCCTTTAATTCTTACTCATTAAACTCATGTGGTAAGTCAAAGCTTCACCCTCTTTTGTTTCTCCATATATGTATGCCTAGCTTAATTCCTTCTTTGAATTTGTATAATTGAGTTATGATATAGAAATGAAATTCTACATGCATGAAAATTAATATACACGAGTGTTGAATATAGTGTTAATGTATTTTGTTGATTTGATGTGCATATAATGATGTTTATAATGGAGAAAAATATGGAATAATAACGTTGTGACACAAAGTCCATTGAGGAATTGTATCATACATGTGGGGTACAATGCTTTAAATGCACGTCCTTCAACATACTTGGCCTAATTTATATTTTAGTTGCTTTTTAATGAAATTCATGATTAGTCAACTTAGGCAACATTTTTGTTCCAAGAATTGTTGAAAGAATAGATATCAACTTAAATACTTGGTAAATGTTACGATGGATTTTATTTTGACTCTATGTAGTTGTTTGCTTTGATAGGAATAGTGGAAGACGAAAGGAATCATCGCAAAAATACAAGATGAGTATTCCATCTGTCATCTACCGATCCAATGATCTTGATCTTGAATATTATGGGATTGAATTAACATCATAAATACATTGAGAATGGTGGACAAGTCACACCTAAAGAAAGGGGATAGTCTCTCGATACTCAAATGATGAACTTACGTAACGGTTGGGCATTCATAACAATGTATGGAAAATTCTTGATAGAGTTGGATAGTCGAAATTTATACAAGGTCGGTGGGACACATATCAAGTTCTAACCTTGAAATTATTTATTGACCTTAGAAATAATTTAAGATTGCAAAAAAACATCTTGTGAGCAATATATTCAGAATGAAAAACGAGGATAAAAAATGTCAAGCATTGAATATTTGAACACAGTGTATGACCTCCCTACTGATGGGGATAACAAACACTAGTAATTTACCCCAAGTGTTCCATGGGCTCAAATGATGGAAACAGTTAACATTGACCCAATGCAATTCACTGCTCAAAGGAACAATGCCTCAGCCCTAAGAAATCATGTATTTTGATACATCCACCGACTGATGGCCTTAACCCTCTTTGTCTGAATGGAAAAGGAAACCCTTTGGAATAACAAGTTGTAGATCTTATGGTGTAACCTAAGGGGAGTGCATGTGAACATCGCACTGTATTTGGCAATTCAAATCAGATGACAACAACCCTACAGAGTGGAGGTATCACAATTGGAGGATTGATACATCGATAGCCGTGAATCTTGGGATGTTGAGCCAGTTCATTGGGAAATAGTTGGTTTCTCTACATGATTTAAAAAATCCATGATTAATGATTAGGGGATAGAAATAATTGATTGCTAAACACACCACTTTATTTAGTTGTCACTTGAGCACCCATAGAAAAACATATAAGGAGGCGATGTGATGAGTCACATGTTGATAATGAAGAGGCTATAGAAGAGGAAGATGCCCTGCAATACAAGGATGTAGAGGTGAGTTTGACCACATACCCGGAGGAGAACCTAGCTCATAGAGTGGTCATATTGGAGACACATCTTTCAATGATTACCATCAATGCACCATTGAGAGGTTCCAATCTTACGACCATGATTTCCAGGCTTATGATCAACAGTTTCAAACATATGATCAACAATTTCAATTGTCTGATCACTTTTCCATGTACTGCGGATGAAACAGAATAAGATGTTTGAGATGATTAAAAATATGAATGAGTGGCATATGAGTGTCGAACGTTACACCTATCAATCACCACCTCCACCTTCTAAGTGAAATGGAAGAAATGAAGAAGTAACAAACGAAAATGGGGATAAACTAGAATAATGAGCCAAAAATCAAAGAAGGAATACACTTGTCTCAAACAATGGACATAGAAAGTCGAGAAACATATAAAATAGTGAACATGGGTAATTAATATAGTATTTACGTGCAATTTGTGGTTATTATGTATAGTTTTTTTTGGCAATTACATGTACTTAAGTGATGAGTTCATCATGATTTTGTTATATTTTGTTAGTTACGTGTTTGTTGAAGTTTTGACAGAAAAACAAATATATAAGAATGTATAGACCACGTCTCAAGTCACATGGATCGTGCTTATCCTCGTGATATGATCTTAACTATTGCGATTTGGTGTGATTCAAGCATATCTTCTTGATTTAGTGTGATTTGGGTATATATTCTAGATTTGGTGTGATTCGGACATATCTTCCCATTCCAATCAGAGATATGGAGGCTATCAAACCCCTAGTAAATGTCTATAAAAGGAGAAGCTACATCAGATTATAGACATCATACAACACAATATACAACAGACTTTAGGGATAGAAACAAGAATATAAAGGAGGATTAACCAACCAAATCATCAAAGAGAGCGAGAGAGAGAGAGAGAGAGAGAAACAAAGATCATTTAGGCTTCAATAGTCTTCTTTGCTTTTGTTCTTTTTATGTTAGCCATGATTATTAATGTTTCCCATGGATTATGTATTGAATATGTGTGGCTAAACATCTAGTGAATGTGAGGAGTGCATAATTAGGTATTCATATGTTTTTTGTTATTGATATTATTTCCCTTCCTATATTTGTTTATGCATCCTTGATTTGAATGTCGTATGAAATTATGTGACGACTAATTGCATATGTGTAGTTAATCCATTATTATCCGAGAGGGAGTAATTGGTTAACGAATTAGGAATGCATAACATAAAACTTGCTAGATCGAGAGATTGGTAAGTATTTATGATGAGAATAGATCCTAAGCACGGTTGAGAGTTAGATAATATCTTGATAATGATCAATATTGTCTAATCGGATCTAACTCGAGAGAGAGGATCCAAATATCTTAGTTATCTCCATACAAATATAGGAATTAAATATAGTTTGATATATTAAAAGGAACTCATACGAGCCATATGAATGCATGTCCTGGAATTCATATAATATCTGAATATCTTTAGTTGTTTGACTTGCTTTGTTATCTATTTCTTCTCTTTATTTGTTTTAGTTATTTTATAAACCTCATTTCATTGATTGGATTCTTTAGATAAAGAAAAATATCATAAACAAATGCTCAATTGATTTGACAATATACAATCCTTGTGGATACGTTACTTGTTCTCACTATATTTTACCTTGTGCACTTGCGAGTCATTTTTTAAGTGAAATAAAATAGCGAACAAGTTTATGGCGCCATTGTTGGCGACTGGCGAAGTTTACAATTGATATTCGATTTAGATATTAGACTTTAATTTAAAGTGTATATTATAGTTTAGTATATAGTTTCTACTTCATTATTTGATTAGTGCCGTGTTTGCAGGTAGTTTATGAACACTCGATCAAAAGGTACAAGATATTTGATACCAATTGATTTAGAGATCAAAGCAACTGCCCGACACAGAAGCACTTCAAGAATGCAAGTAACATGATGGATGAAATAAAAGCAATGAGTAGAGAGATGGAGAAGGTGCAGGCAACCACAACAACAACAACAACATCATCATCTAGCCCCACCAACTCGAGACTCCTTAGAACCTCTAATTACTGCAAATTATGGAGGAGGAGAACTACAAACCATATGTGCAAATAATTCTAAGCTTAAACTTGCATTAATATCTATGGTACAATAGAATCAATTTGGTGGTGGTGCACTAGAAGATCCGAGCACACATCTGACACATTTTTTGGAGATTAGTGACACCATAAAGATGAATGGCATGGGAACTGATGTGATGAGGCTTTGATTATTCTCGTTCTCTTTTAGGGATAAAGCAAAGCAGTGGTACCAATCACTAGATGAGGAGTCAGTCCGAACATGGTCAGATATGTGCAAGAAATTCCTCAACAAATATTATCCACCTGGGATGACATTGAGATTAAAGAACGGGATCACTGTGTTTAGACAATTCGATTATGAACCTTTATATGAAGCATGGGAGAGGTATAGAGATCTCTTAAGAAAGTGCCCCCGACATGGTTTTCCAACCGATCAGCAGGTATGTCATTTCTATAATGGTTTATTAGAGCTAACTCAAAATCAAATTGATGCAGTCGCAGGAAGAGCTCTATTATCATTAACTGTTGATAAGGTTGTAGTCTTGCTTGAAAAAAATGGCCTCAAACAGTTCTCAATGGCCATCGCAAAGGAATTCAGTAAAAAAGGTAGCTTGAAATTTCTAATACGATGGATGGAATGAAAGAGTTGTCAGCACAAATGCCGACCATGACCCAAGCCATCAAATTTGTTGACTAAGAATGCCATGTCACCATCTAAAAATACTCAAGAACAAGCAATTGTAGCCCAAAACACACTGGAGAATGTAAATTTTATGCGAGGGCGAGGCTACAATGACAATTATAGATAAAATCAGTTTGGACAAAGAGATAGAGTCAATTATTCTAATCCAAACAATTTTTTGCAACCATCACCCAGTTTCTCTATTACGAACGAAGTTATAAATGATGAAAATAAACCAGATTTGGAGAATATACTTGTATCATTTATGCAGACCACAAAGTAAATGACGGATACACAAACAACAAAGGTCGACAATTTGGCTATCATGGTGAACAAATTGACGACCGAATTTGGAGCTCAAATAAAAACTTTGGAGATGCAAGTTGGTCAAATGGCTAAAATACTGGGAAGCATACAACAAAAGGGACAATTACCAAGTACCACTGAAATCAACCCAAAGAAGCAATGTAATGTCGTAAATGTGAAGGACGAGCTCCCTAACAAAGAAAGAAAAGAAAAGTGAGATAGTGGATCGGGGGAAAGAAGTAATGGAAGTCAAATATATGCCATCCCCTACATACGTTCCACAATTTTCATTTCCACAAAGGCTAAGGAAGCAAATAAAGAAGACTTAATTTACTAATTTCTTAGAAAATTTTAAGAAATTACCAATTAATATTACCTTTGCTAAAGCTATTGAACAAATCTCTAACTATGCTAATTTTTTTAAGAAAATTCTGGTAAAACAAAGGAGATTTGAAGATCATGAGACGGTCAATCTAACAGAGGAGAGTAGTTCAATTCTCCAAAGAAAGCTTCCACAAAAGTTGAAGGATCCGGGAAGCTATACAATACCATATGAAATTTACAACACTCACTTCAATAAAGTCTTGTGTGATTTGAGAGCAAACAAAGGAGATTTTAGTACATATTTTATTTATAAATTAATAGTGTAAAATATGTAATATAAAGCCTAAACAACAATTCATTTCTTTATTTTATGATGATTGTGGTATTGACTGATGCTAATGATGATAATGCTTTATTTGATAATGATTATTGATGAATTGAGCATGTTGTGAAAAAATGATATTTGTGCATGCAATAAAGAACTTGAATATCTTGAATCGTGATTAATAATGCAAGATTTAGAGACTATTGATTCCTTCTAATGTTTAGTTGGATAAATGTTAGAATCTTTAGAACTTGCCTATAATTTGTTCAAGTTTAACAGAATAATGTGGATTTTGAATGCGAGTTTAGGCAATTTTTGGTAGCCTTGTTATCCTTTCAATTTTGACCATTTACACAAAATAATCCTAGTAAGCCCATTGAGCTTTGAGTCGTTCTTTGATAGCCAAGTTACACTGTTTGTGCATGAAAGTAATATAAATAAAGTGGACTTGTCGAATAGAAAAGAATATTGCATGTTAGAATGCCTTGGTGAATATGAAAGAATGAATTGAAAGATTTTGAAAAATGGTTTTTAATTGGGAGACAAGTCACTTCCTTTAAAAAGAAAAAAAAAAAGTATCATCAAATAAAACAACAAAAATTGTTGAAAATTGGAAGTGACTCTCCATAGCTAATTAAACCATTGAGCAAAATTCGGAGTTGATTGAATATTAGAAAGAAGTTGATGGAGGAATAAAGCTAGACAAAAATCTAGTTGTACTCGTTGGCCATGAGTTGAATGTGAAACGTCGTAAAGACCAACAAATTCGACGAGTCCAATGTTGATTAAGTCACTTAGCCATAGATTCTTACCTTGACCAAAAGCCTACATTACAACCAAATTTAAAGTCTTTCTGATCCTTAATTCACTTATTGCATGTAAAGGAGAGATGAAATCATGGGCAAACATATGGTTAATTCTACATTTATTTTAACTTTGTGTGTCGTTTATATTTCTCTATACACTTGAGTGTCAGAGATACACAAACCTGGTAAGGATCAATGATTCAAGATGTTAAATAAGTACTAGTTGCATAACATGAAGTTGTTTGTTTACAATATGGTTGATTTTAATATAATCGTATTTATTTTTGTGTTTGAAGCATCGTGTATTGTCAAACACCCCTTTGTTCTAAAATGAAGATTTGTTATCATTGTTCGAGGGCGAACAATAGGTTAAGTTTGGGGGTTTATAAACATAGTATTTACGTGCAATTTGAGGTTATTATGAATAATTGTTTTGGCAATTGCATGTACTTAAATGACGAGTTCATCCTGATTTTGTTATATTTTGCTATATCATGTGTTTGTTGAAGTTTTGACATAAAAATAGATATATAAGGATGTATAGACCACATCTCAAGTCATATGGACCGTACTTATCCTCGTGATATGATCTTAACTGTCACGATTTGGTGTGATTCAAGCATATCTTCTTGATTTAGTGTGATTTGGGAAGATCTTCTAGATTTGGTGTGATTCGGGCATATCTTCTCATTCCAATCAGATATAGAGGCTATCAAAACCTTACTAAGTATTTATAAAAGACATATCTTCTAGGTTTGGTGTGATTCGGACATATTTTTCTAATTCAATCAGAGAAATGGAGGTTATCAAAACCTTAGTAATTATCTATAAAAAGGAGGGCTACATCAGATTATAGACATCATACAACACAATATACAATAGATTTCAAGGTTAGAAACAAAGATACAAAGGAGGATCAACCAACCAAGTCAAGGAGAGAGAGAGAAAGAAACGAATATCGTTTGGGCTTCAATAGTCTTATTTTCTTTTGTTCTTTTTATGTTCGCCATGATTATCAATATGTTTCGCATGGATTATGTATTGAATATGTGTGGCTAAACATCTATTGATTCTTGAGAGTGCATAATTATGGATTCATATGTTGTTCTTTAATTATATTATTTCCCTTCCTATATTTGTTTATACTTCCTTGATTGGAATGTCGTATGAAATTATGTGACGACTAATTGCATATGTGTAGTTAATCCATTATTACCTGAGTGTGAGCAATTGGTTAACGGATTAGGAATCCATAACATAAAACTTGCTAGATCCAAAGATTGGTAAGTATTATGATGAAAATAGATCATAGACACAGTTGGGAGTTATATAATATCTTGAGAATGACCAGTATTGTCTAATATACTTTTGGATCTAACTTGAGAGAGAAGATCCAAATACTTAGTGATCCTCATACAAATAGAGAAATTAAATATGATTTGATACATTAAAAGGAACTCATACGAGCCATATGAATGCATGTCCCTAAAATCCATATAATCTCTAAATATCTTTAGTTGTTTGACTTGCTTTGTTATCTATTTATTTTCTTTATTTGGTTTAGTTATTTTATAAAACTCATTCCATTAATTAAATTCTTTAGATAAATTAAAGTATCATAAACAAGTACTCAATTGATTTTACAATATACAGTCCATGTGGATACGATACCTATTCTCACTATATTTTACTATAATTTACCTCGTGCGCTTGCGAGTCATTTTTTAAGTGAAATAAAATAGCGATCAAGGGGCTGGCACTCGACTAAGTGAAATTCCCCAGTCAAGCGGATGTGGATGTGTTCTAAACCCTTTAGGAATCCACTCGATTGAATGGATCTCGCTCGACTTAGTTCGTCCAAGCGAACATGAGAAACATTTGAGCAACGAGGTTTTAGGAAGGGTCGACCGAAATGCATCACAGACGAATCTGGGTGAGGAGGTTCTAGGAAGCGCCAAATGGATTTCACTCAACCGAGTAAATTTTGCTCGACCAAGCAAAGGTGACATGGCTTAAACATTTTGTACGATTCTTGATAAGTTTTCACCGATTTGAAGGATCCTCAACCTTTCATATACATATATATGTTCTCAAAGAAGATATCCATATACATAAGAAAACACTTTGGGCTAGAGAATTAAAAGAGAGAGAAAAGTACAAGTACATTCCGTCCACTTCTCGATATTCAAAGGCATATCGAATATAATCCCAATAATATTTAGCGAATGCTCCTTTCGAGTTTATTGTATTAGTTGATATATATGATTAGATGTATTTTTCTTATAAGAATTGTCTGAATTATGTCGAGTTAAATATCTTGTGATGTTGGGTATGTCGTAGACAACATAATAACTATATTGGGTTCTAGATGTAAGATTGAGTTATTCTTTAGATTCTCTATTCATAAATATTGAATTGTGTTGTCGTGTTTAATTATTTGATTAATAATTAAGTATGTTTGATATATTAAATTGATATTCGAAAATTAACATTTAATATATGATCGTAATATCAAGGTCATACATAATTGCATTATTGGAGATTTGTAATGTTTATTAGGAATTATCATTCCAAGACACTTTTAGGAGATAATTGCTTTTGTGAATTAGACTTATTGACATACATAATTAATTTAGAAATTTCATGCACTTTGGAAGATGGGGTAATTTAATCTTGTGAAAGAAGAATAATTAGCTTAGACTTAACCAATTTGATAATATAGTTAATAATAGTTGAAAACATGATCCTAAGATCCATTTTTATCTCATCACTTCTCATTTATATCTATTATTCGTTAATTACCAGGTTGTTTTGAGAATTTTTGTTCTTTTTTATTATTTTACTCATTAGTTAATTAAATTTTAACTTAATTTCGTTAATCTAGATAAAGTAAATTTAATATTTACAATACTCAGTAATTAGTTCTGATTATTGTGGGATACATATATTGTTTCTTACTATCTGTCCAGTAAAAGTAAAACTGGAATCTAAAGACAAATTTTGTTCCATAAACCAAGAAAGTATTCACATGTGAAGAAATAATTACAATGTGCACTCACAAACCAAGATGCCAAGAACTCTCACACGAAACAGTTTCACCCAAAACCCCTTTGATGACAAAGGATTTAACACTCCCTTACCTTCCCTCAAATGTTCCTTTCTCACATTACAAGAAAACAAAGAGAGAGAAGAAAGGACTTGGGAGTTTATTTCTTGTTGCTTTCTCAGTGTAGAAATGAAAAGAAGTTGGAGGCCTGTTTATAGACAAACCTTAAGGCCGAGATTTCTCATCTAAATCCAACGGTTCAAAATAAACTTCACCTAACCCAATTAAATTATTTTCTTACACATACCTAACCTAATCCACCGACAAATCTCGACCTTGGTAATAAAACAATATACCATAGTTGCCTTTTGTTGCACTCCAACTTCAGTCCCATATAATTCTCGTGTTCCAATCAAGTCTAGACAATGTCTAAACTTGACTCCGAGAATTGGCTTGGTCATCATATCTGCTGGATTGTCTGCTGTGTATTTTCTCAACCAATAATCCTTTACTCAATGGCATCCAGTATAAAGTGCAGTTTGACATCTGTGCGCTTAGTTCTATTATGTACTTAGCTTTAGTCGTAGACAAATAACAATATATTGTAGTCTTTTCCAAATGATGCAGTAACCTCAAAGAGTGAAGACATCCTGTGAAGGATCTCCATTTATCCAAATCTCCAGCACAAACATAATCCACATACCCGGAACTGCTAATTTTAGTATTATTTGTATAATTTCATAAACCAAGCCATCATTATTGCCTCTCAGATAGAGCACGATCCATTTCACTACTTGCAAGTGAGCTTCCCTTGCATTTACCATGTACCTGCTAAGAACATGTGCAATATCTGGCCTAATGCATACATGAGACTGCCAACTGCACTAGCCCAAGGGACATGAGATATATACGACATCCTCCTCACTTTGTGGTGACAGTATTATTGAGAATTCAAAATTAGCCACGAATGGTGTGTTCACAGCTTTTGAACTTTGCATACCAGAGCTCTCAAACACATTCTCAATTTACTTCTTTTGGGATAAAATAATGTGCCTCCATCACTATCTTGATGAATCTCCACGCCCTTGATTTTCTTGGTTACATCCAAATCTTTCATCTCATATTTTCTAGACCATTGAGTTTTTTAGAGTGTTGATCTCTAACATGTCTTTACAAGCAATTAACATGTCATTAACATATAGGAGCAAATAAATAAAGCCTCCATCCTTTAGTTACTTGTAATATACACAATTATCACACTCACTTCACCAGTAGTTATTTTCTAGCATTAGGGCATCAATCTATTTATACCATTGTCTCGAGGATTGTTTCAATCCATACAAAGACTTTTAAAGCAAGCAAACAAATCTTCCTTCATAGAACTTCAAATTCCTCTAGCTTGCTTTTGTAAAAATGAGAATTTCGGTATTATTAAGTCTAATTACATTGAGGCTTTTATGGAAATTTTGGATTATTGAATCTTATTATATTTGGTATTTCTTATAACTTTCACACAATATCCTCTATTTTGTTTATATATCTTCAAAATTCAACTTCAGAAAATACATAATTTGTATAAAGTGACATTACCAACCATCACATATCGTGTATTGATATGATTGGTTAGTTGAAATATGAAATTATCAAAACACATAATAAAATGAAGGATCTCGAACTAATATTTGTGCCAAGTATATCCAAATACAAGAAATTCATAAGATTATTATACAAACTTTGAAGTTTCTCGTAAACCAGTAAACCTTAGTCTTGATTTCAAAATTATATTTCAATAAAACTTATGATTCCCAAACGCAGAAATAAAAAGATGTGAACTTCAGTAACAAACTACAATTGATTAACTCAACAAGGCCAAGTAATTAAAAAAGCAATTATGTGGCAACATTTTCAGTCAAAATTCGAGTTCACGTGAGTTCATAAAAAAGGGCGTAAGTTTGGATTAATGCGCAAAAGTTTCAAATGAAACAGTTATGCTTATATGTAGAGAAATTGTACCGTTCTCCTTGATCTCGAATCATCCCCATCGGAGCCAGATCGGCCACTACGGGAAGTAGTGGACATCTCCATCACGGCTGCCAGTTCTTTTGAAAGGGACCTCAACTCTGCTTCCAGCAAATTCCGACGGTTAAGTCGTTCTTTTGAAAGGGACCTATTCCGACGGTTTCGACTTAAAGCTCGGCTCGACGACCTGTTGAGCTCCATCAAGAAGTAAGAGTCGATTGAGTCTTCGACGTGATGACATAACTCCATCATTTGTCGGTCCATTTCTTTAAAGACTTCATTCTCCATTTCTCTAAAGACTTCATTCTTTAGGCTCGTTATGTAGTCCTTAAAATCTCTAAGTTCGTCCATCCGCCACCAGTCGTCTTTAGCGAAGGATATTAAATTGACAATAGATGACAGCAGCTCCGTCGTTTTGTCGTCAAAATTCGCCGGTGCAACATTGGCCATCCTGATTGGATCGACGGATTAATCAGAATTAGATCTCTTTTTGTTAGCTAGTTTCTAGATCTGAGAGCTTCATTTGATGCAAGAGGAGCAATTTAAATAAATAGATAATTGCAATGTGGCTTGTATTGACTATTCACAAACAATATTGACTATTGACTATTCACAAATTCCGGAGCCCAGGTACGTATTTTAATTTTATTAAGATTCCGCAAGCTGTTATTATATTGTTTTTAATTAAGAAGGCGATATAACTCAGGTAAACAAGTTTACGCATTTTTGTAATTAAGTTGGTGCTTGGAGACAAATAAACGATGACTTTCCATTAGATACGAGATTAATCAATAGCAATTGTAAAATATAATCTTTTTAAAACTATTTAAATAAATTATAATAATCTTTTAAAAGTTCCAAAAGTTATACATAAATTTGGAAAATTATAAATAATTTAAATTACAATAAAATTTTTAAAGCAAAAATATATTTTCTAACAATTATGAATAATTTCAGAAAATTACAAAAAAACTTAAAATAATAATGAATTATGAAATTTAAATTAAAAATTATAAGACAATTTTTTAAATTACATATAAATTATATTCGGATTGTTTTTTATGGATTTTATTTTTTTCATTTCACTTTATTCTTTATTATTTGTATTTATAACATTGTTACAAGATTTATTTTGTCTAATATCAAATTTTCAATTTCATTCTTTTAAATTTATGTTTCATATTTACAATATTTATTTGTAATTTTCATACTTTTAATATTATTTAATTATTTCTGATTTTCATAATGTGTTTGTAATTAAAAACTTATTTATAATTTCTCATAAATTTTTTGTGCTTCTCAAATTAATGGAATATATTACTTTTTGTGTATCTTTATATTAGATGTAAATGTTCACTATTTTATTTCACTTAAATACGACTCGCAAGTGCACGACTAAATTATAGTAAAATATGGTGAAAACATGTATCGTATCCACATGAACTGTATTATAATATCTTAATGAGTTTTATAAAATAAACTAAAACAAATAAAAAGAAGAAATAGATAACAAAGCAAGTCAAACAACTAAAGATATTCAGAGATTATATAGATTTTAGGGACATGCATTCATATGGCTATATGAGTTCTATTTAATGTATCAAACCATATTTAATTCATATATTTGTATGAGAATCACTAAGATATTTGGATTTTCTCTCTCGAGTTAGATCCAAAAGTAGATTAGACAACACTAATCATTCTCAAGATATTATCTAACTCCAATCGTGCCTAGCATCTATTCTCATCACAATACTTACCAATCTCTCGATCTTGCAAGTTTTATGTTATGCCTTCCTAATCCATTAACCAATTACTCCCTCTCGGACAATAATTGATTAACTATACACATGCAATAGTCATCACATCATTACATACGATGTTCAAATCAAAGAAGCATAAACAAATATTGGAACGGAAATAATATCATTAAAGAAAACATATGAATCCATAATTATGCACTTCCTAGAATCACTAGATGTTTAGCTACACATATTCAATACATAATCCATGGGAAATATATTGATAATCATGGCTAACATTAAAAGAACAAAAGAAAAGAAGACTATTGAAGCCCAAACAATTTCTCTCTCTCTCTCTCTGATGACTTGATTGGTTGAACCTTCTTTGTATCCTTGTTTCTAACCCTCAAATATGTTGTATATTGTGTTGTGTGAAGTGTCTCTTTTATAGACAATTACTAGGGTTTTGATAGCCGTCATATCTCTGTTTTGAAATGAGAAGATTCTCAAATCACACCAAATTGAGAAGATATGCCCAAATCACACCAAATCGAGAAAATGTGCCTAAATCACACCAAGTCAAGAAGATATGTCCAAATCACACCAAATCGCGATAGTTAAGATCATATCACGAGGATAAACATGGTTTGTGTTAATTGAGACGTGGTATATACACCCTTCATTAATAGTTTTTTAGTCAAAACTTCAATAAAGACGTGACATAACAAAATATAACAAAATCATGATGAACTCGTCACTTAGGTACATGGAATTACCTAAAAATTATACATAATAACCCCAAATTACATGTAAATCCTATGTTTATCAACATAACAATATTATGTTGTAATTAGTCAAAGACTTTCCTAGTTTCTAACCTTAGATCACTCTTGTGATCAAGTATATATTATACTACTCCATTAATAAGAAAGATACAAATTGAATTTCCTTCAGGGTATCAAATTAGGTTACCTTCCTACTTCTCCTTTTAGCCTTCCTCTCTTCTGCTCTTCACACTCCCGGATTGCCATCCACCATGAGCAATCAACCCAAATTTCATCCGGCTTTGGCTACGTCTAACATCAAATCCCTCATCCCAATTATGTTAAACAATGATTCAAGCCAATATTATTCTTGGGCAGCCCTCTACTAAGTTTAAGCATGAGTCCATAACGTTCTTGACCATATTATCTCTCCTACGAATGAAAAAGCCAAGGAAGTAGCCAACGCTGCTAAACCATTGATCCCGACCTTTGGCAATGCCTTAACATTGTCGTGTTGCAATGGATGTATGCAACCATCTTACAAGATATTCTTACTTCCATTCTTGTGAATGATGAGTCAGCCGAGAACACTTGGAAATGAATTGTAGCCATCTTCCAAGACAACAAACACTCCTGAGCCATTCATCTTGAAAACCAATTCACAAACACCAACTTGGAGTATTTCCCAAATACTATTGCTTACTAATCATCTCAAACTCCTAGCCGATCAACTCACCAATGTCGATGCTCTTATCTCCAACACTCATTTGGCATTAAGAATTGTTGGAGGCTTGAAAATGGTTTATGATAGTTTTGTGACACATATTCGACAACGTGAGCCTTGCTTAGCTTTGAAATAGCGAAATACAAATTGGCATTAGAAGAGACAACCATCCTCCATCGCAAAGCTCGTGAATCTAGTTCTTTACCTTCCTCGGTTGCTCTTGTTGTAAACTCCCAATATTCTAATGATGATTATCACCACTCTTCTCAAGGTAATCAGTCAAAGAATAATTGGAATAGTAATTATCATAATTCTAACTGTGGGAATAAGGGAAACAACAAGAAAAATAAAAATCATAGCGGCGCCAAAAAGTTTAGCAGGGGTGGCCGCGGCGGGGGTGGTTTCGACGGTGGGTAGAACACTAGTTACAACAGCAGCAGTGGCAGGTAGGTCCCTGGCAACAATGGTCTCCATGGGCAATCCCTCCATGTCCTTACTCATCTTACAATTGGACTAGGCGCAACTTTGCTTCTACATCCATACCACAGCAACCAGACATACTTGGACGAATGCCTCACTAAGCAACTTTCAATGCAAATGCACCTAGCCCTACTAACATTGAAGCAAGCCTTCATACACTTAGTCTTGCTCTAGCTGATCTGTCATTGTACATGGACACTAGGGCAACATTGCATATGACATCCTCACATTGTAATCTCTCGTCATAGTTTAATTTGAGCAAAAATCATTGTATAATTGTTGGAAATGGCTAGTCTATTCTTATACATGATTTTGGTAGTGCTACTTTATCCCCACCCCACCCTCAATTATTACTGTTAAAAAATGTCCTCCATGCACCACATCTCATTAAAAGCTTAATTTCAGTTCGTAAACATACTACTGATAACCAAGTTTTCATTGAATATGACCCCTATGGATTTTTTGTGAAGAACTCTCCAAGGGGGATGACACTAAGGAGGTGTAATAGTCAGGGCGAGCTATATCCCATCACCACCACAAACACAAATAACCAAGCCATTCCTCAATCAACTTTTGTAGTTTGTCTTCATCACTTTGGCATGACTGGTTAGGTCACCGGGAGCTCCGATTTTATACTCTCTTAGGAGAAATAAGTTCATTGAATGTACTAAAAATAAAGAGTCCAATTTTTGTCATTCTTATCCTCTTGGTAAACATGTTAAATTGTCATTTGTTGTTTCTTATCACTCTATTTGGACGACTACTCCAATTTTTTGTGAACATTTCCTATTTCCCAAAAATCTCAAGTCTATAAAATTTTCTCCAATTAGAGCCTACATAAAAATTCAATTTGAATGAGAAATAAAAATATCCAATGTGACAATGGTAGAGAATATGCTAATGGTCCTTCTTAGTGATTTTGTGAAGCTAATAAATCTCTTTTTGATTTTCTTGTCCTCATACTTCATCACAAAATGAAAAAGGTGAACGAAAAATACGTTCCATTAATAATATTATTAGGACTTTACTAGCCCATGCTTCTCTACCTTCATCTCTTTGGCATCATACATTGCAAATGGCATCCCATCTCCTTAATATTTTACCAAGTAAAACTATAGCCTATTATTTGCCCGTAAGAATATTTTACCAAAAAGACTCATCATACTCTCATTTACAAGTGTTTGGTTGCTTATGTTATCCCCTATTTATGTCTACTATGATAAATAAACTTCAACCTCGTTCCACACCTTGTGTTTTCTAGGGTTACCCACCAAATCATTGTGGTTACAAATGTTATGATTTATCTTCCAAGAAAATTATAATTAATCGCCATGTATTATTTGATGAGAATTTTCCGTTATGCAAAGTTGTATTCCATTCAACCCACAACCAATGATTTTCTTGATAATGGCCTTTCACCTTATGTGATTCACCATTTACAAAAACATTCATCAACCCCTCAAATAAATGTGCCGACCCAAAATCCTTTCCCTTCCTCCCTATTACAAACCAACCTTCTCTTGGCCCAAACACAGACCCAATACAACATCTTCACCTCTCTCCCATTTTCCAACCCACTTTGAGCTCAGACCAAAAGCCCATTACAAGGACCCAACATGGTATCTCCAAATCTAATAAGAAATATCATCAAAGTTTAATCACTCACCTCACAAAATCACCATTACCCCATAACCAAGTGTCTACACTCAAAGAGCTGAATTGGAAAATGACTATGGATGATGAATATTTTGCGCTTATTAAAAATAAAACATAGGATTTTGTTGGCTGTCGAGACCAACAAATAATAAAACATTTGTTTTTAAATATTTGTGATAGTGATGAACAAGGAGCGTATCCATAGAGATTGGTTGTTTTTATTCTTTTATTGAAACTAAAATCAGGGGGGTTTGAGATTTAGTGAATGAAAATATTCAATTGAATGAGAACAAGGTGTAATGTGAGTGCAATTCAGTTAAAGTAAATTCAACCAAGGGTTAACTTTAGAATATGTTCATAGAATCTATCATGGATACAAAAATGGTTCTTTCAGTCAATCATTAAATTGGTTATAGTTTCCGGTACGACCAAAACAAACTATCTCTCCTTAGTTGTTCGATAATCAGGGTACGACCTCTAATTATTTACCTTATCATTAAACAATTCTAGATACGATCATATAATTTAACTTACCAATAGAATTAGGTAGAGAGAGACCACCTATTTTAGCCAACAAACGCACATGTAGGTTTATTTAAGCTAGATCATACATCTCCATAACAGATTGGTTCAAATAATCATGTTATTGTACCACAAATATTAGAATAGTTAAACTATTACGGATTTAACAATCTAATTGGCAATATATTGTTTCAACAATCGAAAGATTGGCCACCTCATTCAATCATCAATACAATAAGATTTATCACTAACAGAAGATATATGAATAATGAAGAATGAAAGAAAAAATAAAGACTAATTAGATCTCACAATCCGGATGAACATAGTCTTATGTAATTTCCTTGGATGAAAAGATGAAGCTTAGCCTTCCATGGAGAATTGCAGCAAATTCCAAAATCAATAGAGTGTTTCCAAATTCTTGGTGTCCCTCCTCTCTATAACTCTCCAAAATATAAAGTCTCTCCTCATCCCCACTAATTCTAACAATAATTATCATTATAAATCAGAAGTAACTGCCATCCTTTACTGGAGAAAGAAGAATGGGCGGTAATGTTTATTTTCGTTAGTGGGCGTTTCGAGCTAAGACGTGTCCACACCTTACTCAATTTTTCTTTGACTACTTCGTCCGAAGATAAGACGTGCCCACTCCTTATGTAAAAACTTTGGCTGGTTCTTGCACATCTTCAAATCCACCATTTTATATCCAAGATGCATCAATCCATGCAATTGCTCTACAAAACACAATCTTTAATCAAAATTCAAGAACAAAGCATTATTATAAACCAAAACCTAGGGAAATAAGATAAACAAATATAGATAAAATATATCCTATCAGATTTAGTGCCTTGTCCTTCTGGTGTTAATGTTATTTGGTCCATGTGGATTTTAAGACATAAAGAAAAATATGACGGTTCTTTTTAGAGGCATAAGACCCGTCTTGTAGGTGATGGTGCAGGTTAACAGCTTGGTTTGGACTGTGGACATACATTTAGCCCAGTCGTCAACTCGGCAACCATTCGCACAGTAATCAGCCTAGCTCTTTCTAAAACTTGGCCCCTTCATCAGCTCGATGTTAAAAATGTTTTTTTGCATGGTGAAGTCAAAGACACAATATACATGCATCAACCATTGGGTTTTAAGAACCCACATCGTTCTAATCAGGTTTGTCGATTGGGCAAATCATTGTATGAGCTCAAGCAAACTCCTAGAGCTTGGTAAAAATGGTTAACCAATACACCCTCACAAATGGTTCACTCATGTCACTCAAAATTGTATAAGGAGTAAACATATATAAGTGAACTCTCGTGTCAATGCAAAGAAGACTTTTACCATAGGCTTGCAAATATATCATATCTCTATTTCCAATGAATGAAATTGAATGTAAAGATCATGTGAGGGTGTGTAATGAACAATATGTAGTTGACTAAGGTAAGGTATGACAAAAAGGATATATTTGTTAACAGAGTCAAAGAAATCATACTTTCTTTCCACACTTAGCTCAATCAAACTAATAACTCAAGATTGTCTTGAATAATTATTTCACGAATATGTACAAAAGCTTGTATTCCTCACATTTTTTGTTAGGAAAGAGGAGGAATACAACGCACAAGCTTTACAACAGTTCAAATTTAGACAATCTATTCCCATAAGATGAATAAGAGCTAAGTGTGACAAGTTTACATGATCTTCGACTCAAAATTCAATGGAGTCTATCAGCGAGCTTGACTTGTAGTATGGCATAAATTTTCAATGAAAAGATCAAGGCACAAAGATGGCTTACTAAGGGTATAAGATACAAGGTAAGCTTGAAGCAAAAGATTAATCATGACAAAGAAAATGGTTTAAACCTAAATACCCATATTTTGATTCAAAACATCCAATCCATCAATGGTTTAATAGAAACACAAATAACAATGCAAGTTCTAGAAAAATCAACTATACATGGCAATCACACGAAGAAAGAAATGGAGCATACTATAGGACTGCCCATCAACTCAAAAGCTCACAACATAAGGTTGTATGTGTGTAATATCCATGCATTTTTGTTTCCAATAAATTGCCAACAATTATTAAACAAAGTGAACCAAAAGTGATTTTTTTTTCAAAACACATCAGAACATGGATAGCAGTAGAAGAATTGAAATTCAGATAACAAGAATCACAAAAATGAACTAGATATCAGAATAGGCCAAAACCAAATTGCAAATCAACAAACATATCAATCAATTCCCCTCCCTCACACCTAGACTAACATTGTCATCAATGTAAAGTAAGTAAGGGCAAAGTGAAGGACTCCCTGCATAGTCTAGATCGTACAAACATCATGTCCTCTATTCTGGAGAGGGAAATGGTGGATCAAAGCCATGGTGGTTGAAGTAAGCTATTTGATTCAACCCCATTATAGCCAATTGTGCCAGTAAAAGCTCAAACCATATGTGGCAATGTGACACCCCCACCCATAAAACTCACAAAACAAAGATTACTTCTAACCTGTTTAAACCTGTACATTTTTTTTTCATTAACCTGTAACATATTTACGATATATAATTTATCCCCAAAACCACAGCTCTTTCACACTCAAGAAAATCCACAATAGATAAAAACGTATGCATCCCAACCACACCAATATTTACATGTCCAAAATCAAGTATAAATATTCAAGCCCAAAAAAACACACAACAAACTGGAACCTAAAAGCATAGTACGCCCATGGTTTAGCCCCAAAGGTCGTCATCCATGTACACCGATCCCAAAAACTTGTTGAAGCACGAACCGCATGCCCGGTAAGCCGTAAGCTTACACATCATCAACATGCTCACCTACAATGCACAAACTAGGTGAGCTATAGCCTAGTAAGCAGAAATCATGCATGTACAATAAATTAAATGCTTGCAGAAACATTATAAGAGATGTGAAATGCATACTACTGAAACCCTAACCAATGTTCTGGATATTTTATCTTTATAGGGCCCGTGACCCACCTACTGTGCACCGGAAAGAGCTAGCTCAATAAATAATCATAATCATAGAGTCTATCCATGTCTCACATGCCACCGGCCCGACAAATCGAGCCTATCCATGTCTCACATGCCACCGACTCAATATATCATAAAGCCTATCCATGTCTCACATGCCACCGGCTTGACAAATCAAGCCTATCCATGTCTCACATGCCACCGGCCTCGGTACACCTGTAGTGGTCAACATTACATTTTTCATTTCTTTTCACCACACAATGAATGCAAAGCAGGCAATATACGACCCTTGCGTACACATGCCAATGCTCGTGAATGTTATGTTTATACAATATCAAATCAATCATTCATCTCACGTAATTCATATCCACAATATAAAAAGGCACAAGTTACAAATATTCAATAAATAACACAAACAAATACTATGTCTATGCATTGTAGGTGCCAATGGATTTCTACTTACCTCTTCCTCAAGAGTAGGTATCTGATAGTTCCTACCCGTACACCAATGCGGTTGATCTATATTAACCTTTAAAATAATAAAAACAATAAAAATCTAATAAACTAATATCACCCATTTGAATTACTACTATTTATTAGCAATAACCAGTTTCCCAATTAAAACTTTAACTCATCCTAAATCACCTCATTTAATTATTAAAGTTGGTTAAGAATTACTAAAACATTACATTCCTGTGTCGCAAATTAAAGTATTCAACGAGATAAACCATTTTCTATATTAACAAGGATAAATTCCATTAATTACCATAATCATTACAGAAAGAATACATTAATCCTAGCACAGGTTTAATATTGTATAATCATGGACTAATCTTACTTAAACTTTAATTCCTAGATCTTCTAATACTCTTTTCATGTATAATTAATAAAAAATGTCACTTAATTAGTCGCCAGCACACACACACCCACAATCCCTTTACATTGCTCAACTTAATTAAGGCTGGAATGGTCTTCTCCATTAATTAACATAACTAAATCACCATCCTAATTATGTAAGAGAAAATTAAAGGGAAACTTACCTGAAGCTTTCTTCTCGCTAGCCTGCTCTTGATTTTATGATTGAGGGTTTTCTTTATGCTTAAGGATATGTATTTATCTCGTAGGAGTGCCGCACCGCCTTACTTAATTATATATATATATATATACACACAACACACACACACTTAATTATATATATAATAACACACGCACACACGCCCATTAAGTGTATATATATATAAATATACCACTAATTAGGATTAGTATTATTTTATTATAATTATTACCTACACTAACCATATATATATATACACCACCAGCGAATGTATTTATTATTATTATTATTATTATTATTATTATTATTATTATTATTATTATTATCTCGCCACGTGTGATAATATTTTATTAAAAGTTGACACGTTAACTCTTTCAGCCTAAAGGGTTTCTACCTATAATATAAACCCTACAAAATTTAATAGCAATATCCCAAACATAATTAAATACGATTTACGTTACCAATAAAATGCAATTTAAATTGCAAATAAAATTATAAAATGAATGCAATTCATGAATTATATTGACCAGTGAGTAGTGAGAGGCTTGGGGTATCACATCCTCCCCTCCTTATAAAAATTTCGTCCTCGAAATTTACTTACCTGAAGAGTTCTGGGTATTTCGACTTCATTTCATCTTCTCTTTCCCAAGTAGCTTCTTCTACTGACTGATTTCTCCATAGGACTTTGACTAGTGGAATTTCCTTATTTCTCAGTTGCTTCACTTCCCGTAGTAAAATTTCCACAGGCATTTCTTCATAGCTTAAGTCTGTTTTTAACTCTGCGGGTTAATCGTTCAGAATATGAGATGGATTCGCTACATACTTCCTCAACACAGACACATGGAACACATTGTGAATCTGAGTCATTGATCCAGGCAGGTCAAGTCTGTAGGCAACATCACCAATTCTCTCAATGATAGGAAATGGGCCAATATACCTCGGACTGAGCTTTCCCTTCTTACCAAACCGCATTATTCCTTTCATTGGAGAAACTTTCAAAAACACCCGATCTCCTACTGCAAATTCTAACGTTCTTCTTCTTTTATCTGCATAACTTTTCTGTCGACTCTGAGCAGTTTTTATTCTTTCTCGAATCTGTGCTACAGCTTCTGACATTTCTATGATCATATCTGGACCCAAAAGCTTTCGTTCACCAACCTCATCCCAATGTACAGGTGATCGACATTTTCTACCGTACAGTGCTTCAAATGGAGCCATTCCAATAGTCCACTGATGGCTGTTATTATAAGAAAATTCTATCAAAGGCAAAAACTTGCTCCATTGTCCCTGAAAGTCTAACACGCAGGCTCTGAGCATGTCCTCCAATGTTTGTATTGTTCGCTCCGACTGCCCATCTGGCTGAGGATGATATGCAGTATTGAAGGATAACTGTGTCCCCAATAGCTTGTGTAGACTCTTCCAAAAGGTAGAAAGAAATCTTGAATCCCTATCAGAAACAATGGACAGTGGAACTCCATGAAGTCGGACTATCTCTTGTATGTATAGTTGAGCATATCGATCCATTGAATAAGTAGAACAAATAGCAAGAAAATGGGCAGATTTTGTAAGTCGATCCACAATAACCCAGATAGCATTATGACCTTTGACTGTTTTTGGTAATCCCACGACAAAATCCATAGTAATGTTCTCCCATTTCCATTCCGGAATCAGTAAGGGCTGCAAGGTTCCTGCTGGCCTTTGATGTTCTGCCTTTACCTGTTGACATGTCAAACATTGTTCCACGTACTGAGTAACATCTCTCTTTATACCTGGCCACCAATAATGCAATTTCAAGTCTCTGTACATTTTAGTAGCTCCTGGATGTACTGAATACGGTGTCGAGTGTGCTTCTGCCATAATATTTTCACGTAAGTCATCCACATTAGGTACACATAATCGATTTTGGAATCGAAGAACCCCTTCTTTTGAAATTCGAAAATCTGATGCTTTCCCGGAAGCAACTTCTTCCTTTACTTTAGCCAAATATTCATCTGTGAGTTGTCCCTGCTCAATTCGATCAAATAAGGTAGGTCGAAGAGTTAACGCTGCTAATTTTGCTTCCACTAATCCATGCATTACAACTTCAACGTTCATTCTCTGCAGGTCCAGCAACTCCTGTTTCTGAATTATAACCATCGCAGTAGTGTTATGAGTTGACTTTCTGCTCAATGCATCTGCTACAACATTTGCTTTACCAGGATGATAGTTGATAACACAATCATAATCTTTGACTAGTTCCAACCATCTTTGTTGCCGCATGTTCAGCTCTTTCTGCGTGAAGAAATACTTTAAGCTCTTATGGTCAGTATATATCTCGCATCGTTCTCCCTATAGATAATGCCTCCAAATTTTAAGTGCGAATACCACTGCAGCAAGCTCTAAATCATGAGTAGGGTAATTCTTTTCATATTCTTTCAGCTGTCTGGATGCATATGCTATTACCTTTCCGTTCTGCATTAATACACAACCCAAACCATTCTTCGAAGCATCGCTGTAAACCACAAAACCTTCATTACCTGATAGAATTGCAAGGATGGGTGCTGAAGTCAACCTCCTCTTTAGTTCTTGAAAACTTTGCTCACAAGCTTCTGTCCATCGGAAGGTTACATTCTTTCTAGTCAACTGTGTCAGTGGAGATGTAATTTTTGAAAATCCTTCTACAAATCTGCGATAATACCCGGCTAGATCCAGAAAGCTACGTATCTCGGAAGGAGTAGTAGGCTGTAGCCAATTGTTAATTGCTTCAACTTTACTTGGGTCAACTGAAATTCCTTCTCCTGACACAACATGTCCCAGAAATACTACTCGATCTATCCAGAATTCGCATTTCTTGAACTTAGCATACAACTATTTTTCTTTCAAAATTTCTAACACTTTTCTCAAGTGGATAGCATGCTCTTCTTTGGTCTTTGAATATATTAAAATATCATCAATAAACACAATAACGAACTTATCCAGGAGATCTTTAAATACTCGATTCATTAGATCCATAAAGGCAGCTAGGGCATTTGTTAAACCAAATGGCATTACTAGAAATTCATAATGTCCATACCTGGTACTGAATGTTGTCTTTGGAATGTCTCCCTCTTTAATTCTTAGCTGATGATAACCCGATCTCAGATCAATCTTCGAAAATATTGCTGTACCCTGAAGCTGGTCAAGTAAATCATCAATTCTAGGCAAAGGATACTTATTCTTGATTGTAACTTTGTCTAGTTCTCTGTAATCTATACACATTCTCATACTGCCATCCTTCTTCCGAACAAACAAAATCGGTGCACCCCAAGGTGAAAAGTTGGGTCTGATAAAACCTTTGTCTAGTAAATCCTGCAGTTGTATCTTCAATTCTTTCAATTCAGTTGGTGCCATTCGATAAGGGGACTTTGATATCGGGGCGGTCCCTGGGTGTATATCAATTACAAATTCTATCTCTCGATCAGGTGGTAAGCCTGGAAGATCCTCTGGAAATACTTCAGGATTTTCTTTAACTATCGGCACTTCATCCACAGATAAACAATGTTGTTCTTCAGTAGTCGCAACACTCATCAAATAGCCCTCACAGCCACTTCCTAACAACCGTTGTGCTCTAACTGCAGATATCAATGGGAATCTGAAGTTCTTCTTTACTCCAACAAAGATAAAAGGTTCCTCCCCAGGTGGCTGAAATGTAATTACCTTTTTCTGACAGTCTATGGATGCATAATATTTCGATAGCCAATCCATCCCCAAAATTACATCATAATCGTTCATATCAAGTACAATCAAATTAGCATAAAGTTCTCTACCATCAATCGAGATAAGACATGCTCGTAATATTTGATTCGTTTGTTTTGACCCTCCAGAGGGAATAACTACATTGTAACCATTCTCTGCTATATCAGGTTCTCTGCCTAGCCTTCTCACATACTCAGTGGATGCAAATGAATGCGTAGCTCCAGAATCAAATAATACGAATGCTGAAGTACCAAAGATAGAAAATGTACCTGATACTACCGATGGGTTTGCTTCAGCATCTTCTCTGGTCATGGTGAAGACTCTAGCTGGTACTCTCCCTTGTGTCATGGGGTTCGGTTTGTTTGGGCATGTGGTAGAGATATGTCCCGGTTGTCCACACAAATAGCAAGTTCTGGTACCCACAAGACAGACCCCACTGTGTTGTTTCCCACATTTAGAGCAAAGGGGTAGTGGTCCTGGTGATTTACCCTGAACAGTTCTCAGACGCTTGCTTGAATCTCCTTGTTCCTGCCCCTGTCCCTGTCTGAGCTGGAAACTAGGTCTTGGGCCCTGAAATTGTTGTGGCCTCTTCCTTTCATTTCCTAGCCAACGCTGTCCCTGCCTTTGTGTGAACTGACGTCGAATCTCCTGTGCCTGACGTATCCTCTGTTCAGCTTGCTCTGCTACCAAGGCCCTCTCAGCAACTTGGGAGTAAGTAACTCCCTGCATACCAGCCATACAAACATCCCTATAAAGTTTCGGTCTCAGCCCTTCGACAAACCTTTCCACTTTCAGTGCATCTGTTCTAACCATGTGCTCAGCAAACATTGATAATTGCTCAAATTTGGAGATGTAGTCCGTAACTGTCATAGGCCCTTGTCTCAACTGTATAAACTCATTCATTTTCATCACACGGACTGGAGCAGTAAAATATTTATTTTTGAAAAGTTCTTTGAACCTGTTCCAAGTCATAGTGGCTACATTCTCAATGGCCTTCATTGTGTCCCACCAGTATCCTGCACTCCCCCGTAACATAAAAGATGCACACAATACCTTTTCCTCGTCTGGTACTCTGCTGTATAGAAACATGTTTTCGATGGTTCTCAGCCAATCCTCTGCAGCTGTGGGATCCACTGCATTTTCAAATGTTGGCGGGTTAAGCCTTCTGAACCTTTCCCCAATCAGCTCCATTTGTTCTACCCGAGGCTGTGGCTGGTTCATCTCATTCCTTTGTTGTCCACCAGCATTTCTTTGTTCGATTAGATTCTGAATTTGTTGGGACTGTCGCTCCACTAATACTGTCAATCTTTCAATAAGTGCATCGCGATCAGTGCCTGCAGCTTGTGAACTTTGTTCAAGAGCTCTATTTTCCCCATCACTTTCACCTATAGTCCTTACCATTGTACCACCGACTGTACTCAATCCTAGATCACAGGCCAATATAATTCATAAAATGTATAATGTATAACAAAGATAGATAAAACTTACCGGCATGGTTGTGCTCCACAAGTTTGAGCTCGTGTACATGGACAGTCTACAGGACATAAACCGGGCTCTGATACCACTCCGTGACACCCCCACCCATAAAACTCACAAAACAAAGATTACTTCTAACCTGTTTAAACCTGTACATTTTTTTTTCATTAACCTGTAACATATTTACGATATATAATTTATCCCCAAAACCACAGCTTTTTCTCACTCCAGAAAATCCACAATAGATAAAAACATATGCATCCCAACCACACCAATATTTACATGTCCAAAATCAAGTATAAATATTCAAGCCCAAAAAAACACACAACAAACTGGAACCTAAAAGCATAGTACGCCCATGGTTTAGCCCCAAAGGTCGTCATCCATGTACACCGATCCCAAAAACTTGTTGAAGCACGAACCGCATGCTCGGTAAGCCGTAAGCTTACACATCATCAACATGCTCACCTACAATGAACAAACTAGGTGAGCTATAGCCCAGTAAGCAGAAATCATGCATGTACGATAAATTAAATGCTTGCAGAAACATTATAAGAGATGTGAAATGCATACTACTGAAACCCTAACCAATGTTCTGGATATTTTATCTTTATAGGGCCCGTGACCCACCTACTGTGCACCGAAAAGAGCTAGCTCAATAAATAATCATAATCATAGAGTCTATCCATGTCTCACATGCTACAGGCCCGACAAATCGAGCCTATCCATGTCTCACATGCCACCGACTCAATATATCATAAAGCCTATCCATGTCTCACATGCCACCGGCTTGACAAATCAAGCCTATCCATGTCTCACATGCCACCGGCCTCGGTACACTAGTAGTGGTCAACATTACATTTTTCATTTCTTTTCACCACACAATGAATGCAAAGCAGGCAATATACAACCCTTGCGTACACATGCCAATGCTCGTAAATGTTATGTTTATACAATATCAAATCAATCATTCATCTCACGTAATTCATATCCACAATATAAAAAGGCACAAGTTACAAATATTCAATAAATAACACAAACAAATACTATGTCTATGCACTGTAGGTGCCAATGGATTTCTACTTACCTCTTCCTCAAGAGTAGTTATCTGATAGTTCCTACCCGTACACCAATGCGGTTGATCTATATTAACCTTTAAAATAATAAAAACAATAAAAATCTAATAAACTAATATCACCCATTTGAATTACTACTATTTATTAGCAATAACCAGTTTCCCAATTAAAACTTTAACTCATCCTAAATCACCTCATTTAATTATTAAAGTTGGTTAAGAATTACTAAAACATTACATTCCTGTGTCGCAAATTAAAGTATTCAACGAGATAAACCATTTTCTATATTAACAAGGATAAATTCCATTAATTACCATAATCATTACAGAAAGAATACATTAATCCTAGCACAGGTTTAATATTGTATAATCATGCACTAATCTTACTTAAACTTTAATTCCTAGATCTTCTAATACTCTTTTCATGTATAATTACTAAAAAATGTCACTTAATTAGTCGCCAGCACACACACACCCACAATCCCTTTTCATTGCTCAACTTAATTAAGGCTGGAATGGTCTTCTCCATTAATTAAGTAACATAACTAAATTACCATCCTAATTATGTAAGAGAAAATTAAAGGGAAACTTACCTGAAGCTTTCTTCTCGCTAGCCTGCTCTTGATTTTGTGATTGAGGGTTTTCTTTATGCTTAAGGATATGTATTTATCTCGTAGGAGTGCCGCACCGCCTTACTTAATTATATATATATATATATATATACACACAACACACACACACTTAATTATATATATAATAACACACGCACACACGCCCATTAAGTATATATATATATATATAAATATACCACTGATTAGGATTAGTATTATTTTATTATAATTATTACCTACATTAACCATATATATATATATATACACCACCAGCGAATGTATTTATTATTATTATTATTATTATTATTATTATCTCGCCACGTGTGATAATATTTTATTAAAAGTTGACATGTTAACTCTTTCAGCCTAAAGGATTTCTACCTATAATATAAACCCTACAAAATTTAATAGCAATATCCCAAACATAATTAAATACGATTTACGATACCAATAAAATGCAATTTAAATTGCAAATAAAATTATAAAATGAATGCAATTCATGAATTATATTGACCAGTGAGTAGTAAGAGGCTTGGGGTATCACAGGCAATAATCCTAAAAAGAAGGGTTAGGTGTGGTAGTCTCTTCATCCTCAAGGAGGTCACGTGAAGTACGTAATCTCAGATGAGAGACCCTTTGTTGTTTTAGAATTTCAATAGGTCCTAGTGCACGAAAGCGATACATACCACCTACGTTTTCTACTAACAATATATTCTCCAAACAAGTTAAGTATAAAGGAAACATTTCACACGCAACATGGAGATCATTATTATCAAGATTAATCAAACGCAAGTTCACAACTAATTGAGTGTAAAAGAGCCCAAAATCAAATTCCTTTTGTTAGATAAGACATGAACAAAAGCAAGCCAAAACCCAAGGTTCACTTTAAATTTGTTCTCCATGCAAAATAGAAAATAAAGCTCGACCTTATTCAACAATGCATAATTATCCTTACGTCCTGAAAAGGAAAATGCAAGAAATCTATGAATGTACCTAAGTGCAGGCTTGTGAAGATATGTATCGGTAGATTTCTTTGGATCATAAAAAAACAGGAATATTAGACATGGACTCATAAGCACTAATTGGACCAAATTGTGTAGCATAATCATAGACATTCTGTAGATACTCATCAGTTTTCGCATATTCTTCTGTTACAAAACCAAATGCAATATTAAATTGAGTAAGTGAAAACTTGAACTTTTTCCCCATTAACCTAAAGATAATCACTTTCGGACCATTCAAACTTAAATAGGCAGACTTTTTAAATTTGAAAGTAATGTGAAATTCCCGAAATAACTCAATATAGGCAGGTTAATTAATCAAAAAATAAGATTGCCATCCTATATTTTCAATTAACTGCATCACTTCATCTTTTATATGCAAGAGCTCCATAGTAGGGGAATCAAGATACTTACAAGGAATGATATTCTATTTGCAGACATCCTGGTATCTTTTCTTATCTTTTTTCTTTGTGAATGTTAGTCTTCCATTCAAATTGAACTCGGAAGGTGGAAGAATGTGCAATTTCTTCCCAATTCATGATCTCTTCCAAATGGGGGTTGTATCCGAATCAGCGTCGAATGAATCAGAGTTCGGGATTGAACTTGGTGGACCGCTAGCTATGGCCTTACCCTTCTGGGCTCGGGATGCTCGACTCATTGCAGCCAATTATTGATGGTATTGTGGCTATAGGCGATGTGGAGATAGAGAATATGGATGACAGTGAAACGGATGACAGCGGCTGTGTGGCATTGTTTCGGACGACAGCGGCTGGACAGCAGAGCTTCGAACGGCAATGCTGCTAGAACAGCGGCATTGAACGGCGGTGCTGCTGGACGATGATGGTGTTGCTCAATGTGTGTGGCTACTAAACGATAAGCTGGAGGCGGCAGTGCTGCTCGATGATGATGCTGCTAGAATGGCGGTGCTGCTGGACGGTGATGTTATTGGAACGGCAATATTGCTCTTTGGAATTTGTTGCTCTTTGGAGTTTACTGCTCTTTGGAATTTGCTGCTTTTTGGAGAGAGAAAAGATATGTTAGGGTTTTCTAAAATAATAATAAAAAGAATAATGAAAATAAAAAAAAATGTTCAGAAGGCCTAAAATCCCACAATGGTTGATTACAAATAAGGCGTGCCCACTCCTTACCCAGAATCGTCAACTAAAAAAGAATCCAAGGTCTATGGATCATCAGAACAATTTCAATAAAGCACGGGCACGCCTTATGTAATTCCTGGTATGCTTGAAAATTGAATGTCTCGATTTAGAGTGTGCCTACACTTTACGTGAAATTGTTTGATGTATCAATGAACGAACTAAAACATTTTTTATTTTTTAATTTTTTTTAGATACACTGGAAAATAAAAAATTTGGGATGTCTCCCAAAACTGCCTTTTTTTACTATCTTTGGCTAGACATCATTATTCATCAACCGTGATAAATCAGAATTTCCAAGTCAATATCGTCAATAGTTTGAACTAAAACAATTTCATGAAAGATCTTTAAACGATGACCATTGACCTTGAAAACTCGGCCAATATATGAATTATGTATCTCAACTGTGCCATAAGAAAATACATTAGTTACAATAAAAGGGCCAATCCATTTGGAACGCAATTTACCAGGAAAAAATTTCAATTTAGATTGAAAAAGTATGACTTTTTTACCAACATACAATTCTTTTCTGAAAATCATACGATCATGGAATGGTTTCATTTTTTCTTTATAAATCCTTGTGTTCTCATAAGCTTCATGACGAATTTCCTTTAACTCTTACAACTGTAATTTTCTCTCTTTACCCAATTAATCCATTTTCACATTACATTGTTTGATAGCCCAGTATGCACGATGTTCTAGCTCTACCGGCAAGTGAAAATGTTTACCATATACCAAAAAGTAAGGGGACATACCAATTAGAGTCTTATATGCTGTTCGGTAAGCCCCAAGCGCATCATCAAGTCGCATACTCCAATCCTTTCGGTTTGGATTAATAGTCTTCTCAAGTATAGACTTAACTTCTCTATTGGATATTCCAGCTTACCCACTCGTTTGTGGATGATATGCAGTAGAACCTCGATGGGTAACATTATACCATTTCAATAAGGCTTCAAACACTTTGTTGTAGAAGTGAGTGCCACGATCACTTACTATTATCCTGGGAGTCCCGTACCTAGCAAAAATATGAGATTTGACAAAATTTACAACAATCTTAGCATCGTTAGTACGAGTAGCCTTAGCTTCCACCCATTTTGACACATAATCCACAATAAGAAGAATGTAAACATTTCCAGAAGAAGAAAAAAGGACCCATAAAGTCAATCCCCCATACATCAAATATTTCACAAATAAGAATGGGGTTAAGTGACATTTGATCTATATGTCTTAAGCTTCCATTTTTTTTGGCATTGCTCACAAGTCTTACCAAACAAATATGAATCACGAAACAAAGTAGGCCAAAACAATCCACTTTCTAGCACCTAAAGAGCTGTTCTTTTTGGACCAAAATGTCCTTCACATGCATGAGAATGGTAAAATTGTAAAATGGAATAAATTTCATGCTCGAGCACATATCTTCGAATAATTTGATCTGAGCAATATTTCCACAAATAAGGATCATCTCAAGCATAATATTTGGCATCACTTTTGATTATATTTCTTTGAGCCCTAGACAAATTACTTGGTAAAGTCCTAGTTACTATTTAATTATCAATGTCAGCATACCAAGGACTACTATTTTGAATTTAAAAGATATACTCATCTGGAAATTCATCTTTCAGTAGCGATACACTTTCACTCGTGATCATTCTGCTGAGATGATCTCCAACCAAATTTTCTGTGTTCTTCTTATCACGTATCTCAAAATCAAACTCTTACAACAAAAATATCCAACGAATAAGTCTCGGCTTGGGCTCCTTTTTCTCGAGCAAGTACTTTAAAGCTACATGATCAGAAAAAGTAATTACTTTAGCTCCAAGTAAATACGAACAAAATTTCTCTAAAGCAAATACAATAGCTAGAAGTTCTTTTTCCGTTGTAGAGTAATTACTCTGTGCACTATCAAGTGTTCTCGATGCGTAATAAATAATATGTGGAGATCTATCAATTCTTTGTCCCAGAATAGCTCCAATCGCATAATTACTCACATAACATATGATTTCAAAAGGAAATTTCCAATTTGGAGGTTGGATAATTGGTGTTCATGTTAACTTTTCCTTCAAACAATCAAAGCATCCTTGCATGCATCATTGAATTCAAAATTCACATCCTTCTATAACATCGCAGTTAGGGGATGGGTAATCTTGGAGAAATACTTGATAAAGTGATGATAAAAACATGCGTTACCAAGAAAGGAACGAACATCCCGCACACTTGCTTAGCTTTATCTTAGCTTTATAAAATCTATCTTAGCTTTATCAACTTCAATACCCCTAGCTAAAACAACATATCCTAAAATAATACCTTGATCAACCATGAAATGACATTTTTCATAGTTCAAAATAAGGCTTTTTTCTATGCATCGTTGAAGGACTTTGAAAGGTTACCAAGACATGAGTCAAAAGAATCACCATAGACTATAAAGTCATCCATAAATACCTCTATGATGTTATCTACATAATCCGAGAAAATACTAACCATACTATCTGAAAATATGGCTGGTGCATTACAAAGTTCGAAATGCATACGCTCGCATGCAAATGTGCCGAAAGGACATGTGAACGTTATTTTTTCCTAATCTTCCAATGCAATTGGAATTTGGTGGAAACCTGAATAACCATCAAGACAACAATAATGAGTTTGACCGACTAAACGTTCAAGCATTTGATCAATAAAAGAAAGTGGAAAATGATATTTTCTAGTTAAAGCATTCAACTTTCTATCATCAATCCATACTCTCCATCCATTTTGAACTCTAGTAGCCACCAACTCACCTTCATGGTTTTCTACTACAGTAATACCTGTTTTCTTTGGAACGACTTGGACCAAACTTACCCATTTGCTATCGAAAATCGGATAGATCATACATGCATCAAGGAGTTTCATGATTTCTTTCTTCACTACTTCCATCATAGGTGGATTCAATCTACGTTGAGCTTCTCTAGAAGGCTTATATCCTTCTTCTAACAATATGCGGTGCATGCATATATGAGGACTCAATCCCTTTATATCTGCAATTCTCCATCTAATGACTTTTTTAAACTCTTTGAGCACTCGAATTAACTTCTCCTATTCCAAAGTGGAGAGTTTGCTAGAAACGATCGCCGGTAAAATGTTTTCTTCTCCCAAGAAAATATACTTTAAATGTTTGGGAAGAAGTTTTAACTCCAACTTTGGTGTTTGAACAAGAGAAGGAAGAAGTTTAGTGTGAGAAACAGGTAATTCAACATAAGAAACATTAAACCTCCAAGGTGTTAATGACTCTAGCTCACAAATTGCATCATACAAAATAGAGTCAACATCAAACTTCTTCATGTACTCGTGTGAACTTTTAAGAGTTAAGTTCTACTAAGTACAACTTTCAACTTATCATCATCACTCATATCAAAGATATTATATGCTAGAGAATCAATGACATCCATAACAAAAACATAAGACACATCACTTGGATATCTCATGGCCTCATAGATATTAAACTTAATAATCTCACCATCAAATTCCATAGTAAGTGAACCATTAAACACATCAATTTTTGTTCTAGATGTTTTCAAAAAAGATCTCCCTAACAAAATCAAAGAATAAGATTATTCATCCTCTTCCATTTTTACCACATAAAAATCAGCAGGAAATATTAATTCATTCACTTGAACTAACACATCCTCTAATACACCTTCATGATAAACATTAGATTTATCAGCCAATTGAATAATCAAGCCAGTTTCTTTTAAAGGACCAATATTCAAAGATAAATAAATAGATAAAGGCATGACATTAATTGAAGCTCCTAGATCTAACATTGCTCTTTCAACTCTCACATTACCAACTTTACAAGGAATAGAAAACATATAGGGATCATTGCATTTAGGAGGTAATTTTTTCTGGAGAACAGCCGAAACATTTTCACCCATACTTACAAACTCATTACCTTTCAGCTTTCTCTTGTTTGTGCACAATTTCTTCAGAAATTTTACATACCGTGGTACCTGTTTTATTGCATCGAGTAAGGGATGTTTACCTCAACTTTACGAAAGGTATCCAAGATTTTTTAATCTAGCAGGGAAAGGAGGTTTCGGTGTGACAACCTTTGATAGTGGCTTCGAATTAAGTTCTTTGGATTGATCACTTTGAGTTCAAGGAACTTCAACTTTCTTTTCCACTTCTTCCTCCAAGTTCTTTCCACGAGATGACTCGGGAACATCCTTTAGTCTTTTTCCACTTCTTAAAGGGATTGTTTGAGATGGTAATTTACCTTGAGACTCCATTTGGCTCATAGATGAAGCCAGTTGGCCCACCTGGTCTTCTAGCTTCTTCATACTTGGCCTCGTTTCCTGTTGAAATTGTTGAGTGTTAAGTGCAAGATTTTTAACAATTTCTTCAAGAGACATACCTGAATTCAAGGAAGACTATTGTTGATGAGGAAGAAGTTGGTGAGGTTGAAAGCTTTGGAATTGGGGCCTTGAATCATAATTGAAGTTTGGATGATCTCTTTAACTGGGATTGTAGGTGTTGGAGCATGGATCATACTTTCTTTGTGTTGGTCCTAAAAATTCTCCAACTGCATTAGCATGCTCATGGGGCTCATCTTGAAGCGTTGGGCACGTGTCAGTTGCATGTTCTGTAGAAGCACGAATCCTACATGCCTTAACTTGTTGGACATTTCCTGTAACCATTTTCTGAACAAGTGTAGTTAAATTAATGACAGTGCTGTCGGGGCACGTCAAAATTATATATTATTTTACCTCGCTTTCCTCTACAATTTTGTAGTAGTGGAAAGTAAGGGTCGATCCTACAGAGAACGGTTGAATTATTTGTATATTTTTATGCTAATTTACGAATGCAAATAAAAGGGGGGATGTTGATGAATTTTGTCTACTAAACTAATAAAATAAAATCTACTCTAATAAATAAAAATCAAGCAAATAAACAGAAGGCAGACAGTAATAGGAATCAATTTCGGTTCATGGTTCAGTTTTCCTCCTATTCCAAATCATATGATTATGCGACACATTATTAATTTAACTGTGGAATTTCTACCCCTAAACCAACAACAAGCTCTGTTGATTCACTTTATCCCTTAAGTGTACTTAATTAGAATAAGCTCTCTAATTAACCTATTTAATCGAATAGTCCAAAATACGCTCTTTGGATTTAATTCGTTAAATGCATTGTCAATTAGGATAATAGGGTAGGCAGTTTATTGAATTCACATGCACGATTCAATTAATCCTGAATTATGTTGATTCTAATAATATAAATTATTAGTTGCTACAGACGGGTTCAAGATTACAACAATTACGGATTGCAATTTAAACCCTAGCCCTACATATATAAACTATCAATTGGGGTGATCAGTCACAATTAACAATATAGATATTATAAATCAATTCAACCCATCAACACAATAAATTCACACATATTAAATCAATATGGTGTCACGAAAACATAAATCACATAATATTGAAATAGGGTTCAAACATTCCCTAAACCGGAATATAAAATTTAGTTACACATTACGTGTTTAAAAATTAAAATCATCCAAATGAAAGACATTAAAACAAAGATAAGAAGGGAGGAATAAACCCAAATCTACAAAAGATGAGTTCCTCCGTGAATTTGCCCCCTTGCTCTCTATCCCTATCTCCTGGCGTCTCTCCCTTTGTTTCTTTGTTCACACCCTCAATCCCAGAATGAATCTGCTACTTGCCTTCAATTTCCCTTTTATTCTTGCCATTTTGCCCTAATTCCCTTTATGGACTTTAATTAAGTTTTGGGCTTAATTAATTAATTAAGTCCAAAACTATTTCAGCCCATAAACTTCTTTGTAATCTTCATTCCTTGGATGGGCTAAAGATGGCCAAGTGTTTATGTGGATTATTGTATAAAATTATCCAAAAATGCTGCAAATATCTACAAAAAAAAAAGTAATTCTTGTTGAAACATTAAATAAGTATGAAATAGACAGTGCACAAGAATTAATTGAATTGAAAATACAATTTTATCAATTAAAATTATGCACAATTTCCTACTTATCAATTAGCAATTTGACTTTCAATAGAAGAAGAAATTACCTCGTTCACTTTTCTGTAAGATGTATCATACCTAACTCCAAACAGTTGAGAATTAGCAGCCATGGTGGTAATTAAGTCTCTAGCCTCGGTAGGTGTTTTGTTTACTATAGCACCTCCACTGGCGGCATCCATTATCTTTCTCTCTATGGGAATTAATTCTTCATAAAAATATTATAAGAGAAACTGCTCTGATACTCCATGTAGAGGAAAACTTGCACTAAGTTGTATAAACCTCTCCCAATACTCGTGAAGCCCTTCTGAATCTTTTTCTTAATTCCATAAATTTCCCTTCTACTACTTGCATCTTTCGAAGCTGGGAAATTTTTTTCAAGGGACAGCAAAACCATTCTCGTCCATGTAGTCACAGAACCAGAGGGCAAATAAAATAGCAAATCCTTTGCTTTATCGGCTAGGGAAAATGGGAAAGCATGTAGCTTGATTTGTTTCTCTGTGACGCCCTGTGGTTTTATGCTAGAGCAAACTACATGGAACTCTTTTAAATGTTTGTGGGGGTCTTCATTTTCTAATCCAAGGAATCTTAAAAGAAGATGGATTAATCCGGACTTCAACTTAAAGTCACCCTCCATAGCTTGGAATTGAATGCAAAGTGGTTGTTGACTTACATTTGGTGGTGCAGCCAATTCCTTCAACGTCCTTTCTGCAATAGCCATGGTTGGCTCTATTTCTGTTTTAGAATCACTTAAAGAGTCAGCCAACGATACTGCTAAATTCAATCCAGTAGAGGGTGATAATAATGCTTCATTTCTCAATTTCGTTTCTCTCCTCAATCTTCTAGTAGTCTTTTCAATTTTAGGATCAAAGTGAAGTTCACCTATATGAGAAGAACGAGGCATAAAAAGGAACAAATAAAAAAATAAAAATAAAACAAAAGAATAAATCAACTTGGCACCAATTCCCCGACTATGGCGCCAAAAATTTGTAGGCTATCGAGACCAAAAAATAATAAAACACTTGTTCTTAAAGATTTGTGATAATAATGAACAAGGATCGTATCCACAGAGATTGGTAGTTTTTATTCCTTTATGGTAACTAAAATCAGGGGGGTTCAAGATTTGGTGAATGACAATATTCAATTGAACAAGAACAATGTGTAATGTGAGTGCAATTCAGTTTAAGTAAATTCAACCAAGGGTTAACTTCAGAATATGTTCATAGAATCGATCATGGATACAAAAATGGTTCTTTCATTCAATCATTAAATTGGTTATAGTTGCTGGTACGACCAAAACAACATATCTCTCCTTAGTTGTTCGTTAATCAGGGTAGATCTCTAATTATTTCCCTTATCAATAAACAATTCTAGATACGATCATATAATTTAATTTACCAATAGCATTAGGTAGAGAGAGACCACCAATTCTAGCCAACAAATGCACAAGTAGGTTTATTTAAGCTAGATCATAGAACAATCTAATTGGCAACATATTGTTTCAACAGTCGAAATATTGGCCACCTCGTTCAATCATCAAAACAATAAGATTTATCATTCAGAGAAGATATATGAATAATGAAGAATGAAAGAACAAATAAAGACTAATTAGATCTCACAATCCGGATGAACTTAGTCTTTTGTAATTTCCTTGGATGAAAAGATGAAGCTTAGCCTTGCATGGAGAATTACAGCAAATTCCAAAATTAAAATAGTGTTTCAAAATTCTTGGGGTCCCTTCTTTCTATAACTATCCTGAATATAAAGTCTCTCCTGATCCCCTCTAATTATAACAATAATTATTATTATAAATAAGAAGTTACTGCCATCACTTAGTGGAGAAAAAAGAATGCGGTTATGTTTATTTCCATTGGTGGGCGTTTTGAGCTAAGGCGTGCCCACGTCTTACATGATTTTTCTTTGACTGCTTCGTCCTAAGGTAAGGCGTGCCTACGCCATATGTAAAAACTTTGGCTGGTCCTTGTACATCATCAAATTCACCATTTTATATCCAAGATGCATCAATCCATCCAATTTCCCTACAAAACACAATCTTTAATCAAAATTCAAGAGCAAAGCATGATTATAAACCAAAACCAAGAGAACTATGATAAAGAAATATAGATAAAATATATCATATTAGATTTAGTGCCTTATCCATCTGATGTTAATGTTATTCGGTCCATGTGTATTTTAAGATATAAAGAAAAATCTAACGGTTCTTTTGAGAGGTATAAGATACATCTTATAGGTGATGGTGCAGGTTAACAGCTTGGTGTGGACTGTGGAGAAACATTTAGCCCACTCGTCAACCCGGCAACCATTCGCACAGTAATCAACCTAGCTCTTTCTAAAACTTGGTCCCTTCTCATCTCGACGTTAAAAATGCTTTTTTGCATGGTGAACTCAAAGACACAATATACATACATCAGCCATTGGTTTTTAAGAACCCATATCGTTCTAATCATGTTTGTCGATTGGGTAAATCATTGTATGGGCTCAATCAAACTCCTAGAGCCTGTTACAAATGGTTTGCCAATTATGTTTCTTCAACTGGGTTCTCTCATAACAAACATGACAACTCACTTTTCATCTACAAAAAAAAAGTACTGATATGACTTACATTCTTCTATAAGATATGGTTTACATTCTTCTATATGTGGATGACATTATTGTAAAGCTTCTTCTGACAATGTTCGCAAGTCTATCATGCTATTTCTTAGCTTCTAATCTGCAATGAAGCACTTGGGCCATCTGAGGTACTTCTTGGGTATAACAGTCACTCGCCAAAAAGGTGGTCTCTTTTTATCTCAAAAGAAGTATGCTGAAGAAATTATTACCCGTGTTGGCATGTACTTTTGTAAGCCATGTCCTACTCCGGTTGATACAAAACTTAAACTCAGTGCTACAACTAGCAGCCCATATGTGGATCCATCTCTCTACCGCAGCCTTGCAGGTGCATTATAATACCTCACATTCACAAGATCTGACATCTCTTATGTGGTACAACATATCTGCTTGTTCATGCATAATCCAATGGATAACCATATTCATGCTCTAAGGTGCGTTCTGCACTACATTCAGGGTACACTTCACTATGGCCTGCATCTATATCCTTCTTAAGTGACTTTGATAAACATAGGATTTACATGCAATTTGAATTTACGATGTATAGTTTCTTAGGCAATTGCATGTACCTAAGTGATGAGTTGATCATGATTTTGTTATATTTTGTTACGTCACGTGTTTGTTGAAGTTTGCCAGATATACAGATAATTAAGGATGTATAAACCATGTCTCAAATCACATGAACCGTGCTTATCCTCGTGATATGATCTTAACCATCTCGATTTGGTGTGGTTCGGGCATATCTTCTCGATTTGGTGTGATTGGGCATATCTTCTCTTTCCAAACAAAGATACGGCGGCTATCAAAACCCTAAAATAGTCTATAAAAGAAGGAGTTACATCAGATCATAGGGGATTATTCAACACAATATACAACAAATTTTAGGATTAGAAACAAGGATACAAAGTAGGATCAACCAACCAAGTCATCAGAGAGAGAGAGAAAAACGAAGATCATTTGGGCTTCAATAGTCTTCTTTTCTTTTATTCTCTTTATGTTAGCAATGATTATCAATATGTTTCCCGTGGATTATGTACTGAACATGTGTGGTTAAACATCTAGTGATTCTAGGGAGTGCATAATTATGGGTTTATATGATTTTCATTAATGATATTACTTCTCTTCCTATATTTGGCTATGCTTGCTTGATTTGAATGTCGTGTGGATTTATGTGACAACTAATTGAATATGTGTAGTTAATCTGTTATTGTCTAAGAGGGAGTAATTGGTTAACACATTAGGAATGCATAACATAAAACTTGCTACATTGAGAGATTGTTAAGTATTATGATGAAAATAGATCCTAGATACGATTGTGAGTTAGATAATATCTTGAGAATGATCAATGTTGTCTAATCTACTTTTGGATCTTACTCGAGAGAGATTATTCAAATATCTCATTGATCTTCATACAAATATAGGAATTAAATATGGTTTCATACATTAAAAGGACCTCATATGAGCCACATGAATGCATGTCCTTGAAATCCATATAATCTCTAAATATCTCTATTTGTTTGACTTGCTTTGTTATCTATTTCTTTTCTTGATTTGTTTTACTTTATTTTATAAAATTCATTCATTGAATTCTTTAGATAAAAGAAAATATCTTAAACAAATACTCAATTGATTTTACAATATACAATCCCTGTGGATACGATACCTGTTCTCACTATATTGTACAATAATTTACCGTGTGGACTTGCGTATTTTAAGTGCAATATAATAGCGAACAGACTTCCCTAATCGATTTAGCAGGCTAACTTCAGTACGGATTGGTGGTTGGTCAGGATCAGAAAGAGACCTTATAGATATGTGGATTGGGGTGGTTGCCCGGATACTAGGAGGTCTACTTTTGGCTACTGTTTATTTCTTGGACATAATTTAATCTCATGGTCTTCTAAACGCTAAGCCACTATATCCTTTCTAGTGCCGAATCTGAGTATCAGGGTATTGCCAATGTGGTCTCCGAGTCATGTTAGTTATGAAATCTTCTTTTGGAACTACACTGACCTATCCATAAGGCTACATTGGTCTACTGTGGCAATATTAGTGTGATATATCTATAAGGGATTTTAATTCATTATCAACCCATTAAACACATCGAAATAGATATTCACTTTGTTCATGTGAAAGTTGCTCGTGGATAAGTATGTGTGTTACATGTTCCCTCATTTTATCAAACAACCGATATTTTCACAAAGGGTCTTCCACTAGTATTATTTCAGGATTTCAGGGACAGTCTCAACGTACGAGAATCTCCTGTCTTGACTGCAAGGGTTGTAATAGAACATATATTATTCTTTGTATGTCTCTTATATTAGGTGTAAATATTCTATTTTCGATCTTTTTCACTGTGCTAATCAGATCATAGGTTTCACTAGAGATGTTTAGATCCAATAAAGGCTCAAACACATTCTTGAGATACTCAAACTTTTGGGCGGTAGTTCTGGCGAGTTCAAGAGGTCAATGATGAAAAGCCCAAGCTTAAAATCACGCCCCTGTTGCAAATCATCAAAACCCATTTATGTTTTTCTGAAAATTAGGTGAAATTTGAAGTTAAAGGAGAACACAAGTGAGGATGATCGTGTTTTGAGAGAATAGTTTAAGAGAGAGAGTATGTGTGTCTTTCTTTATTTCAGAAGGAGTGGAAATGAAGATTAATAGAGGGTGAGAGAGAAGGCTCTTGTAATATGTGGATGATATATGTTCGCTAGTTTATTTCACTTAAAATATAACTCGCTAGTGCACGAGGTAAATTATATAAAACATGGTAAGAACAGGTAACGTATCCACACAGACTGTATATAGTAAATTCAACTAAATATCAATTTATGATACTAACCTTTATCTAAAGAATCAATTTATGATTGGTTTGGTAAAACAAAATAAATAAAATAAAAAATAGAAATATATATCAAATCAGATTCATACAACTAAAAGTATTCAGAGATTGTATGAATTTCAGGGACAAGCATTCATATGAGTCATATGAGTTCCTTTAATGTATCAAACCATATTTAATTTCTATATTTGTAGGAGAATCACTAATATATCTAGATCTTCTCTTCCGAGTTAGATTTAAATGTAGACTAGATAACACTGATCATTCTGAAGATATTATCTAATTCCTAATCGTGCTTAAGATCTATTCTCATCATAATACTTACCAATCTCCCGATCTAGCAAGTGTTATGTTATGCATTCCTAATATGTTAACCAATTACTCCCTCCAAGGCAGTAATGGATTAACTACACATGTATAATTAGTCTCCACATAATTTCATTCGACATTCAAATCAAGGAAGTATAAACAAAGATAGGTATGAAAATAATATCATTAAAGAAAAATATATGAATCCATAGTCATGCGCTCCCTAAAATCACTATATGTTTAGCCACACATATTCAATACATAATTCATGGAAAATATATTGATAATTATGGCTAACACAAAAAGAACAAAAGAAAAGAAGACTATTGAAGCCCAAACGATCTTCGTTTCTCTCTCTCTCTCTCTCTCTGATGACTTGGTTGGTTGATCCTCCTTTGTATCCTTATTTCTAACCTTAAAATTTGTTGTATATTGTGTTGTCTCCTCCCCTACAATCTGATGTAACTCCTTCTTTTATAGATAATTACTATGGTTTTGACAGCCACCATATCTCTTATTGGAACAAAAAGATATGCCCGAATCACACCAAATCTAGAAGATATGCCCGAATCACACCAAATCAAGAAGATATGACTGGATCACACCAAACCGCGACGGTTAAGATCATATCACGAGGATAAGCACGGTCCATGTGACTTGAGTTGTGGTCTATACATCCTTAATTATCTATTTTTCTGTCAAAACTGCAACAACACATGATGTAACAAAATATAGCAAAATCATGATGAACTCGTTACTTAAGTACATACATTTGCCTAAAAACCTATACGTAATAACCCCTAATTGCACGTATATCCTATGTTTCTTAACCCCCAAACTTAACATATTTTTCGTCCTCAAACAATGATAACGAGTCTTCATTTCAGAAAGGAGGGGTGTTTTGACAGTACACGATACTTCAACACACAAAAATCATTATGATTATATCAAAATTAACCATATTGTATATAAACAACTTCATGCAATGCAATTAGTATTTGTTTAACATCTTGAATCATTGATCCTCGATGGTGGATGAGTGACTATTTTATGATTAACAATCAACAGAAAGAATCTAAGTATCGAAGGAAGTTTGGGTCATGAAATGATCAAAAGTTACTGTATGAAGGAATCAGAATATATAAATTATTTATTAAAGAATAACTTTAAGTTATTAAAAACAATGTTTAGCAATAAATTTGATGTTCACTCATATAATAAAAAGAAATCTAAAAATAAATATTAATTAATGCAAAAAAATATGAAAAAATAGGAGAAAAATAACTTTTATGTTTTGCATAAAACTATATGGGAAATAATTATTTTTTAATATTAAAAAAAGAAAATAAAAATACAAGAAAATAATTATTTTTTAAAAATAAAAAAATGAGAATAAAAAATATGGGAAAAAATAAAAATACAAATAAAAATAATGATCCAAAATCAGCTAAATAACATTAAAAGAATAATATCAACTAAAATAAATAATAAAAATAAAACAACTTACAATCAACAACATAAAAATCATATTTATCAATTATCTAATCATTAACTCAACAACTTTCAACAATTTTTTAATAATTACTTATCCTATTGATTTAACATCTACAATATACATTTAATCATATTACATCTCAATACAAACATCAATTATTCAAACTTATTTCTACAAATGCATATAGTTTTCATAACAATTATATTAGGAATATCCAATCTAACAATTAACGTACTACATCTCAATACAAACATCAATTTTACTATTCAAACTTATTTATACAAACGAATATAATTTTCATAATAATTTCATATTATGAATATTCAATCTAGCAATTAACGTGCAAAATCTAATTGAGTTGATCAATCATAATTAAATTTCTACACATCAATATATAAAAGATCAATTAATACAATAAAGTGTTAATCGGTCGAATTACGAATCATAACAATTTAAATCATAAAAGAAATACATATGATTTTAACATTCCTTGAACTGAAATAAAAAAATCTAACATAAAACTACAAATCTAACAATTGAAATTATAAAAATGGAATACATAAAAATCAAGATGAAAAAAAAAAAACCAAAAAATATTACAATTCTTTCTCCCTTAACTTCTAGCACTGTCCATTCCTTTTTGCCAAAGTTCTTCATTGCCGGAATGATGGATGAACTTTTTTTTTCCTCAACTTAATGAAATTCCTTCTCTCCAAAAATTGTATCTTTCTCTCTGCCGAATGTTCCACTCCACTTCCCAGCTACTTCTCTCTCCCTTCTGATCCTTTTGCTTCATTCCCTCAGTGTGAATAAATAAAATCCGTCCAAATCCTCTTTTCTTTTTGAGACTTCTTCTCTCTCTCCTTGACTTTTGACCAAATTGCCACGAAGACCGTCTCTTCTCTTTATTTCTTTTTCGCTCTTTCCTTTTCCAATTCAATAATGAATATGATTGCCTCCAATTAATCAAATTCTTTTCATTCTTCTTTCTCTCTCCAGTCTCCCTTTCTTTCCTTGTCTCTCTCTCATTCAATTTGTTGTTTGACTTGGACATTCAAGAAATGCTACAAATCATCACAAAAATAAACATTAAGTCATTCGCAACTATATAATAAATAAGTAGGAAATATAAAATAAATGTTAAATATATTATATTAAAAATACAAGTTATATATTAAAAATACAAGTTAGATATTTAAATATATACGCTGTTTGCTACTTATCAAATTTTTCCATATTTAATATTTGCATATCCTCAAGCAAACAAGAACTAAGCAAATAAAAAAAAATAAACGGGAGAAAGCTATGCTCAAACTAAAAAAAAATTCAACTCAAACAATTTTCACAAGCCAAAATCAATTAAATTGGGCAAGTGCTCATAAAGGATTTAATTTCATAAAGTGTCATTGTTACCCAGTAATAAAATCGATATTCCATAAACCATAATTCAACATCCTCATGGTGGATAATTCATATCACTCTAGTATATATGTGGGTAAGCAATTTCAAGGAATAACACTTATATCAATACGAAGTATACTCATTGTCATAGGCTTGCTCTCATATCTAATCGTTACTATTTATTAATTGAATTTGTGTTAAATCAAAAGGTCTTTAAATGATTGTAACGTGGTTGTAGGATAAGGTGAGGTAAAAATTTGGAGTAAAAAGGTTAAAGTATTATGCAACATTTCCAATCCATGTGAAGATTTCTAATCCCTTTTGCTTCCGATTTACAATTCCTCATCCACCCCGATCGCCACAACCAATGCCAAAGATGCATTCCTTAACCCCATTTTTTCTGATTTTTGTTTTGTTTTTCTCTCGATTTTTTTAACAGCATTGCTATTTTTTAAAAGAACACTGAAAAACAACATCGTACATGCTGCCTGCACCTTTTTTTTTTTTTTTTTCAATCATTTACTTCTTCAAATTCCAAATTGTTGCTACCCTTCACCCTTCCAATTAAAATGTGGCCCACTCGTTACACGTTGAATCCATGAGCAATCATAACAAGGTACAAAAATGAAAACAAAAATAAGAACATAAGAATGAGAAATAGGTGTGCAATCAAGGAATAGGTTTAGGCTCAATGGAGTTAACTAAAGACAATCATAATAGGACGTGCAAATGCCAAATGATTTACCCTAAGTGCCCTTATCATTTTAACACACAAATTCAACATAAAGGTTACAAGAAGCATAATCAAGCAAGTTCTTAAATGAACAACCCAGTATAAAGACCCACATAAAAAGAAATGGGTGCTTCACACATGAAAAAAATATAATTTCTCCAAGACTTAAATCTCACTAGAATGGTTTTGTGTGCCAAATCATGTAAATTATTTTTTTGACAGCAAAATATATTGGAAACAATATCAATTATTTTCTAATAATTACACATAAACATCAACATGTATAAATAGTGGTAGATATTCGATGTCAAAACAAGAATATATATAGAATATATATATATATATTATATATTATATATCATCTGGTGACGATCACTCACATCCTGGACCTATTGAGAGCTCGAATCCACCGGCCTTTCTCTTCTCGATTTCCCTGGCAGACTCTACTGCGGTTATGGAGAGATTCTCTATGTTCAATTTCCTAAGGCTTTCCGCCAAGCCCATCGGAATGTATTCGAGTTTTTCACAATTCTTGACCACAAGACAGCTAAGACAAGGAAAACTACCCCCTGAGGCCTCCCAAGAAACTAAATCTGTGCTAGCAATGAGCAAGAATCGGAGATCACGAAAGCCAGTAGGAATCCACGACTCTCCAATGAATGCATAGTCGATCAACTTAAGGATCTGCAGCGAATGAATTTCTTCTAATGCAGACATATGGCACCAGTCCAGGTAAGTTGCTGATAAGGTCAACGTTTTTAGATTTACTGGGAAATAATGCAGGGTCCCGGGACGGAGGCCATGCGAACGACTTGGAGAAGATCTATCAATGCGTATTAAATCGTTTACGAGCTTCAAATTGTCAAGATGATTTAATTCCCTCAAGTAGCTGCCATCTAGACTAACTAATTCGCCACGAATCCCCAAATTCTGTAGGTTTGGAGCTCTACTCAGAACGGACGTTGTGCAAGATTTGGGCGATAGTCTACTCAGTGTCTGAAGATTTTCACCAGCATTAAAACCTTCTCGCTCTTTAATGTCTTGAAATACAATGGCTGCTTTTGTCTTTATATGCTTCAGAGAAACCATCGCCCATATATTTGCTCTGATAGTAAGGTCAACAGACTCTGTGTCCACTACAATAGTCTGTAGGTTTCGTAGCTGGGACATGGCTTCTGGAATTTCGAGATCATCGCCACACAGAGTGATGTAGCTTAAATGTCTCAGTCTGGTTAACCCTTCTGGAAATTGAGTGACTTTGATAGAGTTAGTAGCCAAAACTCTGACCAGACTGAAGGCATCGAAGATAGCCGACATGTACTCTGCATCCAAGACGACAGATTCCTTGTTGAAACATAGAAACGAACGTAGGTTGTTGCTCCTTGGTTTTCTAGATAAGAATTCCAAGAGATCAGAATGGACACAAACACGACAGAATCGCTGTATGTCGGATATCGGGGGTTTGAAAGTTCCTTCCATTGACATTTGTATCTCCTGAAAAAGATTCTTCTCTTTGCTTGCTTTATGCCTGATGAATGCGTGTATCAGAACATGAACGGTACAAGTTTTGGGTTTGCCAACGGAATTGGTTTTATCAACCATTACCAAGTTCCTATTGACAAGGTCCATGAGATTCTTCTCTGCAGCTTCTTCTAAACTCATTCGTGGATTATGATCTATGAATCCTTCAGCCACCCATAGATTAATCAATGTCCAAACTGGGATCTCAAAGTTTACTGGAAACACCCCCAAATAAAGAAAGCAAATTTTCAAATCATGCGGCAGTATACTGTAACTTGATGCTACAATATCTTGTTTTTCCATTTGGGACTCCAAATGCTTCATTAGGTCTTCGGAGACCATATTCCACTCATCTATTGTCCCTTCCATTCCTATGCTGCTGCTTATGTTCCGAATTACTTGTCCCATATGCACTATTGCAAGTGGCAGTCCGTCACATTGTTTGGCTATATATTCACCAATCCCCATCAATTCACGGGAGCAATCTCCAGGATTTCCAAATACCTCGTACTGGAGAAGTTTCCAACTTTGCTCTTTCGTTAGAAAACTAATGCGGAAGGGTTCTCTGGTAGGATTAGCATGCCTACCAACATTACTGTAACGACTGGTTATCAGGACTTTTGCACTGTGGCGACTGGTCTTTGGCAAGGCATGTCGAATAGCATTCCAGTCGTCAACACTGCATACATCATCAATGACTAACAAGAACTTTTGCTTCTCCAGACATGCATAAACTCTGTGGGCTAGCTCTTCATCAGTTAGGCCAGATATATCTTCCTCGGTGACCTCTCTCAAAATTGGTAAAAATACCCCCTTCCTGTTGAACATTTCAGAAGCATATACCCAAATGCGAATGGGGAATGCATTGCGGATCTCATCATCCGTAAAAATATTATGAGCCAATGTTGTCTTGCCAAGGCCAGCCATACCAATGATTGATATAACATCAAGCTCCACTGTACCTTCCAGGATATATCCCATTATCTTCTTTTTCTCATCTTCGAAACCCACAACGTTTTCTAGCCTGATACATGGCGGGTCCTGTATAAAAGTTAAAACACAGAGAAGTGAGAAACAATTGCAAGCTGATCAATGCAGTTTAGGATGATATCGCGAATAAGTATGAATTACGAATATCATAAATATTTGCTTGGAAGGAAAGAAAGATTAGACATAAAGACACACCCAATATTGCACGAAAACAAATAGACCATAAAAAAACTATCATTTGGTTTACTGCGTAATGCATACATGTCTGTCCGTTTACGAACTACGGATTACTGGCGTGTCCACAATTTTGCAATTGGGGTACATTAGATAATTTAAATAGATTAAGTTTTTTTAATATTATAATTCAAACTTACAAAAAATAATATTTTATTTATGTATTTATTCCAAAACTGTTTAAGATTTTATTTTATTGTTTACAAAAACTACTTTTATCCAATCGCATTAAATATATATATATATATTACTGAATTGGCCTGGAATTCAAATATGAGATAAAAGATAATTCACTATAATAAATATATAATTAACTAATTCATGGGATATATATATATATATATATATATATAACTGGCTTGAAAACTAAAACATACAGTGCTAAACGAAATTTAATAATTTTGTGCAACATATTATAAAATCAATAATTAAATGGGTAAAAGAAACAATGTTTTTTATAGCCCAAGTCGTTGTTGTCTTAATAATTCACTTAAGTATCTCGTGGTCAAACAATAGATCTATAATTTTTACAGAAGATGAAAGACTTAATACGAAGATTATATAAGCATTATAACGAAAGAAAACAATATTGTTTTCATTGATTTTGTAAAGAAGTATGTAAAGAACTTTTACCATTCTACTTGACCACCGGGCATTCCCATCGAAGACAGATAGGTCGCGACTGAAAGCAAGGCCCCTCTGTAAAATCATTTCCAATTCTCTTCTAAGGAACTTGACCTCTGCAGCCCGCAAGATGGGACGGTTTCGATTAAAAAGTCGTCCCCATGACCTATTGAGCCCCGTTAAGGAAGACTCGATGGTGGCATCGGTGTAATAAGCAAACTCAATTATTTGTTTCTCCATTACTCTCAAGAGTTCACTCATTTTTAGGGCCTCCTCAGGCACATCCTTACAGTACGCCTTCAACAAACTAAGAACATTCTTCAGCTGCCGGAGCTCGTCTTTAGCTGCGGAGAGGGAATCGCCATCAGATGACAGCAGCTTCATCACATTGTCCTCCAAATTCGCCACCGCAACATAGGCGATCATGACTGGATCGACGGATTAATTAGAATTTAGATCTATTTTTCTTAGTTTCTAGATCTGAGGGGCAAGCTGGGTTGAAGTTCTCGAGATCAGGAACTGAGATGTATAATATAAATCGCTGTAAAGCGCCCAAGTAAAAAAGATTGTTTTGTTTTTCAAAAAGCTCCTCTAGGGGTCTTTTTAAATAGGAATAAAAATGATTGTAGAGGGGAATGATAATGGCTATAGACTTCCTAGTTATGGCGCTTGATTGATTTTTAGGAATAACTATCTTATTATTGTTAATGTTTGGTTCACTGAAAATATTTTGGAATAGAAACTAGTTACATTTTTCTTTTACATTAAATTATAAAAAAAATTATTTGTACAGTAAGCATTAAATAACATACATGATGGTTCGAATAATAAAATAACAAAATGATGAAACAAATGATAATAATAAATAATAAAAATAATAATAATAACAATAGGAATAATAATAATAATAATAATAAATAATATTATAGTAATAATAATAATTTTAAAAAAACAAATAATAATAATAATAATAATAATTTGACAGCCTTTTTTTTGCTGAATGACTTTCATTCCCTATTTTAAGGAACCAAATCACTGTTCATTATATGAATCTTTTAGATTTACATTATGAAAAGTTATGTTAATTGAACAAGAAATAATTCCCAAAAAATACTTGAAGAGAGTATAAATAAAAATAATATAGAAATTCATGAATAATCAATTTACAGTAGATATAAACATTTTATGATAAATAAAATAAGGAAAAAATACAAAAAATTAATTAACTGGAATAAGAATTAATTAAAAATTAAAATTTATTATAATTTTTAATTAAATTACAAACAAATCATAAAATAAAAAATTATATCAAAAAATAAAAATAAATCCTTAAAATTACTTGTGAATCAGAAAAATTACAAATAAATTCTAATAACTAAAATAAAATTATAAATAATTATTTTGTGGTAAAATCTAAAAGTAAATTTAAAAGTTGCAAATAGTGTATAAAAATATAGAATTTTAGCTTCAATTGATTTGTTATTTTCGTTATTTAGTTTTTATTTTCTTATTTTGTTTATAGTTTTCTAATTTAAATTTTAATTGTAATTTTTCAAATTTTAATTTATATTTTCTAATAGATATTTTTCATGAAGACGATTTTATGCAAAATAATTTTAAGAAAAAAAAAAAAGAAGAAGAATTATAGAAAGGGCGTGACTATTTGCATTCTCGGAATCTTTAAATACACCCTAAAGTTTAAATACATCCTGTATAATTTTATCATGAAGACGATTTTATGCAAAATAATTTTAAGGAAAAAAAAAAAAAAAGAAGAATTATAGAAAGGGCGTGACTATTTGCATTCTCGGAATCTTTAAATACACCCTAAAGTTTAAATACATCTTGTATAATTTTTTTTGTACTAAATATACCTCATCTATACCCATTATATCTTTTTAATAATTAAAAAAAAAAAAAAAAAAAAAAAAAAAAAAGAGGGGGTACTGAAGGAGGTATTGGTATCCTCCATCAGAGTCAACCGGATTCTTCCATCTTCAAACCAGAATTTAGTGAAATTCCTTCTGGCGAATCCCATCCTCTCTGACCTTTCAATATTTACAAGAGAACATCTTTAAATGTCAGAATTAGAAATCCCATAGGCTGTTACCAAGAAAACATAAAACTTAACCTACCCCAATTTTGGAAAAGTAGTTCTTCCACTAGTTAGCTAAAGTCTCTACATTGTCCATACGAACTGCATTACAAAAGTTGTAATGTACGACTATAAGTTTCAAACATTTTTTTTACTGTTCGACTGTTAATGTCGAGTATGCTATTATATATTTGAGTGTTTTATTTGACCAGTCGAAAAATAGTAAAACCATTTTTTTTACGCAAAGTGTATTAAATTTTTAACATGAAAAAGTCAAATTATTTATATTATTATTTTTTGTTCATGTATCTTGATCAATGATTATATTTTTTTAATTAAATATAATTTGAAGGAGAAAAATTATTGGGTGGAGAAGGAATAAGATAGAATGAGAAAAAGAATAGATTAGTTTTAAATATCGCCGGAAGCTTGAACCGTCCGTCGTGGAACTATATAAATATATATGAGGGTGTTTTAGTTAATTTAATTATATTTAATTTTATCCTAATTATTTTTGGGTGTGTCTAGAGATTCTGGAGGTGCGATAACCGCACCCTTATAGAAAATCATATCGGATGTTTCGCTTATTTGATAATTTTTATTATTTTGTGAGGGAAGATGATTAATGTAATTTTTAAAATAAAATGAATTTTTTTGTTTATTTTATAGATAATTATAAACTTTTAGTATTTGTGTGTGGGTGTGGGTGATTGTGTATTATTGTTGTAAGAAAAAATAATAAAATTGGTAAGTTTGGTGGTTAGAGTGTTAATTATATGCTTGGAAGTCTTATGTTCAAACCTTAGTAAGAGAAAATTGTGTGTGTGTGTGTGTGTTTTTTTTTTTTTTTTTTTTTTGGTAAGATTTTGAAAATATCATGATACTAGAGAAACGTATGATAAATTCAAAATATCGCAGAAAATAATAATTAAGAATAAATTCTTTAATTTTTTAATGTCCTTATTAACCACTTGATGGAAGAGAAACATTAGTTGCATTAAGTAGATCACACAAAATTTCATGCACTTTTTAAGCAATACGAAAATCCTTTTGTGACGTTTTCAAACCAAACCCTAAAAAAATTTCCAATTGTACCCTTCATTTCATCTTAATTGTATCCAAAGAGAAAGGATGTAAAAATCATGCTGAATCATATTCTTAATTAGTATGCATCACTTGTCTAAAGCTTAAAGTGACTGAAGAACTTTTGTAGTTGGTTGAAAGAGTTGATTGATTCAATTGACTCTTCGTGAGGATGGCGGATAATGCTTGACATGTGACAGAATATGTACAACACATAATTGAGAATTGAGAGAAGATTGGAAAAATCACCGTGAGAACTGGTGAGGGTATATTCACATATATATACACGTATGTGTAGTTACAACAATATCCTATAATTAAGGAAAGGATATGGTCAAGGTATACCTAAAATACAGGATAGACAAAAATCAAATCAAATCAAATCAAATCAAATCAATATTTACAACTAATTCAAATCAATTGGTATTATCTCTATTACCCCCTGTCAAGCGCTGCGTGGGGTGAAGACACACGCAAAGCTTGGACCGTAGAAACTCAAAGGCCGGACGAGGAAGACTCTTCGTGAAAATATCCTCAAGCTGAAGATGAGAGGGAACGAACTCAGTGGAAATGTGCCCAGATGAGACCAATTCACGAACAAAGTGATAATCCAAATCAATGTGTTTAGCTCGCTTGTGTGCAACAGGATTCTGACTCAAGAAAATGGCACTCTTGTTATCACACAACAGAACTGGCCGAGTAGGAGGAAGAGCCCGCAATTCCCGAAGAAGATTAATAACCCAAACAAGTTCAGCAGCTGCATTGGCCAAGGCCCGATACTCAGACTCACAGCTGGAACGAGCAACAGTTGGTTGTTTCTTTGCACTCCAAGAAACAAGATTACCCCCAAGAAATATAGAGTACCCATAAGTTGAGCGACGGGTCTCAACACAACGAGCCCAATCCGCATCAGAGTATCCCAAGATGGAAGAGTTAGGACGCTTAGTGAACGAGAGACCAAAATGGAGAGTACCCTTCACATAGCGAAGGATACGCTTAACAGCCAAAAAATGATCTTCAGTAAGCGACTGAAGAAACTGACTAACAGAGCTGACAGCATAGGATAAATCTGGTCTAGTGATGGTCAAGTACTGCAAAGCACCAACCAGAGATCTGTATAATGTGGGGTCCTTGAAAGCAGGACCTGTACTGAAAAGAGATTCACCTGTCGCCAATAGGGTGGAAATAGGTTTCGCCTCAACCAAGTCTGCACGCTCAAGAATATCAAGTGCATACTTGTCCTGACCAACAAACAACCCAGTATTGGTGTGAGAGACCTCAAGACCAAGAAAATAGCTCAAGGAGCCCAGATCCTTGATGGCAAACTCATCTCCAGTATCAGCTATGAACTGGCGAAGGGCAGCAAGATCATTGCCTGTGACAATAATATCGTCAACATACAAGAGAAGATATAATGGTCTTACCCTGATGCAGATGAAATAGAGACGAATCAGAACGACTCTGTGAAAAACCTAGACTGAAGAGAAACGAGCTGAAACGCTGGTACCAACGAGCTGAAACGCTGGTACCAGAGACCATAAAGTGCCTTCTTCAGTCGACAGACATGATCAGGGTACCGAGGATCAACAAAGCTAGGGGGCTGGGCCATGAAGACAGGCTTGTGAAGAACCCAATTCAGGAAGGCATTCTTAACATCAAGCTGGTGAAGAGGCCAGTCACGCTGAACAGATAAGGCCAGAACAACCCTAACTGTGGCCGCCTTCACAACAGGGCTGAATGTATGATGGAAATCCAAACCAGGAACCTGAGTAAAACCCTGAGCCACTAAACGAGCTTTGTGACGTTCGATTGACCCATCTGCAAGAAACATTGTACGAAAGACCCACTTGGAGCCAACAATATTAGTGCCAGAAGGTCGAGGCACTAAATCCCAAGTTGAGTTTGAGCGAAGAGCATCAATCTCTTCTTGCATGGCAACAAGCCACTGAGGAAGCTTAACAGCAGACTTGAAGCCACGGGGCTCAGAGGTGACAACAAGAGCTGAGAGAAGGGCAGAAGATGCTAAATCAACCGGATAGCGCGGCTTGAAAATACCAGCACGAGCTCGAGTGATCATATGATGAGTGGGCTAAGGAGCCTGGGGTGGTTCTGGAGCTGGAGGCTCAATGTCCTGAGGTGGTTCTGGAGCTGGAGGCTCAATGTCGGGAATAAGAAGCACGACAGGATCAATAGTAGACGGCTCTAAAGGAGGTTCATCGAGAACCAAGGGCGGTGAACGAGCATCGTTATCAACCGAAAAATGATGTGGAGGACGAACAGGAGCCGAGACAGGAGCTAGAGAAGAGTCAGATGAGATATCGAGAAACGTCGAGATATCTAGATCAGTGACTTTTGTAACAGACGGTACCCGTGAGAAAGGAAAGTGGAGCTCATCAAACTGAGCATGGCGAGTGATAAAAACTCGAGAAGAGTCCGGATGAAAACAACAAAAACCCTTCTGCGTGCTACTATAACCCAGAAAGATGCAAGGCCGACTGCGAGGTTCCAATTTATTAGCTGCATAGTCACGAAGATATGGATAGACACGGCAACCAAAGGGCTTAAAAGTATCATAACTAGGCAAATAACCAAATAACACCTGAAAGGGAGAAATGTTATCAAGTATCACAGAGGGTAGCCTATTAATGACATAAACGGCAGTGGCAAAAGCATCAAACCAAAGGGAAGTTGGCGCCTGAGCATGAAATAACATAGATAAACCAGATTCAGAGATATGACGATGTTTACGTTCGGCCCTGCCATTTTGCTGTGGTGTATAAGCACAAGAAATCCGGTGATGTATACCATGCAGATGCATAAAATCACGAACCCTTCCATTTATAAACTCAGTACCCCCATCAGACTGAAATGTTTTAATAGTTGAAGAAAATTGATTGCAGACGAAAGCATGAAATCGAACAAACACATCATAAAACTCGGACTTAGCACGCAAAGGATATATCCACGAAAATCGAGAAAAATCATCCAAAAAAGCCCTATAATATTTAAACCCATCAGAAGTGGAAACGGGTGCAGGACCCCACAAATCACAATGAATTAAGTCAAGAACAGCAGTAGCACGTTTGTCATTCAATGAAAATGGTAAACGCTTACTCTTGGCCAACTGGCAAGAAGAGCAGAGGCTAGGGTTTTGTAAAACTGAAGTAACAGATAAACAACTCTGCTTATTTAACAATGAAATAACAGAAAATGGGACATGCCCCAGGCATAAATGCCACAAATCAAAGCTTGCTTTCAACCTCTTGACCCGAATAGCTGCAACCAAAGCTGGAATACCCCGATCAAGTAAATAAAGTCCCTGATTACACCTTCCCTGAGCCAGGATTTTCTTTGTGAGCCGGTTCTGAATGGCAAAGAACTTATCAGAAAAAATAACATCCACAGGATAATCCGCAGTTAATTTACTTATAGACAGAAGGTTCTTTGTGATATGAGGGACGACAAGTACATCTAACAATTTAACATCCTCAGAAATTTTAGTATTGCCAATATGCGTGATATTTAAAACATTGCCATTACCAACTATAACAGAACCGTTACCAGAATAGGACTCATGAGTGTCAAGAGCTGAAAGTTGGTTCGTCATATGAGTCGAGGCACCCGAATCAAGATACCAATCAGGAGTTTGATCCGAGACATTGCAAGTGGACGTGAACGCCTGAGCAAGGTGGGCAGCTGAGTTGGAGTTGAGAGCATTCAAGTATTTAGAGCACTTATCAACGTAGTGCTCCCCATGGCATATTTGGCATCTAGGCGTACGACGAAACCCACTTCCACCAGAATTGTCACGACGACCAGAATTAAATGAAGCACCTGAACCTGAACCATTGTTACCATAATTAAAATTTCCTCCTAAGCGAGAAGAGTGCTGCTGCTGAGAGGTGTGAGACGATAGTCGAGGCGACGGCTTAGGGGCAGCCGTCTGAAAATTCTGGCGAACGGCGGAGAAGGCAGGAGAGGGAGACGAACCCTCCATGGATTTAAGCATCATATCAAATTGTACAGCCTGGTGGAGGAGATCACGGAGAGACGGAACTGGAGAGATAGCCATCCTAGTGTCGGCAAGACCTGCAAATTGAACCCCCAACTCGCGGAGGAACCAGTGCCGTTTATCATCGGCGTCAATGGGACGGCTGATGGCCTGCAGCTGATCACAGAGATGTTTAAACTTCTTGCCATAGTCTTCAATGGACAGATCTCCTCGGCGAAGTGATAACAACTCCTCCCGGAGTTGATGAGAACGGGACGCAGAAGCATAGACACTCTCAAGCGCCTCCCACGCTTGATTGGCGGATGTGCAATCGATGACCTCCGAGGCCGCGTCGGCAGAGAGAGAGGTATATATGACACTGAGAAGGCGTTTATCCTTCAGACGCCACGTCGTGTAAACCGGGTTTGCAGTGGCAGCACCGCTCTCCGGCGTGATCGTGGAAGACGGCGCTGGAGTCGTACCATCGAGATGGCCCAATATATCAAAACACTCAGCCATGTGTATTGTTTGGCGGTGCCACATCAAATATGTGGAGGCTTCAAGTTTAATTTGCATCATATTTATCATTGTGGTAACAGGGAAAGGATCATTAGCAAAGTTCGACATGATGATGACGAAACTGAGATTTGGCGATGGTGGATACCGACCAATATCACCGAAACAAGAGAAGAGTAGAGCCGGATGTAAACACCGGCGAGGTAGAGAAGGAGGACGGCGGAAGAATTTAGGGTTTAGGAACGAGTTAGGCTGATACCATAACAGAATATGTACAGCACATAATTGAGAATTGAGAGAAGATTGGAAAAATCACCGTGAGAACTGGTGAGGGTATATTCACATATATATACACGTATGTGTAGTTACAACAATATCCTATAATTAAGGAAAGGATATGGTCAAGGTATACCTAAAATACAGGATAGACAAAAATCAAATCAAATCAAATCAAATCAATATTTACAACTAATTCAAATCAATTGGTATTATCTCTATTAACATGTAATGGTATCGGTCTCCTCGTTAAGTGTCATTAGAGCTTGAAAATTCTCAAGATGATCATAAGGGTGTGGTTCTATCATAATACTCTACCTAAGGCATCTTAAAGCTTGGTGGGACTACTTCCCTCATGATTGTTTCATCAAAAGTGGATTCTGAGAGAATCAAGAAGTCAACGTCCGACTTCTACCCCTTATTCCCCATCGCACTCAACTTCTAATCCATCTCCGCTAATTATAACTTTAGGTTATTCTAACTATCTCCTTAGATAATGAGTAGGATTTTTGTGATTGTCCCTGTCTGATCGTACCTTGTCCTCATCGTTCTTGGCATTGAAGCTAGCAAATGACTAGGTTCTCATTCATTAGATTGGTTGGGCTGGTCATTTTCATTGAAGCTCTTTATTAGAAGTTTTAACTCCTAAATATCAATTTCTATCTACTCCCCACATCGGACATCGAAAAGTCGAGTACCTTTTCCATGGTTCGCCAAATTGTGCACTTTCTCTATATTATATTCTTGTCCAGAGTTTTAGGTGTTTTCATATGTAGGTTCAGCCTAGTTGAGGTCTGATTTCCACCATGGATAATTTGGCAAGCTTCGGTATTTTTTCTCCTGGGGTGCCATCGTTTATAGATCAAATTGCCGGCCCAACGGTGGGCACCAGTAATTATGTCAAGAACTAATTAGTGGGATGAGGTCTAGTGATGCCAAAGGTCTTCGAGGGTGGCAAGATGTCAGTGCTAACCTATTAAAAAAAACCTTAGAGTAGTCCCTAGGGGTAGATCCTTTGATGATTAAGAAGAGTATGACGACAGATATGTAAGGGTAGGGTTAATAATTTTTGTTTAATGTGTGTTCATAATCCAATTGTACCCCAAGTCGAGGTCTATATATACAAGACCTTAATCTTGGCCTTTACCTAAGTCTTTGGATGAGATTTCCTGCAATAATCCCAAAGAATTAGAATAATTTGAACTCCTCAACTTCACTCTTAGATTACCAACAATGTCCTTAGGTGGCATGATAAAAAATTATATATTTTTGGTTCTTCGGTAGTACATGTGTTGAAATTTGATTGATAATTAGAAAACAAAGTACATGATTTTACCTGCTACTAATCTTGTTTTTATTTCCAAATACTTTAAATTGTGGTGTTCTTATTTAATTCAATCTTTTTGGAGTATTTGGACTTGCACGGATGAGTATGGGTCGAATGATGCATAAAATGCAAAGTTGGCCTAAAGAGTGAAGGAACCCATCCACATTAGGTCAAAAAACTTCACACCAGGTGACCTAGTGATAGAGTAAAGAGTAAAAAGAAAATAACGTATTTATTGAAATAGGAAAAATACACAGAATTCCGGGAAGATTATCCCGACAGACTAGCTGCCCAGCTCTAAGCCGATCGAAGAAGATGACTAAGTTTCTGAATGCCTCTCATTGTTCCAATCTCCCCTTATTTATAATCCATTATACTACAATCTAGCCCTTTAATTAAGCTACTAGTATCCCCAAGAATCTGCTGCTAAATAAACTCTAAATATCTTTCCCCAAATCTGCCCCTACTTTCCTTCTGCGAGTGTAAACCAAAAATGGCCGAGATTGATTGGCTCTATCAATTGCCTCCCCATTCAAAACAGCCTTGTCCTCAAGGCTAAAGCTCGGAAACTAGCCCCTGAAATTAGTGTCATCCATCCAAGTTGCCTCTTCTTCTGCTCGACCGTGCTACTTGACCAACACTTGGCAAACTTGATTATCGTCCCTCCACACCATGCGGGATTGAATTATGCGTTCTGGTGCAAATGTTTATGCATCAGTGGCTAAATGAGATGGTAAGGTATTTGAAACAGCATGGTTTCCAGCCACTGGTTTAAGTTGAGACACATGAAAGACTGGGTGTATGGGAGCTGAATTTGGTAAGCGGAGGCGATACGCAACTGCTCCCACCTTCTCAATAATTTCAAAAGGCCCATAGAACCGAGGGGCTAACTTAGGATTTTCGTTGCACAACAAAGAACTTTGTTGATGAGGGCGCACCTTCAAGAGTCTTGTCCCCAATTTGATAACTGATCTCCCTCCGATGTTTATTGGCTGCTCGTTGCATTCGTTATTGTGCACGTTCCAAGTTGCTCTTCAATTGCTTCAGCATTTCATCTCATTCTAGCAGTTCATCAAGAACAACCTTAACACGAATTTCTCCTGGAAGGAATTGAAGCAATGTTGGTGGTGGACGACCATAAACACTGAGAAAAGGTGTTTGGCCTGCTGCTGATTGGAAATTTGTGTCGTACGAATATTCAGCCCAATGCAGCCATTTTCCCCATTGTTGTGGTTGTTCTGAAGCAAAACACCATAGATAAGTCTCCAGGCAGCGATTTAAGACTTCTGTCTGTCCATCTGTTTTCGGGTGGTAGGCTGAACTCATTTTTAATTTTGTTCTGGAGGCCCGAAAGAGTTATGTCCAGAAATTGCTCATGAAGAGCGGATCTCGATCTGAGACAATTGATTGAGGAATCCCATGCAGTCTCACTATTTCTTTAGTGAATAACTCAGCCACCCGTTTTGCCGTGAAAGGGTGCTTGAGCCCAATAAAATGCCCATACTTAATGAAACGATCTACTACAACCAATACGCAGTCGAGCACGTGGGAGTGTGGAAGGCCCGAGATGAAGTCCAGGCTTATATCCTCCCATACTTGTGATGGAATGGGCAGCGGCTGTAAAAGCCCAGGTGGGGAGAGGGTCTCATATTTATTTTTTTGACATACCAAGCACTGGGCGACAAACTGTTGTACTTGCTTCATCATACCTTTCCAATACACACTGCCAGCTAATCGGTGATAAGTTCTATAAGAACCCGAGTGGCCCCCTGATGGGGTAGAGTGGAATTCCTCAATCAATCTAGTGGTCCATGAAGCTGAACGTGGTATCACAATCCGTCCATTGAAAAATAGATTGGCGTTAATGACCGCAAAAGGCTCTTGATAGTTGCTGTCAGTTTTTAGTCGCTGCACAATCTCTTATATCTCCCGGTCTTCACTCGTTGCTAGCTTAAGAGACTCCCAATCAACCCATTGGGGAAGTGAAATCGCAGATATTTCGGCATCTTCCTCTTGCCTAGATAAGGCATCCGCAGCCCGATTAGTTGCCCCTGTTTTATAAATAACTTCAAAATCATACCCTATAAGCTTGCCACCCAATTTTGTTGTGCCGGTGTAGTGATTCGTTGCTCTAACAGATATCGTAAGCTTCGGTGGTCGGTGCGAACCTGAAATTTTCTCCCAATCAAGTAAGGCCTCCAATGTTGGATTGCGAGCACCAGGGCCATTAATTCTCGCTCATAGGCCTACTTCATTCGGCCCTTTTCGGAGATAGCCTTGCTGTAGAAAGCAATGGGACGACCAGATTGCATTAGTATTGCTCCTACCCCTCGTCAAGAAGCATCGCATTCTATCACAAATGTTTGGGAGAAGTTGGGCATGGCCAGAACTGGGGCCGATGTTATGGCCTGCTGTAAACCACAAAAGGACCTATCAGCTTCTTCATTCCACTGGAGGCTGCTAGAACAATCCTTTTTAAGAAGCGCTGTTAGTGGCTGAGCTAGCTTCCCATAATCTTTTATGAACCGCCTATAGCAACCTGTTAGACCTAGGAAGCCACACACTCCTTTGACCATTTTTGGCACCGGCCACTGTAAAGCTGCTGTTATTTTGTTGGGATCCATCTGGACTCCAAGCTCAGATACCATGTGTCCCAGATACTCAACCATTCGCTGTCCAATAGAGCATTATTTTGGTTGACTATGAACAAGTTGTTGCGCAGTATATCCAAAACTTCTCTTAGATGGTTCAAATGTTCAGACCATCCAATGCTATAAATTAATATGTCATCAAAAATACTAAAACAAACTTATGTAGGTAAGGCCGAAAAATATCATTCATTGTCGCTTGGAATGTTGCCGGTGCGTTTATCAACCCAAATGGCATTACCAGGAATTCATAGTGCCCTGAGTGTGTTCGAAATGCAGTCTTTGGGAGATCTTCTTGAGCAACTCGAATCTGGTGGTATCCGGACCGAAGGTCAAGCTTGCTAAAAGAAATTTGATCCATGCAGTTCGTCTAACATCTCTTGGATGACAGGAATTGGGTATCTTTCTGGAATAGTGACTTTATTCAATTCTCTATAATCTGCACAAAATCGCTAACCTCCATCTTTTTTTGGAACAAGTAAAACTGGTCTTGAGTAGGGGCTGCAACTTGTCTGTATTATTCCAGCAGCAATCATTTCGCTCACTAGTCTTTCTATCTTCTCTTTCTGTATATGTCCGTATCGATACGGCTTCACATCTACCGGCGTGGTACCTAGCTTAAGAGGAATTATATGGTCTGAAGAGCGATGTGGGGGAAGGAATTGAGGTTCTCCAAATACTTTAGAATACTCACGCAATAATTTCTGGAGATCGTTCTCTTGCTGAAAATTTAGTTCACTTGATTGCCCTGCTGCTAGAGATGCTTTGTCTATTGCCCATAGAACAAGGAAAAACTCAATATCCTCCAATTTATGTAAAGAGGCAGCAGAAATTGTGCTCTGGATCCACGCTAGATTTTCTCTTAGGACCACCGTCTCATTGCCCCAAGTGAATTCTATCGACAATTTTGCCCAATTAGCACGTACATCGCCTAACAGTGACAACCATGATACACCCAAAATGATGTCGATTCCTCCTAGAGGAAATACATAACATTTGATTGAGAAGCTAGTAGGTCCCAGCTCAATCAAGATGTCAGGACACTCTCCAAATAATTCTGTTTGTCGCCCATCCCCAAGTCGGACTTTGAAATTGGGTCTAGGGTTTATGTTTAGCCCAAGTCGCCTTGCTGTTTAATCAGAGATGAAACAATGGCTAGCTCCACTATCGATCATCACCAAGAAATCCACCCCATTGATCTTTCCCATAAGTTTCATTGTTTGGAACCCATCAAAGCCGGCAGCTGCAGTTTGAGATAACTCCAAGTGTTGGAGTCGTGTCTCATCAAGGGCCTCTAACGCTTCCACCGTCTCTCCCACTCCTGAACCATTCAACTCCGTACCATTTTCATCCTTGCTGCCAATGAGTATTCTCAACGTTTTGTGTGCACAATTATGAAGAGGATGGTAGGGTTCTTTGCACTTGAAGCACAAGCCATGAGCTCGAAGATCAAGGAACTCTGAGTGTGACATTTGCCGTGTTCTGCGGTTTCTGTTTGTGTGGCAGCATCAAAATTAACCCTTGGAATATTGGGACGAGAAATTGGACTAGTCCCCACTCTATTTGTTACTTGAGCTTTATTTCCTTCTTGTAGGGCTGCTGATTTTTGTGGGAATGAGCGCATGTTGCTAGTGCTAAATCCCTGTCTTATTCTCCAGCCTTTATTTCGAGAGTATAATCCCGCTTCAAGAGAGAGTTCTTGTTCAATCTCTCTCACTAGGTGCATGGTGTCAAAAATCTTGACAGCATCTTTCGATCTGATTTTTACCCTAATCTCATCACGTAAGCCATTGAGAAATAATCCCAAACATTGTGATTCGGTGATTCGTGGGACCAATGCCATTCGGGATGCAAAGTCATCAACATATTCATCCACGCTGCTAGATTGTCTGGTGGTAGCAAGAGCTTCAAACGGATTCGCCAAGGGATTTCCTCCGTATCTCCTCATTAACTCATACGTCAATTGATTCCAAGTCATCTTGGGAGATCGGTCGATCATCCAACGGACCCAGTGTAGGGCCGCTCCTTCCATGCAGACTAGGGCTAATTTGACTTTTAGCTCCTTTTTTGTTCCCTGGATCCAAAAGTACTGCTCGGCTCTTGAGATCCAAGCGACTGGGTCCCCACCACTGAAATTCGAGAGCTCAACCCTTTTAGCAGAGAGTTGATACTCGTTGTAGGATGATGCATAATTTCATGGCTGATTGATTGGTAAAGAGTCACTGTTTCCCTCATCGTTGTCGATAGCTTGGAAGTTGCCACTGGATTCCTCAACATATTTCCCTTTTGATAAAATGGCCAGCACCTCTTCTATCCTGCTGTCCAGATGTTCTAATTTCTTCCGTTGATGGGCTAGATCTTCTGTTATAGTTTCGACACTCTTCTCTACCATATCCATTCGGTTCTCCATTCTGGTATTGGTCATCTTTTGCTTTTTTTTTTTTTTTTTATCGGTAGGTCGGACCAAATTGATAGAGTAAAGAGTAAAAAGAAAATAACATATATATTGAAGTAGGGAAAATACACAGAATTCCGGGAAGATTATCCCGACAGACTAGCTGCCCAGCTCTAAGCCGATCGAAGAAGATGACTAAGTTTCTAAATGCCTCTCATTGTTCCAATCTCCCCTTATTTATAATCCATTATACTACAATCTAGCCCTTTAATTAAGCTACTAGCATCCCCAAGAATCTGCTGCTAAATAAACTCTAAATATCTTTCCCCAAATCTGCCCTTACTTTCCTCCTGCGATTGTAAACCAAAAATGGCTGAGATTGATTGTTCTATCACCTAGTGCCAACGCATATTCAACAATTTATGACATAGAGCCCAAGATTTGAACCCTCATTTATTCTACAACTTATTTAAGGCTAAAATTCATTCAAGAAAGAAGAGAACGACAACATATAGTTTAGAAAACATTTTATGTTTTTTTTTATAACTATATTGGTGTGATTTTCAAGCCGTGATGCATGGCTGGTTCCTCCAGTCCAGTTTAAAAAGGGATGTTCATCAGTTTCTTTTGATTTATTCATGGATTAATTGTAACAATTTTATTAACTCTTTAGGGATTTTCTGGTTAGTTGCTTTCATAATATTATGTATGTTATTTTGATATAGTTAGGTTTGCTAAATTATATTACCATTATATCTACTGCTAGGATACATATTGTAATTTGTAATTGGTATGATTTTGTATTCTTTGCTAGAAAGTGTTGATTGAATCAATAGGGGTGCTTGCTATTTTATTTCACTTAAAATACAGTAGAATATGGTAAGAACATGCATCGTATCTGCAGAGACTGTATATTGTAAAATCAACTGAGTATTTATTTATGATATTTTTCTTTATCTAAAAAATTCAATTAATAGAATGAGTTTTATAAAATAAACTAAAACAAATAAAGGGAATAAATAGATAACAAAAAAAGTCAAACAACTAAAGATATTATGAGATTATATGGATTTCAGGGACATGCATTCATATGGCTCATATGAGTTCCTTTTAATGTACTAAACCATATTTAATTTATATATTTGTATGAGGATCACTAAGATATTGGATCCTCTCTCTCGAGTCAGATCCAAAAGTAGATTAGACAATACTGATCATTCTCAAGACATTATTTAACTCCCGATCGTGCCTAGGATCTATTTTCATCATAGTACTTATCAATATCTCAATCTAACAAGTTTTATGTTATGCATTCCTAATACATTAACCAATCACTCCCTCTTGGGTAATAATAGATTAAATATATATATGCAATTAGTCGTCACATAATTCCATACGCATTCAAATCGAGAAAATATAAACAAATATAGGAAGGGAAATAATATCATTAAAGAAAAACATATAAATCCATAATTATGCACTCTCTAGAATCACTAGATGTTTAGTCACACATATTCAATGCATAATCCATGGGAAACATATTGATAATCATGGTTAACATAAAAAGAACAAAAGAAAAGAAGACTATTGAAACCCAAACGATCTTCATTTCTCTCTCTGTCTCTATCTTTGATGATTTAGTTGGTTGATCCTTCTTTGTTTCCTTATTTCTTACCCTAAAATCTGTTGTACATTGTGTTATCTGATGTCCCTATAATCTAATGTAGCTCCTCCTTTTATAGACAATTACTAAGATTTTGATAGCCGCCGTATTCCTGTTTGGATTGAGAAGATATGTCCAAATCACACAAAATAAAAAAGATATGCCCGAATCACACCAAATCGCAATGGTTAAGATCATATCACAAGGATAAGAATGGCCATGTGACTTGAGACATGGTCTATACATCCTTAATTATCTGTTTTTCTGTCAAAACTTCAACAAACATGTGACGTAACAAAATATAACAAAATCATGATGAACTCATCACTTAGATACATGCAATTGCCTAAAAATACACATAATAACTCGTAAATCCTATGTTTATCAACCCCCAAACTTAACCTATTGTTCATCCTCGAACAATGATAACGAGTCTTCATTTCAGAATGAAGGGGTGTTTTGACAATACACGATGCTTCAATCACAAAAATTATTATGATTATATTAAAATTAACCATATTCCAAATAAAAAACTTCATGACATGCAACTAGTACTTATTTAACATCTTGAATCATTGATCCTCACTAGGTTTGTGTATCTCTCACACTCAAGTGTATAAAAAAATATAAATAACACTCGAAGTTAAAATAAATGTAGAATTAACCATATGCTTGCCTATAATTTAATCTCTCCTTTACATGCAATAAGTGAACTAAGGATCAGAAAGAACTTTAAATTTGGTTGTAATGTAGGCTTTTGGTCAAGGTAAGAATGTATGGCTTCGTGACTTAATCAACATTGAACACGTCGAATTTGTTGTTCTTTACTACCTTTCACATTCATAACACGTCGAATTTGTTGTTCTTTACGACCTTTCACATTCAACTCATGGCTAACGAGCACAACTAGATTCTTGATTAGCTTTATTTCTCTTTCATCAACTCATTTTCAATATTCAATCAACTCCAAATTTTACTCAATGGTTTTATCAGCTATGGGGAGTCACTTCCGATTTTCAGCAACTTTCGTTGTTTGACTTTTTTTTTTTTTGAGGGAGTAACTCATCTCCCAATTCATAACCATTTTTCTTTTTTTATTTATACATCTTTTTTTTAGGAAGTAACTCATTTCTCAATTCCTAACCATTTTTCACAATCTTTCAATTTATTCCTCCATATTCACCAAGGCCTTCTAATATGCAATATTCTTTCTTATTCGACAAGTCCACCTTACTTATATTACTTTTATGAACGAGTAGTGCTATCAAAGAAAGGCTCAAGGCTCAATGGACTTACTAGGATTATTTTGTATAAATGGTCAAATTTGAAAGGATAACAAGGCTACCAAAGATGGCCTAAAATCACATCCAAAATCCACATTGTTCTATTAAACTTGAGCAAATCATAGGTAAGTTCTAGACATTCTAACATTTATCCAACTAAACATACTAGAAGGAATCAATAGACTCAAAATCTCACATACTAATCATGATTCAAGATATTCAAGTTCTTCATTGCATGCACAAATATCATTTTTTTTCACAACATGCTCAATTCATCAATAATATTTATCAAATAAAGCATTATCGTCACTAACATCACTCAATACCACAATCATCATAAAATAAAGAAATGAATAGTTGTTTAGGCTTTATATTACATATTTTACACTACTAATTTAGAAACAAAACATGTACTAAAAATTCCAAGTAAAAACAGGGATTCATGGTAAGACGTCTATTCACCCCCCCTAAACTTATTCTTTGGGGATAATAAGTTTGAAAAGTTAGACGGGAAAGCCATGAATCACTAACCTCCATTGTATTATTTAGAAGGTGGGTCCGGTGGGAGTTGAAACCTCCAATGTTCCATCATGTTCAACGTGATAGCTATGTTGGCATCAATCCTCTCAACAATCGAGTTCATGTGGATGAACTCGTTCCTCACTTTCTGCAAACACAACTCATCAAGAGTAAAATGAGCTTTCTTTTTAAACAATGGACATATGAGTTGAGTAATTCCAAAAAAAATTAGCCATGAAATTTTTATGAAGCTCGGCATGCCCAAGGAGACTCTTTAATTCCTTCTCTTTTGTACGAGGGTGTCGTCCTTCAGTTTTAGCCTCCTTTGCATGATCGACATCTAAACTTGCACCAAGGTGATCCTGCTTTAGTTCCTCTTTGATGATTCCCTTACAAGATGCCTCTATCTTTAGTTCTATAGAAGGATCCTGCATAACTTTAAAATTTTCAATTAAATTCACACTATCAAAATTAATAAACTTGCAAGGAAGGATAGTGTGGCTTGTGTAAGATTTAATAGACTCTGCCGGAAAACTTTTGGACTTCTTTTGATCGATGGTGTTTTGGACTATATCCGCAACCTTTCAATCTTCAATATCCCCTTGAAACTTATTTGCATCATACAAGGAATGCACCATTTTCTCATTATTTACTATTAAGATCAATTTTTCTTTTCTCATGTCAATGAGGGCTCCCGCAGTGGCTAAGAATGGTCTACCCAAAATCAATGGCACCTCATGGTCTTCTTCCATATCCAACACAATAAAGATCACGGGAAATATGAACTTATCTACTTTCACGAGCACATTTTCTATAATTCCTTTTGGATACTTTATAGACCTATCAGCAAGTCGTAATATGATGGATAATGATTTCACCGTTCCTAGGCCTAATTTCTTGAATATGGATAACGACATTAAATTTATACTTTCCCCAAATCACACAACACTTTATTAAAGTGAGTGTTGTCAATTTTACATGGTATTGTATAGCTTCCCGGATCCTTCAACTTTTGTGGAAGCATCCCTTGGAGAATTGAATTACACTCCTCTGTTAGATTGACCATCTCATGATCTTCAATTCTCCTTTTTCTTTGCCATAATTTCCTTTAAAAAATTAGCAGAGTATTTGTTCAATAGCTAATGGATAATTTCTTAAAATTTTCTAAGAAATTAGTAAATTGTGTTTCATTTGCTTGCTTCCTTAGCCATTGTGAAAATGGCAATAGTTGAACGTATGCAGGCGCTGACACATATTTGACTTCTTTTGCTTTTTTCTCTCGATCCACTCTCTCACTTTTCTTTTCTTCTTTGTTAGGCAGCTCGTCCTTCACATGTACGTCTTGAGATTGCTCCACTGTGTTGATTTCAGTGGTTCTTGGAAATTAATCCTTTTGTTGTATGCTTCCCAGTATTTTAGCCATTTGACCAACTTGCATCTCCAAAGATTTTATTTGAGCTCCAAATTCGGTCGTGAATTTATTCACCGTGATGGTTAATCTCAACCTTTGCTGCCTGCGTATCCATCATTTGCTTTGTGATCTGTATAAAGGGTGCAACTATATTCTCTAAATCCAATTTCTTTCCATCATTTATAACTTCGTTCGTAATGGAGAAATCGTGTGTTGGCTGCAAAAAAATGTTAAGATTAGAATAATTGGGTCTATCTCTTTGTCCAAACTGATTTTGTCTATAATTGTCATTGTAGTCTATCTCTTTGTACAAACTGATTTTGTCCATAATTCATATTCTCCAATGTGTCTTTGGCTACAATTGCTTGTTCTTGAGTATTTTCAGATGGTGACATGGCATTCTTGGTCAACAGTTTGATGACTTGGGCCATGGTCGCCATTTGTGCAGACAACTCTTTCATTACATTCATTGTGTTAGAAATTTCAGCTACCTTTCTTACTGAATTCCTTTGCGATGGCCACTATTTGAAGCCATTTTTCTAGCAAGTCTACAGCTTTATCAGTAGTTAATGATAATAGAGCTCCTCCTGTGGCTGCATCAATTTGATTTCGAGTTAACTCTAATAAACCATTATAGAAATGAAATATATCTGGTGATCAATTGCAAAACCATGTCGAGGCACTTCTTAAGAGATCTATGTATCGCTCTCATGCTTCATATGAAGGCTCTTGATCGAATTATCTAAAGGCAGTGATCTTGTTCTTTAATTTCAACGTCATTCCAGGTAGATAATATTTGTTAAGGAATTTCTTGCATAAATTTGACCATGTTCGGACTGATTCCTCATCTAAGGATTGGTACCATTTCTTTGTATTATCCCTCAAAGAGAATGACAACAATCAAAACCTTATCACATCAATTCCCACACCGTTCATCTTGATGGTGTCACTAATCTCCAAAAATTGTGCCAGATGTGCGTTGGGATCTTCTAATGCTCCATGACCAAATTGATTATGTTGTACCATAGATATTAAGGCAGGTTTAAGCTCAAAATTATTTGCACCTATGGTTTGCAGTAATGACGTAACAAAATATAACAAAATCATGATGGATTCGTCACATAGGTACATGCAATTGCCTAAAAAACTACATATAATAACCCTGAATTGCACGTAAATCCTATGTTTATCAAGGGGTAACATGAGTCTAGATTATTTGATTCGAGGTAGTGAATTCAAAATCTATTATATCCTATCATCTTGATAATTTGAATGCATTCAATGAATTAAATTCACAGAACTTATTTTGAATTATTCAATTAAATAGATTAATGTAAGAGTTTTTTAGATTAATTACACTTAAAAGATAGTTCAACTTAATAGAACATGATGTTAATATAAGCATAAATATTCAAGATAGCTTAAGAGAGACATTATTAATTAATTTATGACTAATCATGATACATGAAATACTGAACCGATGATTGAAATTTTAAGTCTTATTAAATTTTATTGTTTTGATTTCTTATATTTTCCTTCAGAAATCATTTAGTTAGCATAAATCTCATATCCACCATTTACGTTTCTTGAATAATTAATAGGAGAAGCATAAACAATTCATTTGCTTCATGTGGGACCGACTCTTAGGGGTACAATAAGGAATTTAAATTAATTTTGTGTGCATGTCACAACAACACAGTGATGGGTAATTATTTGATACATCTTTTTGGAGAGTTTTGGTGTAATTTTGATGATCAATACCCCTTCAACACATATATTTTTGAGCTAATTCCAATTGATGAATGATTGTAGGTGAATACTCAATTTTGGAGGAAAAGTAACAGAATTTTTGAAAGAATCGAGCAGGGGATTTACCTGGTGGACGGGCAGTATGCCCATACCGGCCAGTCGGGCCTAAATAGAATATTTTTTTAGCGGCCCAAGATCAATTTAAAGGCCCAATTCCACCACACATATGGGCTCCTACGGGATTTAACGGTAGATATCAGTTTAAACTTGTAATTATGGGCTTCATTAACATTAAAAACATGGCATTTTTGGTTTTAGATTTGTATATATAGTTGAACTAGGGTTTCATTAGAATTAACATCACATTTAGCCCTACTCCAAGGAACTAAGGGAGGCAATCGTTCTTCTCTCCAAGCAGCTGCCCGGTTTTATCATTCTACTTTCTTATTTTGGTTTCTTGATTCTATTATGGGTTGTAGCTAAACTCTTTTATTCCGGTAACAATTAAGAAAACTTTAGCGATTCTATTTTATGAGATCAAATTTGTTTGTACACTTTCTTTTATGCAAGTATCTGTGATTCTCTGTGATTAGTGTTGTTAATTGTTTCGGATCTATTGGGTAGTTCGAAATATATTTTTTTTGTCCGGGATTAATTAGTAGCCAATTAAATCGACCATCCGTAATTGTGGTTTAGATTTAATTAGTGGTACATTCTTCAGAATCAAGGGAAGATCAGTCATAATTCGGTAATCCTGCATCAGAGTTTATTGCTTTTGAATCGGGTCTCTCTAATTATTAATGATGTTGGCTCATTAAATCCATAGAGCGTCTCTAGGGTTGTCAGTCGATTAGGAAAATAATTGGTGAAGCGTCTTTCTGGTTATCAAGAAATTAAGGAGAGATAAGACAGCGTCAGAAGCATCTTCGGTGGTTATAACTGATTTATTTGCATGAATTAGAGTCAATTTTGCATCGATAATTGAAATAGTTAGTTAGAGTGGAATTAATTGAAACCCGGAATATTTTACATATTTGATACAAATCCTTTTCTTAATTTTAGTTATTAAAAATCATTCTCAAACTACAAGTATTTACTACTGATTCATGATTATTGGCAGATCAAAAGATTAGAAAAATCCTCGCCGGTCCTTTGGGAGACGATCTTGCTTGCCACTGTTCTGTTTCAGTGTGGGTATACCGACCGCTGGTCGGATTATTTTTGGTGGATAAACGACGCTACCAAATTTTTAGTGTGGGCATACTGACCGCTGGCCAGATTATTTTTTGTGGAGAAACGACGCGACCACACAGTCAAACAAATTTCATCATTGCTAGGGAGCGCCATGAAATTATTTGTGTTTTCTTATGATATAAATTCCTTGTACTTCATTGTTCGAGTGAGTTACTTTGTGGAAAAAAATGAAAGGATTATTTTTTAACTTTTTGCATCAGATACATTGTCAATAAGACTTTTGTAGATTTTTCTTTTTGTAAAAAAGTATTATATCTTTAACTTCATTTTTTTTTTTCCATCTTGGTGTGTTGTAGTGTCCAAACATAGTTTTGGATAAATTTTATGCAAGTTAGGTTCATATTAAATTTGAAAAGATAATGGTTGTAACTACAGCCTTGAGAACTCACCAATTCCATGATTACTCAACAATGTTTTTGAATTACCTTTTCTGATTTTAATGTTAATACCAATGTTGAGTGTCATTATGATACTATACTCATATTAACTTCTTTTTTATGGTTATGTAGATAATGACCAATATAACACTTTAGTTTCATTTGGTTTGCTTTAGTATGAAGCCTACATGAGTGACTGATAGGTAATTAAGTTGAGAGCTTTTTTATTTTTCCTATAGAAGTTGGTGAAGGATTCATTAAATTAGTTGCTAAAGTCTTTCATCACATAGGCAAAGATGGAGAGTTTATTTTTACAAAATTATTTTTCAACTTTTGGTAGTCAATATACCAAAGGAGATTTGTGGTATAATGCAACTGCATGGTGAGACACTTCATTGTTCGCTATTTTATTTCACTTAAAATACGACTCGCAAGTGCACGAGGTAAATTATAGTACAATATGGTGAGAACAGGTATCGTATCCACAGGGACTGTATATAGTAAATTCAACTAAGTATTCATTTATGATACTATCCTTTATCTAAAGAATCAATTTGTGATTGGTTTGGTAAAACAAAATAAAACAAACAAAGAAGTAGAAATAAATATCAAATCAATTTGGGATTGGTTTGGTAAAACAAAATAAAACAAACAAAGAAGTAGAAATAAATATCAAACCAGATTCAAACAACTAAAGACATTTAGAGATTGTATGGATTCCAGGGACATGCATCATATGGTTCATGCGAGTTTTTTTAATGTATCAAACCATATTTAATTCTTATATTTGTAGGAGAATCACTAATATATCTAGATCCTCTATTTCGCGTTAGATATAAATACAGATTAAATAACACTGATCATTTTCAAGATATTATCTAACTCTCAATCATGAGTAGGATATATTCTCATCGTAATACTTACCAATCTCTTGATCTAGCAAGTGTTGTGTTATGCATTTCTAATCCGTTAACCAATTAATCCCTCCCGGGCAGTAATGGATTAACTACACATATGCAATTAGTCTGCACATCATTTCATACGATATTCAAATCAAGAAAGCATAACAAATATAGAAAGGGAAATGATATCATTAAAGAAAAACATATGAATCCATAATCATGCACTCCCTAGAATCACTAGATGTTTAGCCACACATATTCAAAACATAATCCATGAGAAACATATTAATAATTATGGATAACATAAAAAGAACAAAAGAAAAGAAGAATATTGAAGCCCAAACGATCTTTGTTTCTCTCACTCTCTCTGATACTTGTTTGGTTGATCCTCCTTTTGTATTCTTATTTCTAAACCTAAAATTTGTTGTATATTGTGTTTTCTGATCTCTATAATCTGATGCAGTTCCTCCTATTATAGACAATTACTAGGGTTTTAATAGCCTTCGTATTCTGATTGGAATGGGAAGATATGCCTGAATCACACCAAATCAAGAAGATATGCCCGAATCAAATCAAATCGTGACAGTTAAGATCATATCATGAGGATAAGCAAGGTCCATATGACTTAAGACGTGGTCTACACAGCCTTAATTATCTGTTTTTCTGTCAAAACTTCAACAAACACATGATGTAACAAAATATAACAAAATCACGGTAAACTTATCACTTAGATACATGCAATTGCCTAAAAATTATACATAATAATCCCAAATTACACGTAAATCCTATATGTAGATAATGACCAAAATAAACACCTTAGTTGCATTTTGTTTGCTTTAATATGAAGCCTACATGAGTGACTAATGAGTAAATTAAGTTGAGTGTTTTTTTTATTTTTCTTATAGAAGTTGGTGAAGGATTCATTATATTAGTTGCTAGGGTCTTTCACCACATAGGCAAAGATGGAGAGTTTATTTTTGAGAAATTATTTTTCAACTTTTGTTAGTCAATATACCAAAGGAGATTTGTGGTATAATACAAATGCATGGAGAGACACTTCATGCATAATGAGAGTGAATCAAGAGACATGTTGCCAGTTGTCCAAACCATCACATTAGTGAACATCTTGTGATCTAGTATTCTATGAGGGACTTTTGTTGAAGGACAAAAATTTGATAGATGGTGCTGGAGCAGGAGCTTTGGTTGAGAAGACCACCAACGCAACAAAGAGTTTAATTGAAAAATAGCAATGAATTCACAACAATTTCACAGATATGATGCAATGAATATAATGACAAATGAGGTAAGTGATTTATCAATAAAAAACTAATTAAATAAACTTAGCTTGTTTGTTAGAAAGTTTTACTACAAAAGAAATCAACTGGTTAAGCCATGCCATATATGTGACAACTTTGAGCATATGGCAAACTCATTCCCAAGTTTCTTTAGAGGATGTGAGAAACACATAAATTATGAGGGACATGGAGGTGTTACCATGATGTCTACTAAAATATAAAAAACTTAGTACGAAGAGGTCAATCTGATATTCGCTCTTAGTGTCATAACGTAGCAAAGCTAATGAAAAATTTAGGTTTGTCCTTGGTGGATATGATGAAATTAATGGTTTTTAAGACTTTTAAATTTTAGCAGAGCATAAAGCAGTTCTAAAATGATACCCAGTGAAGCACTAAAATATTGAGATGCAAATGAATAATTGACAACAATCGTTAGTTGTGTTGAAGCCCAAAAGAGCAAAAATTAACATCCAAACCTGAGGTGAACCTTCACAATGTTAGTACCATGACTTTAAGAAGTGGAAAGTGTTGAGTAATATTTAGAGTGTATAACTCTAAACGTACTAATATTGGACCCAAACAAGTAAATAAATTACTTGTATTATACCCACAATAGAAGACACTACAACACTTTAAGAGAACTCTCACTATTTGAAGAGAAATACAAACACTCAATAGGAAGCTCACAATTCACACTCAAGACACTACACTTCTTATAGGAATGGAAGATTTGGTTTTTGGTGGATGTGTAACACAAATGCAAGGGAGGGTATTTATACTACTCTCCAAGCATTCTCCACCATACAATTATTATATTAAGAAAAAATCCTAACCACACATTAATACCACATTCTACATACTTCTCCTAAAATATCTCATTTCTACATACTTCCACCAAAATATCTCATTTCCACACTCTTCCACACAAATATCTTTCTTCCACAATCTTCTACTAAATGAATTGGACTTTTGTTTGTTCTTGGGCTCAACAAATAACTTGGGCTTGTGTTGATCTTCAAAACTCCCCCTCAACACTAGCCCTTACTATTTGTACCACACCGAGTTGACGACGAAACGTTTTGAACTTGTCGGTGCTCAAGCCTTTGGTGAATAAGTATGCAACTTGATCATCTGTCTTAATTTGCATCATCTCAATTTCTTCCTGCAAAACCTTTTCTCTGATAAAATGGTAATGAACCTCAACATGTTTAGTTCTTGTATGAAAGACTGGATTCTCCGCCAAACGAATTGCCAACTGATTGTCACAGTACAACGGAACTGCATAATCTACTGGCTGGTGTAAATTATTCATCAGTTGTATTAACCATGTACTCTCTTGAGCTGCCATTGCCGCTGCTCGATACTCAGCTTCAGTGGTTGATAATGATACCGTCGGTTATCTCTTGCTACACCAAGAAATTGTTCCGGAACCCAACTTAAATGCGTACCCTGTTGTTGATCTTCGGGTGTCATGATCTCCTGCATAATCAGCATCGCAGTGACCAACTAACTTGCAGACCATAGTCAATTGTACTCTTCACATATCTCAATATTTGTCGAACTGCTTCCAAATGAGTCTTCTTTGGATTTTGCATGTATCGACTCATCACACTAACTGTATAAGAAATGTCAGGTCGAGTTAAGGTTAGGTAGATTAGACTACCTACCAATTGTCGATACATCGTTGCATCTTCCAAATCGTTTCCTTCATATACACACATTTTGGCATTCGGTTCCATCGGCATCGAAATTGGCTTGCATTCGAGCATTCCGAACCTCTTCAACAAGTCTTTGGAATATTTTTGCTGACAAAGAAATATTCCTTCTTGTGTGCGATCAACCTCTAAACCAAGGAAGTGCTTGAGCTGACCAAGTTCTTTCATCTGGAAATGAACCGATAAATTCTCCTTCGTGCGATGAATTTCCATCTCATCATCACCGGTTATGATCAAGTCATCCACATATACTAGCACGATAGCTAGCTTTCCTTCATTCACTTTAACAAACAAGCTGGAATCTGCAGGTGTTACTGAATAACCACTTTGAGTTAGAAATTCAGCAATCTTACCATACCATGCCCTGGGTGCTTGTTTCAAGCCGTAGAGTGCCTTTCGCAGCTTACACACATATCTAGGATGAACTTGATTCTGAAAGCCCATTGGTTGGATCATGTCGATCTCTCGATCCAGCTCTCCATGAAGAAAAGCATTCTTCACATCCATCTGCCACAGACTCCAATCTTTATTGGTTGCAAGTGCAAGCAGGACTCGAACAGTTGTAAGTTTTGCCACTGGACTAAACGTTTCATCATAGTCTAGTTCATACTGTTGAGAGAAACCTCGAGCTACCAATTGTGCCTTGTACCTCTCGATTGACCTATCTGGACGACGCTTTATCTTATAAACCCACTTGCAGGATATGGGTTTTACATCTTTTGGCTTTGGAACGAGATCCCAAGTTTGATTTTGCTGAAGTGCATCGATCTCTTCTTTCATAGCTATCATCCACTCAGACCTCCGCGATGCTTCTTCGAACGTCTTAGGCTCAGTTGCTTCTTCAATAATGGCTGCATTTGCGTACTTAGGATTTGGCCTTCGTGTTCTTGTTGACCTTTGAAGTTGAGACTGTGGAGTTGATTCTTCCGTTTCATTAAGCCCATCTTCTTTGTTTGGTTGTTGATACACTCCAGTTTACCAAGGATTCTGAGGTACCCTTGTTTCGACATTGTCGCCGTCTGGATCTCCTGGTTCATCTGAAGTTGGTTTGAGTTGGATAGTATGCTCCCCCATCTTCTGTTGCAGCTTTTCTCCAAATTCTATGGAGTCTGGTAGCACCTCCTTCTCTGAGGACCACCAAGAAGATGCTTCATCAAACACCACATTGCGTGAAGTGTAGCATCTTCCACTAGTTAGATCGCAACATTTCCACCCCTTTCTTTGGCTGTCGTATCCCACAAAGATGCATCTAACAGCCTTCTTGTCGAACTTGCTTCGTAAATGATCAGGAACAAATACATAGCACACAAAGCCAAATACTCGAAAGTAGCTAACTGTGGGTTTCATATTCCATAGTTTTTCAAAGGGTGAAATAAATTCTAACCTTGATTGAGGAAGTCTGTTGATCACAAGGGCTGCAGTCCTCATTGCTTCGACCCAAAACCTTCCAGGTACGTTCTTTGCATGGAGCATACTTCGACAAATTTCTGCAAGGTGTCGGTTCTTTCTCTCAGCCACACCATTTTGTTGTGGTGTGTTGGCACAAGTCTATTGATGACGTATTTGGCACTCTCTTAAGTATTGAGAAAACTCGATTGAGCTATATTCTCCCCCATTGTCTGTGCGTAAGCAAATAATCTTCTTTCCTACTTCTCTTTCGACTGACTCTTTGAACTCTTTAAACTTTGAGAATGTGTCTGATTTTTCTTTCATAAAGAAAACCCACACATACCTGGAGAAGTCATCAATAAATGTCACCATGTACCGCAAACCGCCAATTGATGGTTGCTTCACTGGCCCGAATACATAAGAGTGAACTAACTCTAATGGTTCTTTGGACTTAAACTTCGATTCCTTATATGGAAATTGGTGCGCTTTACCATACTGGCATCCTGCACATACTGTGTCTGTTCGCACCTCAAGTTGAGGAAGCCCCTTAAGCATTGACTTCTTCATCATCACACTTAGCTTGGAGTAGCTAACGTGACCTAACCGCATGTGCCATAGATCTGCTGTCTCATTTTTTCTTGTCTTGTCTACATATGCAGACTCTGCTGACATCACGTAGACTGACTCCAATCATCGTCCCTCCATTGTCGGTGTTTCTGAGATTTTAAGGTCACGATAAACCTTTACATCTCGAGGACCGAACAAGACATAGTGGCCTGATGATGTTAATTGAGCCACAGATAGCAAATTTTTCTTCATTCCTGGGACATGGTAAACATCTTGAAGTGGCACCTGGTTAGAATTATATCGGGAAGTAACTATCGTCTTACCGATGTAGGCTATCGGCAACCTTGAGTTGTCAGCTGTCACCACCACAGGACCTCCCTTGTATTCAGACAAGTCCTGCAATTTCTCTTTATCACCCGTCATATGGTTTGAGCAGCCCGAGTCTACGATCCAATCATTCTTGTAGTCAATATGTTCTGGTGTTACCGTGAGAGCTAATTCTTCTTCCTCCATGGCGAATAATGCATCGGCATCCCAACCATCTTCACTATTCTCTTTAGAACTAGAGGTAGCAGCATTACCTTCAACATGCTTTTTCCTACTCCAACAGTCTTTTGCCATGTGACCATTTTTCCCACAGTTGTAACATTCTCCATTGAACCTTTTGTTGTTACCGCGATTCTTCGAAGCTCCCCCTGGACGAGAGCCTCCCTTTCTGTGGTGGCTTTTTACAGTGTTACCACCCTTTTTAGATCCACCATCAGTGTGCCGCTTGAAACTGTCTTTGCTTTTATTGGTGTAGAGCCCTTCCTCTTCACCCTTCAATGAGACTCCTCCCATTTGCTTGGCCATAGCTTCTTGACCTGCAAGCAAATTTTCAAACTCTACAAGCGATGGTTGTGTTGGCCATCCTTGTACAGCGGCAACAAACCCTCGATACTTGGGTCTCAAACCATGGATAATTATTTTCTTTATCCTGGTTTCCCCAATAGGAGCTGTCGGATCTAAATCTGAGATTTCGCGGCATATCGACTTTACCTTATGAAAGTACTGGGCAATCGTCATGTCTCGTTGCACCATTGATAGAAGCTCATTCTCCAGAAGTTGTAGCCTTGTATCATTCTTCCTTGAAAAGAGTTTAACGAAAGTGTCCCATGCTTCCTTTGGTGTTTTGGCATCCTAGATGTGTTCCAGCATTTCTTCTTCAACTGTAGTCTTTAAAGCCAACATCGTTTTGCCTGCTTTAATCTTCCATTTTCGCAAGACGCCGTTGGCATCTTCCGCCGCCGGTTGTGTAGCTTCACCGCCACCGACAACCTCCCAAAGGTCTTGACCTTGTAGGTAAGACTCCATGCATGTCGCCCAAGTATTGTAGTTTTTGTTGTTGAGCTTCTTGATTCCTCCAACAACTTGAAGGTCACCCATTGTGCCGGCAAGACTTCGACTATACCGAAAAACCTTAACTCACAAACTTGCAGAGTACCAAACTCCTCACGACTCAAGATAGCTCCAACAAGAACGATCCCTGGCCGTCCCGCTCTGATACCAATTGTTGAGTAATATTTAGAGTGTATAACTCTAAATGTACTAATATTGGACCCAAACAAGTAAATAAATTACTTGTATTATACCCACAATAGAAGACACTACAACACTTTAAGAGAACTCTCACTATTTGAAGAGAAATACAAACACTCAATAGGAAGCTCACAATTCACACTCAAGACACTACACTTCTTATAGGAATGGAAGATTTGGTTTTTGGTGGATGCGTAACACAAATGCAAGGGAGGGTATTTATACTACTCTCCAAGCATTCTCCACCATACAATTATTATATTAAGAAAAAATCCTAACCACACATTAATACCACATTCTACATACTTCTCCTAAAATATCTCATTTCTACATACTTCCACCAAAATATCCCATTTCCACACTCTTCCACACAAATATCTTTCTTCCACAATCTTCTTCTAAATGAATTGGACTTTTGTTTGTTCTTGGGCTCAACAAATAACTTGGGCTTGTGTTGATCTTCAACAGAAAGTAGATTGGGAGAACCTAAAAAACATGTACATGCGCTGAAAAATAAAGAAGAGACCGAGAAAATCATTGATCAGTCGGACACTATGTTACCCTGAGTAGTAGCCTACGAAAATCAGGTAGAACATCCTATTTTAATTCAATGTGATGCTAATTGAATCATTTTTCCTTGTAAGTTTGAGAAGTTAGTTATACAAAAGAGAATAAAATTGAAGAGTTTTTCAAAATATATGGAATGTGTATATCCTTGCCAGATGAGATCAAATGGGTACGAATCTCTTTTTTTTTTTTTTTTTTTAAATCTCATGTGAAGATTTTTCACCAAGTTCAAAGTCTAAAAACATTGAAAGAGATAGAACTTAATGGATGGTTCCTAAATGTAGCAGGAGATGTGTCATCTTTAAAACCAATTACAAAACCTTCACCGAGTAAACTTTGAAAGGGGAGTTCAGAGTTAAGACAAGACATTAAACAAATGTGCAACATGAGAGCCAACCCATATTCTTATTTTATGTTATTTTTAATTTTATGAGGGAGAATTTTATTTCTTTTTTATTTTTTCACTTTTATTTTTCAGAAAAAGAGGTCATATATGAGTCAAGTGAGGTGAAAGTTTGTAGTATAAAGAAAGTTTGAGGGAGATTAAGTGAGACTAACGAAGTTTGATTTCTATAAAAATTCAACACTCGTAAGTGTTGCATAACACTCCAAGATGGGTGAGTATTTTTGTTCCTATAGAAAATGAGTCTTTTACTCACTCAGTTTCACCTTATATTTGTATGAGCTACTGTAGCACCAATCAGTGTCTTATTCATTTAGTGAACTAAAAAATCCAACCCCTTGAATTGCTTTACTTTGTTTTATCATTTGGGGGGCTTTGAGTATGTCAAATAATGTATCTTGAAATTGCATGTTGCATGTTGCATTATCATATAGGTTGCATTTGATATTTTGCATTTAGTTTTGCAGTTTAGGAATCATGTTCATTATTTTAACATATTTGTTTCTTGTCACTAAAAAATAAACATATAAAGGAGAAAAAACATGGAAAAACTTGGGATGATGACACGAGAGTTGTGTAGGTTCAAGTTGCATGAGTAGGGGGGAATGTAGACAACTGGTTTTAACTGAAAACAAGTCTATATTTAAATAATCTGAATGTAGTTTGTTTGGTTTTGTAACATGAAATGATAATGTTGGGTTTAAGCATGGCGTATAATTATGAATTTATCTTTTGAATTTTTATATGTTTTGTAACTGTGTTTTGTTATTCACTTTCTAACAGTATTGTTGAGACATGGTAAAATATTGTAAATTCTTGTATTAATTTATATTATAAAAATGAGAAGGTTTTGTTGGTTTTAATTATTCTAAAATCAATAACCAATTAAGCAAAATAAAATTCAATTTAACTTTCCAAACAATAAACAAATATCCAATTTGGAGTTCAGTTATCCCCTACTGATTAATACCCTTTAAAATTTTGTGATGCTCCCTATAATTTAAATCCTAGAATCTCTGCCTCACAATAAAAAATAATATATGTTGATCTAATTGTCCTATAAGTTTAATTAATTTAAATAAGGTCTATATTAATTTTTTTTAATTGAATAACTCAAAAATAAGCTTTTTGGATTTAATTCATTAAACACATTCAAATTAGTAAAAAGGTAGACAAGTAATTAAATCCACAAGTTTGATTTAATTAATTCTGAATTTTGATATACGTAATGAATTAATCATCAATTTATGTAGGTGGCAATTAATTAACAATAATTACATATTGAAAATTATTCCTTAGCAACTAACATATCAAAGCCTAATTGAGGTGATGAATCTAACTTAGGAAATCATATGAAATCTAAAAATTATATTAGATATACAAATTAATTCTAACATTAAATTAAAAAAAAACATCACAAAAATAATCAAAGATATATGCAGAGTTCAAATATCTCTAGAATTAGAAATAAAAACATTATTAAAAGATAATAGACAAAAAGGGAAAAATAAACCAAATTGATCTATCTTAAATTCTCCACTCTCAATTCCCAACGTTGCTTCCTTTCTTCTACAAAATAGTTGCTGCCTTTTTCACTTTGAATTGATCTAATTGTTACCTTAAATAGGACGTAGAATAAATTAGGCTCCAAATTATTGGGCTCCAAGTCATTAGATTTTGAATTTGAGCTGACATTAGGTCACCAAGTATAAAGTTGTCTACTCAATCCTGGTGAATTATTTCACTTTTAGACTCACTTCATATTTTATTCACAAATCGACCCACATTCATCCGTTTATTTCCAAATACTCCAAAAATCATTAAATTAAATATAAAACCAAAATTCAAAGTATTTGAAACTAAAGAAAATATTAGTAGAAAATTAATTAGTGTAAATAAATTAAATACATTATTATACATAAAATAATGCACCTTTTTCTACTTATATATACTCCCCCAAACTTAAATCATTTTTTTTTTCTCAAACAACTTATAATTTAAGCACATGTATGGAAAAGGGGGGAAAACTTGTGCAAACGCATTTTCATGGAACTTGGGGCTTTTGTTCCATAATAGAGGATAATGCACATACACACCTCTTGCAAAAATTACAAGTCTCGACTTAATTTAAATTAAGTTAAAATTACTAATCATGAAAAAGGGTATCGAAGCTTAAGCATCCCTTAATGATCATTTATCTTTAAGTCACCTTATGCCCCATCAACCTCTTTTCTTTCAACTTATTCAACACAAATATTTAATTAAGCTCAGTACTTTGGAGCATCCCCTTCTCTTCTTCGTTGACTTTTTGTATTTTTTTCAGTGAGATCGGCAGCTCCACAATACTCTTAGGTGAGTTCATGTGCTATTACTAATGTGTTTTGACTCAGTTTTACATTTGGACCCATAAGAGCATACAGGTGATTTATCCCTCAATTCATTCTTTCTTTTTTATCATCGAAACCCCATTATTCAAAACAACTTTATTTTCCTGCCTCAAAGAGTGATATCCACAAATACTTTATTTTTCAAAATTTCAAGTTGGGTTTGCTCCTTCTTGATTAAGAAGTTAAAAAAACAAACTTCAAGAACATATTAAAACTCAAATTACAGGTCATATTTAAGCTCAATATTATCTTTTCACATTACAAAATAAGCAAACCAAATTCAATTTATTTAACCAATACTCATTTTCAATTAAAACCAAATAACTACATTTTGCTCTACTCATACAACTTTAACCAACACAACTCTCATGTCATCATCGCAAGTTTCTTCAATTATTTTCTGTGTTCTTAAATGACAAGAAACAAAATATGCCAAAACAAAACAACATGATCATAAACTACAAAACTTAATGCAAAATCAATGCAACCTATATGTTAATTCAAATGCATCATGATATTCAATTTTCAGGTACATCATTTCACATATTCTAGCCCCAAACTTATAGAAAATAATTCTAAAGAATAAAAAAAATAAAGCATTTAAAGGGGCTGGATTTGTAAAATGGTGAGAGATCATCAGGTCAATAAGGCGTTGATTATCACTAGAGTTAGTAGGTGATCAAAATTTGAGGTGAAATGGAGCGAGTAGAAAACTCCTTTTCCATGGGAACAAAAAACTCACCGAGGGTGTATTATGCAACACTAAAACCCAAGTGTGACTTCCTATAGAAAATCAATCACCACAAATCTCACGTCTTCTCCCCTAAACTTGTTTTATTCTTCAATCATCCACTCCACTTAGCTCATGCATGACCTCTCTTTTCCTAAAATATCAAAGTGAAAAAACAAAATTAATTAATAAAATAAAAAATATGGGATAACTCCTATGTAGGTCATTTATTTAATGTAGTTGGCTGAACTCTGAACTAACCTTTTGAAGTTTTCACGGGGAGATTTTAGAATTGGTCTAAGAAATGGTACGACTTCTGCTACATTTAGGAACCATTCATTAAGCTCTACTCTCTCGTCGTTTTAGACTTTGAAAACTCGGTGAAAAAAACTTCATATGAGATATTTTCTTAATAAATTGGCACCCCATTTGATCTCATTTGGTAAGGGTATACATATTGATAGCTCGTCAATCCACCAAATATAATTTACCTACTTTTTAAAAGACGAGTATAATGGTGAGCAGGGTCGAATCCACAAAGAACGGGTATTAAATTCTCTTGAATAAAATTAAACAAAAACAGGGAGTTTTGAGAGATTTTCACCTAATTAATTAAATACTAAATTAATCAATTTAGCAATCACAAGCATATAAGGTATCAATGCACACAAAACAATTTGACAAGAAAAACAATCAAAATAGAGACAATAATAAGAAGAGAAAATTTTGGGGTTTGATATTCAATTATATTATTGATCATAGGCTAACAAATAAATAATTGCAAATTCAAGCAATTAACCTTGGATTTATTAGGATAGCCATAAATATTTTGTTTTCCTAATTAATTAACTAAACCTAGCATTCGGTAAATTCTTATTATTAATCAACTAGGCATGATAGCGTTCCATGTCAATTAATAATAACATTACTTTCAAGTGAAAATAGGTTAATAGTAATATCAATAATTATAATAGCCATAACTATCAATATTAGCCCTATAGGTTCAATTAGATTAAACAAATTATGATAACATAATTTACCCACTCTAATGTTACAAGTCTTCACTCCTTTACATTACTATGAGTATAAATTCATGAATAGCCAAAGAAGAATAAACAATAATTTGATTTGTCAATTCAAATTAATATAAATCTCCTTAAAAATCATTTGAACCTACTAGTGCTTAATATAAAGCAAGAAAATCAAAACATATCACAAAGGCCTCACAATAATATAATCAAAATACGAAACCCTAAAATCATGTAAACTCATGTTATAATAAATTCTAAGCATAATCATCATCATTTAATACAAGAAATAAAAAATAAAGAATGGTGCATGTCCGAACGTATCAGGCCCTCCAAGTTTCTCCCACTCCTCAAAGTCACGAAACTCACATTGTGAATGTTCACTTTAGGTTGACATGTTAATTTGCCACTTTTATGGGCCTCAAGTGATTAACTAGTCTTTCCAATTGGTACATTTGCATCTCAATATTTTTATTACTCGATTAATTATCTTGTTGGAACTGTGTTATACTCTGCATAAGTTGTGACGTGTTAGAAGTCATAGATTTCATCATATCCTCAAACGACATACTTGAATTTTTCATTGGTTGTGCTACTTCATGACACCTAGGAATCATGCTCACACCATTGGTTAAATTGACTTCTTCATGCAAAATTTTGTATATTTGAGTAGGAATCATGCTCACACCATAGAAATTTTCCAAGTCCCTCATCATTTATGTGTTCTTCACGTCCTCCAAAGAAAATGGGGAAAGGTCTTTCGTATGCTTAAGATATAACAGATATGTTATGGCTTTACCTGTTGAATTCCTTCTATTTTCTAACAAACGAGGAAAGCTTATTTAATTGATTTTGTATTGACAAATCATATACTCGTTTTTCATTATATAAATTGCATATATGTATGAAATTGTTGTGAGTTTGCCTCCATATTTTCAATTAAACTTCTTGTTTCTTCAGTGTACTTATCAACCAAAGTTCCTCCAGTGACATTTATCAAATTTAAGTCCTTCAAGAAAAGTCTCTCATAAAAATATTGAATCAGAAGGTGCTCACTAATATTATGTTTTGGGAACCTTCCAACATGTCTCTTGAATCACTCTTACTATGCAGGAAGTATTTGTCCATTCATTTGCATTTTACCACAAATCTCCTTCCATGTATTGTCTACCAAAAAGTTAAAAAATAGTTTTGTAAAAACAAACTCTACATCTCTAGCCATGTGGTAAAAGACCTTGACAAATAATAAATCCTTGACCCAGTCTTTTAAGAAAAATGGAAAAGCTCTCAATTTAATTTATCCATCAATCACTTATGTAGGCTTCATATTAAAGCAAACCAAATTAAATTCCTTAAGGTGTTTATATGGGTCCTTACCTACATAACCATAAAAAAAACATTAAGAGTACATGAAAACATTATGTGAGGAAGGATGAATGTGACCGTTGTTTCGACTCCGCCTATGTAGGCTTCTCCAATAAATGAAGTGTTTTAAAATTTATCTATTTTCTCAAAATTATTTAGTTGGTTTAAATGAAAATTAGTACAATAAATATTAAAACTATTAGAGACGAAGTGAGTCATCTTAGAAAACTTATTTTTATGGATTTATACATACCTGATGGTGATTTTCGATATAATAGATTAGACAAATCAATACACTATACTAAATAGAAATATATTCATTGAATTAATCACCTCGTGATGTGGAGGCCTTATTAATCAATATATATTACAGTCCAGAAAATTGTTATGATTATTATTAATATAATTTTATATCCACATAAAAATTTATTTCTTTATGAACACATATAAATATTTTATTAAATTTGGTGCTTTAATAATGTATTTCATTAATTGTAAAAACAAAATTACTGTATTTTAAATTTTTTACATTAAATACTAAATGAAAATTAAGTAATCAGTCATAATCTTTTATACTATATTATTAAAAATAATAGAACTTGATAAATTATTAAAATTACAATTATCTATACTTAATACAAAAGAAGAATAGGTTTTTTTGCAACGGATCACTCCACATATTTTTGTACAGTTATTTAGTTAAATAAATAAATTAATTAAACAATGAGAATTATTTTCTTTTCTTTACACATGTCTCAACTATATTTCCCATCTCTCTTTCCTTTTCATAAAATTTTAAAACTCAAATAAACTTTTCGTATTAAATCCATTTTTGACATATTATATATCAATTTGATCATCTTTTCGTGATCTTTAAGTTTATACGAATGTTGTATATTTTAAAATAAATAATTATATTTGAAATATGATATTTATTTTTTTATGGATAGGATATAGAAATTTTATGGATTGAATTGTTTTTTTCATATATGTCTTGGATTTGAATAAATAATATTTGAATTTTGTCTAAAAATATGAATATTTTTTGTACAAAATTTTTATATATTTAATTTAAAGAATAATGTATTCCTCCACCTTAATAGTTAATAGATTTCAGTAAGTTGAAAATTTCTGCATTTCGTTGAGAAGACTCTAAACCTCAGTTTGAAATATTGTGTAGTTTATTATTTAATAAAGATACATATTAAAAAAAATAATACAATATAACATAATAAAAAAATTAAATCACGTAATATTTATATAAATATAATTGACATAAAGTTATTATACAAATTTTTATAATAATAATAATAATAATATAATTTTATTATATATTATTAATATAAAAATATATATTATCTCCTGAACATTACACGGACGACCATCTAGTATTATTAAACAACAACCATAAGTAACACACGCATTTTTTGTTTTGTTAGTATTTATTTATGTGTATATAAGTATTATTTAATAATGATCAGCATCATGTTAGGTTTTTTATAGAAACGATCTCCAAATAAAGTACGTTCAATTTTATTTGGCATTAATAAATGCATGTATAAACTCCAACATTTTGGAAGTTCCTTATCTTGAACAAAGGGAACTCTAGCAGTTGATAGAAGGAAGCACGAAAACAACAATAATAAAGCAAGCTACCTGCGGTATCCACTAGCCTTGATTGGCGAGGACCCGATTGAGAGCTTGAATCCACTAGCCTTTTCTTTCTCGATTTCCCGCGCAGACTCAACTGCGGATTCGGAAACATTGTCTAGATCCAATTTGCTGAGGCTTTTCGCCAGGCTCATTGGAACTTCACTCAGTTTTTCACAGTTCTTTAGCACAAGAGTGCTAAGCCTCGGAAACTGATCAGTGGAGGCCTCCCACAAAACTAAGTCTGTGCTTTCAATGAGGAAGAATTCGAGAGCACGAAAGCCACGGTCACCAGTACTGCTCCAGGTTAATCCAGTGAATGCATAGTTCTTCAACTTAAGGACTTGGAGGGTATCAATCTTTCCCAGTTCAGACATATGCTTCCAGTTCAAGTATGTAGCTGATAAGGTCAGCGTCTTCAGGTTTCTCGGGAAATAGTTGAGGGCCTTCTGCGGTAGGCCATGCCACTCATGTTGAGATGCCCATTTACTAATTATTGAATCATTAACCAGCTTCAAGTTTTCAAGCCTAACCAATTTTGTCAACCACCTGGCTCTAAGAGTAGCTAATTGCCCCTGAATCCCCAATTTGTTCAAGTATGAGGCCCTGCTGAACACGCCTCTAGTGCAATATTTGGGTGATAATCTACTCAGTGTCCTAAGGTTTTCACCGGCATTACTGCTTTCTCTCGCTTGAATGTCCAGAAGAATGACTGCTTTTGTCTTTACATGCTTTAGTAGAATCATCCTCCATATATTTGCTTTGATCGTAAGAAAAGGTGATGTTGTGTCCACTATGATGCTCTGTAGGTTCCATAGCTCGGAGATGGCTTCTGGGATTTCCTCATAATTGCCACACAGAGTGATGTAGCTTAAATGAGTTAGTCTGGTTAACTCTTCAGGGAATTCCGTGAATTTGATAGAATTGGTAGCCAAAACTCTTATCTTAGAGAAGGCAGCTGCAATAGCTGAGACGCATTCCGGACCCAAGACTTTGGGTTTCTTGTAGAAACATAAAAGTGAACGTAGATATTGGCTACTCGGGTGTGCAGACAGGAAACCCAAGAGATCAGAATGGATACAGATACGATGGCAATGTTGTATTTCAGAAATTGGAGGTCCGAAAGTTGCTTCGTCTAACGTTCGTCTCCCCTCTTGAAACAGATTCCGCTCTTCGATTCCAGCTTTAAACCTACAGAATGCATGCACCACAACATGAACGCGACAAGTTTTCACTTTTCCCGCGCTATTTTTTTTATCAACCATCACTAAATTACCATCAATAAGATGCTTCAAATTCTCCTCCGCAGTTTCCTCCAAGCTCTTCCCCCGCTTGGGTTGTATGAGTCCTTCAGCGATCCACAAGCTGATCAATGTCGAAATCGGAATCTTAAAGTTCTCCGGAAAGACACCCAAATAAAGAAAGCAATCTCTCAAGTGCTGAGGCAATTTATTGTAACTCGATCCTACAATTTGCACCGTGTCTTTTAGCAGCAGCATAGGTATGTTTTCAGATGTCATATGCCACTCTTTTATTTTATCACGCATTTCTGTACTGCGAACCCACTCGCGCTTACAAATTCTTCCTAAATCTTCTATTGCAAGTGGAAGTCCATCACACTGCGTGGCTATATATAAACTGATCCCTATCAACATTTCAGGGAAATCGCAGGGCCGCCCAAATACTTCTAACTTGAGAAGTTCCCAACTTTCCTTTTTGGTCATGAAGCGCATGAAGTGTGGTTCTCTAGTTTGATTCACATACCTACCCACACTCGTACAACGGCTTGTTAAAAGGACTTTACTGCTACAGTTAGTCTCTGGCAAGGCACCTCGTATGGCATCCCAGACATCAATACTCCACAAGTCATCCATGACTAGCAAGAACTTTTCCTTACTCAGATGCTGATGAACAAGATCGATTAAGGATTTATCACTCAAGTTAGACATGTCTTCGTTGGTGAAAGAACTCAGAATTTGGAGAAGCAAGTGCCTGCCCTCAAAAGCTTGAGAGACGTAAACCCAAATCCGAGTGGGGAAATCCAATTCCAAATGCCCGTAAATTTTCCTTGCCAGTGTCGTCTTCCCTAGGCCAGCCATACCAATGATGGATATAACATCCAATTTCTTCGATGTTTCCGCGAGATACTTAATTATTGTAGCTTGCTCATCTTCCATACCTACGATGTTATCTTGCTGGATCACGATGTTACTTTGCTGGATCCTTTGATGAGGCTGCGTAAAATTTAAATATAGTCACATCAGAGCAAATGCAATGCTGATTAATGCTGTTGCTCAGTCCATGAGTATGATATTATCCTCTCTGGGACTCTTCGTTTTTGTAAAAATTTTCTTTTGGACTCACCTAAAGACCTCATACTCATGAATATATATTCACTCGGACAAACCATAGATGAGAAAACTGCAATAATGATCATATAAATATTGAGTGGTGGCAAAAGTAGTCATATCCCTAAAATCCCTGTTAAATAAACTTCTACAGATTCCAGTAACATGCCCCGCTAAACTAATCAAAACTCATTTATAAAAAAGAAAAACAAAAAGAAAAACAAAAAAAAGAACAATTATTTTTACTGATAGGTAATAAAAAAAAAGGAATAACTAATTTAATTTTATCTTAACTCAAAAGAAGAAAAAATCAAACCCCACCATCTCCAACATTTTGGATTTCTCTCGATCTCTCGCCGCGGCATAATTGGCTCTGCGTATCACACAATTGTAAAACTTTTTACATAAATTATTTTATATAGCAAATATTTATGACACTTTTATAATTGTAATATTTATGCAACATTTTTGTGACATTTTCTTATATAAATCACTTATATGTAACACTTTAAAATTATTAATGAAAGTATTTGTTTTATATGTCAAATTTATGAGAATTTTTTTAAAGTTAAACAACATATATTTGGCATGCAATTTTTTTTCAAATTGAATATTAAATATTACATATATATATTTATTTGTATATATAAATTTTAATGATATATATTGACAATTGTTTGCTAATGATTATTTTATTTTCAAAAAAAATATTGAAGTTCATATATGTAATATATAATTATGCATAATTAAATATCAAAGATTATATATAATATATTAAAAATTATGCATTAGCTTTCTAGCATTTTAGTGAGGGCAATTCTCGTGTCATTTTAGTTCGTTAAAGGTCCTGGTCCAATGGTACTATTATTTAGAACATAAAAATTATTTTATTTTTGAATTAATATATCAAACTATAAGCACTGGCCGAAATTTATTAGTTTTGAGAAGAAAGATTTAGCTCGACTCAATTTCACCATTCCAATTTATGTTCCAATTCCAAATTTCCACCTCAAAAGGTTTATTAAAGTTGTTTCAAAATCAAGAAATCAACAAATAAACATTCCGAACATCTTCTAAAATCAAGAAAATATGTAATTTTATTTTCTTTTATTTATAATGCACATTGTAAGCTATTATTGGGAAAAATTACAAAAATAGTCATGTAACTCATGGGTAGTCCCAAAATTAATTTTTTTATCTTATTAATTTTACAATATTGATCTTTTTCCTAATTAATTTCTTCAATTTACACATTTTTTAGTCAAAATTTGAAATTTTTGTTGAATATTTGCACATGCACCACACATTACGTGTTAAATAAAAAATTTTATTTTTGTGGCATAATAAATGAATCGAACATGTCTTTGTTATAAATAATATGATATTAAAAACATCAAAATTGACCATAAAAGCCAAATATTAGCAAGAAAAATGTGAATCGCTAATTTGACATAATTATGCGGTGTATAAGTGTAATTATCGAAGAACCTTTTTGAATTTTGATTGAAAGAAAGCTAAATTCGAACAATTAAAAAATAAATAACTAATTTTAAAATCGTCCAGAAGTTAGAGGACTAAATTTTCAGTTTCACCCTATAGCCACACGAGATTCCACAAAGATATTGAGAAGTGAAATTGTACATACCATAGTGGAGGTCATTGGTCGCTGCAAGGCGCTAACTTCCTCATGAAAACGCCTGTTGACCTCTTCCAACAGAGGTTCCACAGTCTTCTGACTGAGGGACTTGAGATCATCTAAATCGAGACGCTCCCGATTAGAAGCTCGGCGCGATACTAGACAAGAGTCAATGGTCTGTTCAATAGTATGAGCGACCATCAGGATCTTCCTCTCACTTTCTCTGAAGAGATCATCCGTATTCGGAAGGTTGGACACCTGCTCGAGGAAGGACTGCAATATATTGACTTCAGTCTTCAGCTGCTGGAGCGCATTCTCAGCGGCAGAAAAACGTTTATCCTTAGACGTCAGCAGCACCGTCACTTTCTCCAATACGATTGTCAGGGAAGCATTCGCCATTAGAATTGGTAGATCGAGAAAGACAGAAGACTGGAGAGATGGATCTGAAGGGGAAGGGGGGGGGGGGGGGGGGGGTAGGGGGTGTCAAGAATAGGCTGAGCGCCCACTAACCTGGCGAGGTACCTACTAAGTCCACTGCGCATACAATATGATAAATTATCAACTTGTAGATAATATATCCAAACGTAGTACCTAGCTAATAATTATTAATTTATTTTTCAATCAAAAATTCATATTTTTCGTCAGCTCATTGTAAATTTAGCTCTATAATTTATGTTGTTTTTTGCTGAATTAAAATATTATATGAATTAAAATAAAATTTAATAAATTATTTATATAAGTGAAAATACTATCAAAAGATGGAAAACAATATTTAATAAGTGATAGAATACGATATATGATTTGTCTCTAAATTATATCTATAAAATAATAAGTATAAGTAAATTATTAAATATATTTATCAATTTGATTATTAATTTGAACAAATATATCATGATGGAGAAAAAATAAATGTTTTTTGCGCAACGTGTAATCTTTTGTTTAGGAGGGTATAATTTTATCCAGACACTGTCTTAATCTTATTTCATATCTATAATATCATATATAATTAAAAATCAACATAAATTATTGTTGACACACTCCTAAAAAACCATATATATATATATATATATCAATTATAAATGAAGTATATTTTATTTATAATATGTAATTTTTTTCGAGATATAAATAACCGGACACTTGATTTAAGTAGCCCAATTGAGACTTCTATTTCCTATCAATGAATTCCATGACATTGTTATAATATAGATATAGATATGTTTTTTCAAACTGGACAGGCCAGCCTAAAGAAAAAACTGGACAGGCCCAAATTAACTAAATTAATAGAACGTAGAAGCCCAATATAAGAATACCAGCCCAACTCTTTAAGCGGGGCCCCAAGCCTATAACGTATACCCCGCCCCGGGTCTGGTTTAACAAAGCCCCTACTGTGAACCGTACCAAAAAAATTTCTTCTCTTGTCTTGTAGAAAAAGAAAAGTGAATCTGCTCCAATATTAGAGCGAGAGAAATATAGAGATACAAGCAAAACTGCTGAATCTATATTAGATATGGTGTTTCTTTTAATATATGTAACACTGGTATCAAATAAAAAATTACAAAAAGAGAGTTAATTTGATATATTATATATCAAAAATAAATTTTAGAAAATATTTAAAATTTTAAGTTTTAGTAATAAACCAAAGAAAAATATTGAAAGTGTGCGAGGTATAACTTTAAAGTTGCCCTTATAAGAAAATAAATGTATATATTAATAATGTAGTTGCACATATAAAAATCCGAAGGTATAACTTTAAAGTTGCCATAGAATCAGTTTGAGATCCTGAGATTTATGGGTATATAACTTATTATAATTAGTTAGCCACGTTGGATATTAGTTTTTAAACCTTCAAAGTTGAAAACTTTAATTTACTATCATATTGGAGTTAGGGTAATTATGGTCTGTATTTTTTGAGTATCGTCAAGATTTATTAGACAGAGTATTTAGAGTCATATTTTTAATTATATCAACAAATTAGAAGGAAAGTAAAATAAAAAGGAATTTGAAATGCTCTAAGTATGGTATATTAAAACGATACATTTAAGTTTTTGGTATATTCCTTTAAGTTAATTTTAATTTTAAATTACAAACGATAATTTAATTTTTCACTTAACCCGATACAAAAACACAAAAACATTATTTTTAATTTTATAAAATACAAACGATACCTTTAAGTTAATTTGGTATATTCCTTTCTAATTTTTCTTTTTAAATTTAAATTTAGAATCTTCTGCAGAGAATAATTTTCCTAGATAATGAATACTATCTTTTTTATGCCGACAATTGTAAACCCGAGCAGGATCCCCATTATATCAGCACATGAATGCATAATAACTAATTCTATATTTTAAATATATATAATATTTAACAAAATTCTTAAAGACGCTGATAAATACATATATATATACCTAAAATCTTTTATTTATTTTATATTTTATATTATTATACAAATTCATATAATATATATGTATATAAAAGATAAAAAAAATATATAGATGATTCCAAAGTTAGCTCATTGCCTTCAACAAAGAAACTAAAAGCTTAGGTTGGGTTGGATTGAGAGCAAAAATTGACCGACTTTAATATACCGAGACATAGGAGATCCAGATTCCTTAAACTGAAATTAATTTTACATTCAAATACTCCTATTTCTCTATAACACACATAGTTTAATCCATACATTAAAATAAATGTTCGCTATTTTATTTTACTTAAAATAAGATTCGAAACTACATGAGGTAAATTAAAGTAAAATATAGTGAGAGAAGATATCAAATCCACATGAACTGTATATAGTAAAAACAACTTAGTGCTAGTTTATGATATTTTTCTTTATCTAAAGAATTCAATAAATAGATGATTTTTATAAAATAAATTAAAACAAATAAAGAATAGAAATAGATAACAAAGTAAATTCACGCAACTAAGAATATTCTGAGTCTATATGGACCATGAGTTTCTTTTAATGTATCAAACCATATTTAATTTCTATATTTGTATGATGATCACTAAGCTATTTGAATCATCTCTCGAGTTAGATCCAAAAGTAGATTAGACTATACTGATCATCTCTCGATCTCACAGTGTTATCTAACTCTAATCATGCCTAGGATCTATTCTCATCATAATATTTATCAATCTCTCGATCTAGTAAGGTTTATGTTATGCATTCATAATCCGTTAACCAATTACTCGCTCTCGGGTAATAATGGATTAACTACACAATTGGTCATCACATAATTACATACAATATTCAAATCAAGAAAACATAACCAAATATAGAAACGAAAATGATATCATTAAAGAAAAACATATGAATCCATAATCATGTCCTTACTAGAATCACTAGATTTTTAGCCACATATATTCATCTCTCTACTCTCTCTAATGACGTGATAGATTAATCCTCCTTTGTATCCTTATTTCTTACCCTCCAATCTGTTGTATATTGTATTGACTGGCCCCTTTTATAGACAATTACTAGAGTTTGATTGCCGCCGTATCTCTGTTTTGAAATAGGAAGATATGTTCGAAACACACCAGATCGCGATGGAAGATATCGTATCTCGAGATGAAGCACCATCCGTGCTTGGGACCACGCGCGGTCCGTGCAAGAGAAACACAGGCCGTGCTTCATGAGGCTCATTGTGGGTCGTTCTGATCTATAGCATGGGTCGTGCAAGGGCTTGCACGGGCCGTGCTCTTTGTCGTGCCTCTGAGGTCCGTCCTCGGTTCTCGTGCACGGTTCGTGTTACTTGAGACATGGTCTATATACCCTTAATTGTCTATTTTCTGTCAAAACTTCAACAAACATGATAAGTAACAAAATAAAATGAAATCATTATATGCTTGTCACTTAAGTACGTGCAATTACTTAAAAACTATACATAATAATTCCAAATTACACATAAATCCAATAATTATCAATTATTATGGTTTATAACATGAACTTGATAATATTCTACCATACATATCATAACTATAAAACCAACCTTCTATAATTGTCATATACTTAACTCAAGAATTTTTTTTTAAAATTATATCTAGTCTACTATTTTTCTTCTTTTTAAATTATATCTAGTCTAGTATTTTTCTTATAGTTTATTACCAATCAATTAGTTTTTTAAAGTTGTCCATTTTAAATTATAATGAGTGGGAAATTTTGACCTTCCTAATTTAACCACTTATTTATTTTTTATATTTATAAATAGATTTATAGAGAGGTAACTTTTTTTAGAGAGAAATTGTAGGTGTATAATTCAATTTTCACCGTAAGTAAAACATTTATGTTGACTGAAATAATGAAAGAATGCAATTATAATAATATTAATTTATAACATACAAGTTCACATTAAAGAATGTAAAAACTGAATATAAAAGCTCTAATTTCATTTTTGGCTATCTTTTACAATAGTTTTTGGGCGAAAAAATAAAAACTTTCTATTTAATAAACATACAAAATTTAATATAACAAAATTTATTAAAATTTATGCTAAAGTATATATAACATGTATATAAAGATATTTGGAGCTTTAATTGTTTAATTTAAAAATTAAACTATAACAACAAAATTAAATTAAGCGAAATTATTTATATTTAATACTTTTAGAGAATTTGAATTTTTATTTTAAACATACAAAATGTGCTGCAAATATAATATTAATGGCTAATATTTCATAGTCACTATTTATGTTTAATTAGAATATTAACAAATAAATAATATGTCATTACATATTCTATTTTACATTTTTATAAATCTATATATATATATATATAAATATATAAAAGTAAAATAATTTTTTTCATTTTCGTTCCCGCCTCATAGTTTTTTAATAAAAAGTAATTTGTTATCTATTATTTAGGATATATTTGTGTGCAAATCACTATTTTTAGTAAATCTTAATTAATAAATATTTAATTTGATTCATAATTTCATAAATTATGGATATAATGTTTATCAATATTTTTATTGTTATCGGTTAAAATAGATTGAAAAACAAGTCATTTCCTACCTAATTATTTCAGGTATAATTGTTTAATTCTTGAATAATAGGTATATTTTCATATGTCTATTTCATTTGATATTATATAAATTATATCATTTTTTTGTCTTTTTATCCAGCAACATTAAAATTGAATTTTTAAAGATATTTTTTATGTAAATCTAATATTAATATTGAATTTATATGCTTGATTGATTTCGTTCACTATATATATTTATATATATGTAAATATATATAATTTAAATATAGACTTACATTACAAAATATAATAAAAAAAATTCTTTTATGTATCGCAGATGTTTCACGCTAGTAACATTTAAGCAAAAAGGTGAATTTTAGTATATATTGCACCAGACGTGCAACATTAAATTTGCACAACATTCAACTTTCCACCGATCATGGAATATCATCCAATTTGGATGATTAATATATTGCTACAGATGATTTTATGTTACTAATTTTAACGAAATTCGATGAAGATATTAATATATTTTTGTTTGTATACAAATAAATTTGTTGCAAATCTGAATATTATTTTACAATTTGAGGAAATCAAAATTTTCCAAACATATGGTGGAAATTCAAATTGTATTGAATTAAAGTAGATAAAATTATTATATGTATATATGTATAGATATAGATATAGTTATAGATTATATGTATATATATGTATAGATATAGATGTAGGTATAGATATTATATCAATTTATTCCTCACCATTAATTTCAATGGACCAAGGTAAATTTACTGTATCATTGTTATTTGAGAAGAGGATAGGAAAGAAGCAGACTGTTCGCATAAGAGAGAGAGAGAGAGAGAGAGAGAGAGAGAGAGAGAGAGAGAGAGGGAGAGGGGCAAAAAAAAGATTGTTTATTCATAAAAGAGAAGAAGTAAAGAAGCAGCCATCAAACTTCTCTTTGATTTCTTACGGATTTGTGTTTCTAATTTTTTCTTGTAGAACTTTCGAAGTCTTACTTATCAAAAAGCACGCAACAAAATACAAATAATAGTTCCATCCTATAAACTGCAGCTACGTCAAGCAGCAATGGCAGGCACGGCGCCTGAGGAGCTTGTTAAATTGACCGAAGACATCATCGGGCTAGCAAAGGAATCGAAGCAGAGCGCAGACTGGATCAACAAAAATCTGATTTTGATGAGAGAACTGTGCGGAAGGATAGAAGGTCTAAGCCAAATTCCTGGAAACGCCGACGACTTGGTGGAGAAGATGAGAATGGTGATCCGGCGATCGGAATATGTCAACGACACCACCAATAAAATGGCAACCCTGATCAAAACGGCGGGCGTATACAAGAAGCCCACCTTTTGGATTGAAAAGAGAGATCTTCTGAAAGAAATCAAGGAAATCAAGATGGAGACCCTCAATGCCGTACGACTGTTGCAGCTTCCCCTCAAGTACAACTTTACGATAAGCGATGACCTGGTCAGGCGAACACAACCAGCCATGAGTCAACGTCTGAATTTTCGCGATATTCCATTTTATTTGAGGCAATGTATCTATTACTTCCTTCTATTTCCAGACAAGTACCCGATACCCGCAAGACGATTGATTGTTTTGTGGGTTGCAGAAGGGTTGGTTGGTCCAGATCCAGGCAGTCATGACGAAAGCAATGAATCGGCTGAGCAGGTCGCTCGGCGATATCTGGATGAACTGATAGAATTCAAAGTGGTAAGAGCAGAGAGAAAGGACAATGGAAATGTCAAATCTTGCCAACTGATCACTGATGGCAGACAAAGAGATACATTGTTAGAGATGGCTAGAGAAGCCAGGTTTTTCCATTACAATGCGGCGCTTACATCTCGTCTTGTCGATCATCACGGCGGAGAAACCGAAGATTCCTGCTTCATCTATATCAAAGGGAAGCATCCTTCTCGTGCAGCTTCATTAATCTCAGATTACCGGGACGTCCTCTCTTTGTTGTCTTTTAATACCCGGGAAGGAAGGCAGCCAGGAGAGGACATCGGAGATTTCCTACATAAATGCATATCAGCTGGGTGCTTCCGACTAATGAGAGTGCTCGATTTGGAACGAGTTTTCCGACCAAAGCTGCCGAAGGCGCTCGGAAAACTCGCACTTCTTAGGTACTTGGGCTTGAGGTGGACATACTTGGAAGACCTTCCAGATTTCGTGAAGAAGCTGTTCAACCTGCAAGTGCTTGATGTGAAGCATACTTACATTAGCATTCTTCCTAAATCTATCTGGAGAATGCAATATTTGCGACACTTGTACTTGAGCGAGACTTATGGCACCAGATTTCCTTCTCGGCCATCGGACAACATCTCTCTCGAAAATCTCCAAACACTTTGGGGTGCCTCCATAGATGCGGATACTTGCATAAGAGGAGGTCTGGATCGTTTGCGACTTATTCGAAAACTGGGTTTGTCATGCAGATCAAGGGAGCACCAAGACTCAGAAATGGGACGACAGTTAATGGCCATCGACACATGGATCTCCAATCTGAAATATCTTGAGTCTTTAAGGCTTAAATCACGAGATGAGGAAGGGCTACCTTCTGATCTGCATTTAACTTCGTTGAAACAAAATGAATGTCTTTCCACCGTGTATTTGATCGGAAAGCTGCAGCAATCCGTCGTCTCTGAATTCCCTCTGGGTCTCATTGACATTACATTGTCGCTATCAGGGTTGGTGATGGACCCGATGATGTTTCTTGGAAATCTTCCAAAACTTATCACCCTCAGACTGCTGTCTCGATCTGTGTTGCTGTCTGTGATGAAATGCCAAGAAAATAGTTTTCCTGTGCTCAAAGTACTTAAAATTTGGAAGCTGGACCTGGAGAAATGGGAAGCAGAAAAAGGATCACTACTTTCTTTGGAAGAATTGGAGATCAAATCCTGTACAGAATTGGAAAAGCTCCCGGATCAACTGCTGAATGTTACCACACTCAAGAAATTGACACTAAAGAATATGCCTAAGAGATTCACAGATGCCATAAAGGAGAACCAGTCTCCTTGGAAAAAGATTGAGCATGTTCTTAAAATTTACTGAGAACAACTCTGAGACTGTAGTGTGTTTTTGCCCCGGCATGTCTTAATTTCAATGTATTAGTTTTTACTGTTTACCCCATAAATATCCAGAATTCTTTTGACTTTCTGAATCCTTATTAGAAATTTTGAATGAGAGTTGATTTCATGTGAATGAGAATTTAATTTATGAATAATCAAGATCACATAATGAGATAGTACTAAGATCCTTATGCGTATAACAAATCAAGTGATGGAATAGCATTATAATGATCATCGAGACCTCATCATTATTTTAACATTTTTTTTCCTCTTTTTACTCAATCTTCAAGTACTATCTATAATTATAATTTCAAAACTCCAATCTGCAGACATGAGAATTTTTTTATAATTTCAATATGATATTCCCTCATTAGTTTCAAATTTCATCTCTTATTTTATATGAATTTTTTATTGCTTCATGTATATCTTGATATTAATGGTTCTATTTTTATTTTTTTTATTTTAGAATTTGAAATATATAGTTATATGCCCAGTTTTGGACATGTTCTTCCTCAATATGTTTTGGATCGTCAGTAAAATTTTCAAAATATTTCAGATTGTATTTTTCAATTTACAAAGCTTTCTCCAGATTGCATAGGATTTACGGCTACAATTATACATTTTCTATAAATTCTTTTTCAAGTCTAATTCAATTAAGATATACTATATTAAGATACTAAAATACACCTAACTTAATCTAAATTACGATGAAAATGAGACACGCAGAAAATATTACATTATATGAAATAAGGGTTCTCAGTTAATACACTAACATATGTTACATTAATTATCTCAGACGTTGGTCCATTTCGAGCTTATGATGTTGGCTAGTTCTATGATGATTTATTAGGAACTTATTAGTATAGTCCTATGATCAAGATTTACAAGCTTATAATATGATTTATTTTAACTTGTTGGTTTAGTCCTAAGATATGATGTCTTTATCTTGCACTATCTTGCGTCATATTTAGTTATAAAATACTAGGTCCTACAAATTGAAGGTAGCTTATCCTTTAAATTTTCTCGTGTTCAGGTTAAGGAGCTTGATTGGGATATGAAGGCGCAGCAATAAAAGCATATGTTTCAAATAAATTTGTTCATGATATATTTTCATGATTTATTTTCAGCTTATTGTGAAAATATGTTACACTTAAGGGTTATGTATTTGCTATTAACTAGATAATAGATAGTTTATTTCATTAAATATTTGTTAATTTGTGGCCTGAATAAATTATATGTTGAAGTTGTTTTACGAGAATGTTTGATATAGTATGAGTGTTAAAATAACTATATATTTATGTATGTTATTATGATGGCCTGAAATATAGGAATAATTGTATTTATAAAAGAAAAAAATAATGATTTATGTGAAAATGTGTTTTTAAATGAGTTTCATAGTCTAGGAAAATGTGGGTTGTTATATTTTTAAATTTATTTAGTTATTTTCATATTTAGAAGGGCTCTATTTATTTTTATATTTAAAAATTCAAGGTTTTATTTTGTTATTTTTAAAAGTTTAAAACCTTATTGGAACAAAAAAAATGTTTAGTTTCTAATTTGGGTGCAAAATATTAGTCCAAAGTCTAATTTATATTTTTTTTACAATTAAATAATTATTAAAATTTTAATTGTTGAGGCAACACCTTTTCTACCCAAAAGGGTTATGAAGGAGCATCTAGATTAAAATGTGCAAAAAAGTGTGAGCTGAGTGATGGTAGAGAATGTATCAAGGAAGAGTATGAGTCAACAATTAAATGATAAGCTGATTCACCCGTTTATTTTCCTCATCTGTGCATGCTTCAAATTCTTTATGTTCGGTTGTAATAAATTTCGTGATAACATGAAAATGTGTACCAATGATATTTTAATGGATCAAATATAAATATATTCTTCCTCCCATTCTTCTCTTCAACTTAACTTCTTCATTTACTTTTGAATCTTAATGTTGGAGTTACTAATTTGATCTTTCTCCTCACTTGGATTTGACTCTTTCAACGTTAATTTAAAGGCTTCATAGTTTAATTTCGAAATAAATGTTATTTCTGACTTTTTCCATTAGTCCAGAAAAATGCCAATTAAATTTGTTTTAACAATACCAATACGAGGGGTTGAACATCATAATCTCATATTTAAGGTTTTGATGGACTTCCACAAAGAATACCTTGAGACTGTTTTCAAAGAACTGTTTGAATTTTGAAAAGAATTCCATCCATTGCTCTGAATTTATTCAAATGTTGTGGTGGTGTGAATTATGGAGGCAAATTAACCTCTATTTATAATTGTTGGAAGGAGAGCCATAATGCAAGTACAAGTAGAATAAGCAATTTGATTGGTGTACCACAATTAACAATATGCAATAATTATCAAATTAATTAATATTTAATTTGATAATATCTACAAAATCTTGACACATGAAATTGACCAATAAATATACTAGAATAACAACTGAATTTACTGTTTAATTTAAGAATTATATGTAATTAATTTATAAAATTAAAATATATAGTATATAATAGATATATCATATAAAACTTTTACATGACATAATTTAATTGGGCATAAAACATTTTGCATCTAAGAATGCCACCTCAAGACTTGCTACAGAATGTGAATGGGAGTGAATGAGTCTCAAAATGATTTTTGGAACTTATTTGAAGTATATGGATAGTTTATGCACATATTAAAGAGTTTTTATTTATATTTGATTTTCGTAGATAGCTCATATTCATATCAAGGAATTTGTGGATTTAAATTTATCGATAGCTTACTCATATTAAGAAGTTCTTGAATTAAAATTGACACATATTTTGAACTCGCGTCAAAGAAACCTTGATTTTAATTTTAATTTAATTTGTATTAGATTTTCAATAAGAGACTTGATTTTTACTTTTTTGTATGTCTGACATGGTTTTTAATTGAGAGCCACAACCTAACATAAAATTAAGTAAAGTAATGATGGTATTTATTTCCTATCTGTCTTTTTTTCTTCATCAATTTGCAGCAGAAAGACAAAAAGACAAGTATATGGAAATTTCTTTGTTTACTAAATAAACAAATATAAGGATAGAAAATTACAAACGGAAAAAATATAAATAAACTTTTGAATTAGTATATCGGATACAAATTGAATTTTAAATTAGTTTTTGGTATAAATAAATCTTTAATTTTTAAAATAAATTAAATAAGTCGTAAACTTTTTATTATCAAATAAATAGGCTATTTCAATAAATTAAAATTAAAAATATATTTAGATAAATTAAAAATTATTAAAATGAAATGATAAAATTTGAGTTATTTAATGCATAAAAACTATCAAATGACCTTAAATAATTTAATATAATAAACAATAGAATATCTAAAAAAAATATAACAAATCATCACATTTTAAATCCTTTTTATATTTAATTATTAATCATAATTTATTAATTTATTTAAGCATATTTATGATTTAATATGTTGATCTTTAGGTTTATTTAATATTTAAAAAAATTAGTTAATTTAATAATTAGAAGGGTCATATATGTTGTATATTTAAATTTTAGGGGTTTATTTAACCTATTTTAAAAGTTAAAAGTCATATTTATATAAAAATAATTTAAGATTAAATTTAAATCTAAGCTACTAATTTATGATTTAATTTATATATTTTTCTAAATACAGAAAAAATCTCACATCTATTGCTGCTACAGTGTATGTTAGAGTCGATTGCATCCATAAGAAAGATAAATACAAAAAAAATGCTAGAAATATAGAAAAAATTAGGAGATAAAAATATTGTTATTTATAGCAAGAACATTGGGGCATGTCTTATATTGATATAAAGAAATAATAAAATAAAATAAATTAAGGCCACTTGTGAAATTGTGGTGTCATAAGTTAGCTTTGGAGAAACGACGAATAGCTACCACATGGCCATGTTGCATTTATAAATTGGTTAATACAGCTGTTAGTGCTTCAGTCACTGAACCTTTTCCCTACTTCCAAGAAACTTAAATGACCTTTTTCCTCCAAAAAGTCTACCTTCTGGCCCACCATTTTTCTTTTTTTATATTTCTTTATTTACTTGTCCTTATCATTCTTATTATTAATTTGTTTGTTTAGTCTTTCCCTCCATAACTTTGCCAATTACTTTATCAGTTAAGGAAAATAAACTTCTTTTAGAAAGACTAAAAAAAAACAAAAAATGTAAGGAATAAAGGCAAAAATTAAAAATTAAATACTGTTTCCACAATTATTTCCGGTACTGTCATTTTCACACATCAAGACAAGTGTACCGAATATTTACACTTTTTTTTTCTTTCTATTTTTTATGTTAAACAAGTGTTGATTTAAATATAAGGTAATAATTCCGACCCCGCTCCAAAATTTGGCAAAAGCGAATGGTCGTAATCACTTTAAATTGAATTCGTATAGATCCAACGAATATTGTGGTGCGCATATTTTTTTATATTATAGTTCGAAATTGATAAAAAAAATTTTTTTTTAAAAACATACTTTTCATTTTAAACATATATTATTATTTTAGTTAATTTTGTCTTTAAATAGTAATATTTTTTAATAATTAAAAAACATATTATTTTATCATTTAAAAATATTATTATTTTCTTAAAAAATATAATTTAGTGCATGCGAGACAAATTTATAGTAAACATGAATTATGTCAGATTGAAAAAAACAAGGTTAAATTAAGTTTAATTTAACAATTATAAACTTATTAAAGTTTAGAATAAGAGGCTCACTCAAATATTTAAGTCAGATTTTTATACATAATAATAATTTATATACGTTGTTCAACAATAGTACCTTATAATTTATTTTCTTTTCTTTTTATATATTTTTTCTTTTCTTTTTGAGCATCATTTCGCTTCTTTTTAGATTTTGGACATATTACAAATAGCTCTGACATCTTTATTCTTACATCAAGCTATGACATCTCACAACTAACAAGGTATCAGGTATATCACGTCCTCTCTCTAAAATTAAGACTGAGTTTAGTTAGGCTGATAAATCAAGATATAATAGAGTAGTTTAGGTTTATTATATATTTACTTGAACAAATTATTTTTTGGGTCAATTCGCTCGATCCGTGATAATTTTACAATTCCCGAATAACTCAACTGATACTAATCCCAACTCTTTCCTGAGATAAAAATTATCCCATCTGACTACAAATATGTATTGACTTTTTTATCATTTGTTCACATTTGAAATTACAAGTATGTCCTTAATACACATCTAACATCAAAACCCTAGAATTTGGGAATTTTGGCACGAACAGCTGCTCTCCCCAGAGAAAGTTGGCAACGCACAGCCGGCTCTCCCCAGAAATGTTGGCAACGCACAGCCGGCCCTCCCCAGAAGCGTTGGCAACGCACAACAGACTCCCACAGAAACGTTTGCAAAAAAGGCACAACATTCTTCGACGGAAGGGTCGCGGGCAACACCCAGCAACGAACTGAGGAAATCGGTTTCTTTGAAGTTTATGCGGTTGGTTTAGAGAAGATTTACGTTATTTGAGTAACATTTTGTCCATTCGAATATTTATGATTTGCAACAAAACTCTTACCTTTCTGTCAAATTCCTATTGTAGGTGTTTTCTAACAGTTGGTGAAATGTAAACAATGACGATGTAAGGATATTTATATATTCAAACTGTAAATAATTTACAGCGAATCAAAGGTTTGAATATGGAACTTTTATATGAGAAACCTAACATTTGTTTCCCTGCAAAATTCAATATTGATAAGTTCAATACTAATACATATTTGTAAATATAAATAATTGGCTCGAAAAGAATTCCCTGTTTGGAGGATCGATATATATCAATATTCACCAATGATTATACTATTATTTAGGGATTTCGGTTTTATGTTGTGATCTATGCTTACCTATGCTGTCTAGTTAATCAAACACAATAATTACCCATGTATCATTTGTTTTTTTTTTTGTTCTTTTTTTTTTTACATGAATAATTAATTTTGTTGTTGTATAATGGAGCATTGTATATTTCCCCATAGCTGGAACTAGTGAATCCGATGTTTGGGGCAATTCCATTTCCCTACTTGGCTAACGGAATTTTATTTGTAATTGATGAAACTTTAATAGTTATTTGTCTATGTTTAGCAATGACAACTTATTTTTCAGCAATTTGAACTTAAATTATATCTTGTTGAACTGACGATGTTGTGACTGGAGAGGTTTTTGGGCCTTAAATTTTTCCATATTTCCTTCTAAAATATTGAGAAAAATCAGTTTTACTGTAATGCATTACTTTCCTTATTGTTATGCAGGTGAACATGAAAAAATAATAGAGAATCCATTGCGTTCCAAATATTTGGAAAAGTAAGTATTAGCATCATATCTTTTTTATGTAATAGTATCATTTTACTATCTTGCAAGTAGTTTTTCCATATACTGCTTAATCATATTTTATGTCTTTGTGACTATGGAATATGTAGTGAGTATCTCTAATTCGTTGACAAGTCCTGCATCGAGTGCAAATTCACGAAGAACTTGTAATTGTGGGAAAACTGTTGTTCAGTTCATATCTCGGATAGAAAATAACCGTGATCGTCAGTTTATACGTTGTCGACTACAACATGTAAGAATTATGTCTTTTTTGATCATTTTGTTGAGTTCTTGTTATTTGTTCTAATATTATGTTCAACATATCTCATTGTTCTAAAGTTATGTTCAGCATATCTAATATTATGTTTATTATGTTAACAAATAAAAAACAAGTACACAAAACCTTCATCTTACCAACAATTTATGTTTATAATTTCAATCATGATAATTATTATTTTGTTTCCAACCACAGGGTTGTGGGTTTTAGGAATGGTTTGATGAAAAATCTTGTAAATGTTGCAGTAAGACCATTTGTGCTTTGATGACAACAATTAAAGATACACAAAGACGTCTGAAGGAGTTGGAAAATAATAAGATCATATTGAATACAACCATTGAGGAGATGAGGTTGAACGAAAGTTGTCTGAGAGCATCTCTTCATGAGACGAAGCAACGCGAGGCCAAGCTAATTGGTTATGTTTATGCGTTGAATAGAAAATATAAAAAAGTTTCATTTGTGTTAGTTGTTAGTGTCATTATTATCCTGCTCGTCGTTCTTGGACAACCAACCTCAATAAATCACAAGCACCTCCAATTAGGTCCTTGAGTATGGATAATTTTTTTTTTTTTATATTGTTGCTTAATTTTGGATTTGATGGTATTAGGGTTATTACAATTTGTAACAACTTTATAACTTATTCACATGTAAATATAGGTCGTTATGTTACCTTTAATTATTTGTTGCTTATTAATGTTTGATTTTTCAGAAAGATAGATGATGTAAATGTAAATATATGTGAATATTGCATATGGAATAGCATAAAGTTATGGTTTTTTGCAAAATTATGTCGTTTGTATTTATGATAGAATATTTCCCATAATGTATGGATGTAATATATTGGTTGTTCATTGAATGGTCTGATGTAACAATACGTTTTCCAGCTGTAAAGACATATCAGTACAAATAATTCACAGCATAGAGGCCCCCCACTCTTGAAGCATCATGTCACCATGTATGCAGCGAGCATGTTCAATCCCAAAAATTAACCCATTGACAAGAATACACACTTTTCACAAGCAACATGGGAACCAACAACTGTTTCCTTTAATAACCAAAGATAAATATTTACACTCTTTTTACATTGAATCAAACAAAATAGTGACCCCACATTATTCAAAATAATGTACACCAATAATTCCTATATAATTGTTAATTTCCCGAGCCATGCGTTGCAACTCGCATCTACTCCAACCCAAATATTAAGAAACAATCAACAAATTTCTTCACTTCTCGTCCTTTGGACTATCTAGCCTTATGGCGCCGAGTGGTGTTCCGAAACAAGCAATGAATCAAGATAAAGTTTTCTTCAACTCCATCTGGACATGAGAGATTGATCGTCAATTTATTGTGCATCTCCTTGAATAACTCCAATCCGGTGCTTGGATTGTTGGGGAAAAAATGAGCGTGTTATTTCCTTTGCCATTTGTGATCTGAACTGCTACTTTGGTTCACAGTTCAACTTCAAATTTTGCATGGAACAAACTTAAAAGTTACCCAAACATTACAAGGTGTTCAAATGGCTAATTTATATGCCAATGGTTGCCTACGACCCATCCACAAATGAGGTTTGGTGCTCAAACTCGATTTGGACATCTTTATGTGATGTAAGTTTTCACAGTTTGTAATGATAGTTTTATGCAAATTTGTCTAAATTTAAAAATTATTTATAAATATATACATTTATTATGTCTTTTATTTTATTTCATAGCAAGAAAAGCTTGCTGCTGCATATTATAAAGAGGGAGAATATGTATTTCTTGCTCTTAAAGAGTTATTTGATGAAGAGAACGCACCTAATGAAAGCGATGAGCATTTAGTTATTCAAATTTCAAGTGATACTGACTCAGGGATGGGTAATGATTCATCCATCATAGAGATAAGCAATGTGAATCGTCCAAACCTTTTGAGCATTTACAAAAGTGATGAAAGATCGTTGGACACTGATAATGTATTTTGGAAGGAGCAGGCGTGGTTGGATAATGATAGCCTGAGTACCAAGTCATTGTACGGAAATGATCAAACATCATTAACATCGACAAGCTCTCCAATTCAAGCTTTTGACAAGAAAGGAAAGAAAGCGATGCCTTCTAGTAGCCATTATTGGCATGGTGGGGACGGTCGGAGCTCTACTGCATCATGGTCACCTTTGAAAAAGAAATAACTCAGTTTAAGAGCAACGTTGTACCTCGTAAGTGCAGTCTATGCATGGTTTCTTACCATAAGATTCCCATTATTCTACACGTACTTTGTGCTTTCTATATTAAGTTGAGTGTTTTTTTTTGTAATATATTTTTTGTTGTAAGTTTGTGTGTATCTCTATGTGCCAATCGAGTTTATGTACGGTACAAATAATGTTTTACTTGAACATTGGTGTGTTAATAATCCCCGTTTGTACTGTTTCTACTTTCATTTTGCAATCTTCAAGTATCCACCATTTCCACATGATTTTCTTGAAAAACATTGGAGAAAATAAACTACAAAAAATTAATTAACGCCTCAAACAAGAGAGTGGAAAAGAATGGGAGAACGAGCAAAAGAACGGGAATATGAAAAAAATATATTATTCCACTCAGTTAGCCGAGTGGATAACCGACCGAGTGGAATTGCCGAGTGGGAGAATTCCAGAAATTTTAACTTACTCAGTCAGCCGAGTGAGTCAACCGATTCATCATAAATACTCGGGCAGCCGAGTGGTCTCTCGATCGAGTGAGGTGACGAGTGGTACTATTTTCACCTATTACGTGTGTTTTTAGAACAAACACAATTTTTACTTGTTTTCTCATTTGCTCTTATCCCACAAAGCCAAAATTCAGTACTAGTATTAATCTAGACTGAGTTAAACTTTGTGTTTTTCTTTAATAAATAAGGTAATTTTATTAAATAAACTGCCATTTTTCAAATTGATATGTTTAAATAGTAGTTGAAATTTTGTTGAGAAAAAAATTGTTAAAACTATTGGGTGATTTAGAATTTCGTTCTGCAATCTACATTTAACCAATATATTTTAAATTAGAGTATAATCAACATAAGAATTATGACTATCTTAAATGAAATTTATCTTCCCCAATATCAATCCTTACTATTACACATGATTTCTCCCACATGCCTCACTGAGGTAGTCGGTAAAGCGGGTTGGATGGGTTGAATGGTTGATATGCCGGGTATTCATACTCGTGAAAATGACCCTGTTGTAAGTCAAGTGCAATTTGAAAGTTATACGCTTGACGATGCATATAATCTTCAAGGTTGCTGACACGTGTATCAAATGCATTTCTCCAATCTGTCCAATCGTTCCACCCCGCTTGAAACTGAGGTGAAAGGTGTGACGGTTGTGAAGTTCTGGCCTTATAATATGGGAGCTTTTCCCTTGTTCTTCCATGTATGTATGCAAGTAGTTCTGCTTCTTCCATCGTCTTATCCACGTTTTGTTGTTCCGACTCCACCTCCATAGGCTGTGTTTGAGTATCTGAGGATCTTCTCCTCATTTTCCTTCTTTTCTCTTCATTCTTCAGTTCTCTTTCACTCTCCTCGATGGCTTCATTATGGATTGAGCTGTTCAGCAGAATATTCGAGACTTTTCCCCCGGTGACATTTGTGAGGCGCGAGTTAGTCAAAGCAAGCATTTTCTTATCAGATAAGATGAGATACAATTTTCTCGTGCCTGGATGCAACTGGCATATCTTCATATTGCAGACAAGCTCAATATTTAAGGTTGTTTCACAAGGAGTTTCTTCCAAACCTTCCAAGTTTATCCCAAAATATCGAGCAATTGAAGTTATCAACCCTTCAATATGATTTTCTATTTGTTGTTTCGTTCGTACAAATTGCCTTAAAAACATCGGCGCTACATTAAACTTTTTTCCATTCAAAAAGCACTATAAGATGAACAACTCATCCAAGGTAACTACCCCAGGCTCAGGTTTGGCCAAAATTGTATTTGAGATGAACCATTGGAAATAGCGAAAGACCGTGCTTCTTATGCTGGACGCTTTCAATCGGCTAGGCTTGTACACAGATGGCTTATCAGGAGATGCCTTTGTTATCTCCTTCCAAAAGAGCGGCTATTATCACGGATTCACTTTCAACTATTATCATACCAGACTCAGCACTCCAATCCAGTCCAGATCGGCTCAAAATACACTGCAGACTCCCATGGTTTTTCTTCCAAACATGTATTTTAGAACTTATGTGTGGTTCAGCACGAATATTAGCATCAGGAAGCATCCTACGCATGACCCTCTCGAGAGAACCAAGATATCTACTACAAAAACCATTTTCACATTTCCACCCTTCTTGAATAATTTCTGTGAGTACCTGAATCAATAATTGTTCCTCTCTAGGTGTCCAGACTCGACGACGGTCCCTGCTGTCTCGTGAGACTCCACTGTCTCCTCGACTACTATTATCACGATCCATCAACCGTACATAGAATAAACGTGCATAAAATGTGTACCTATTCAGAAACAATAAAGTTGTGGCACATACAAACAATCATCTGATACAAAAAATACAAAAACATTAAATAAAAAATAATCAATTAGTTTGTACTAAGAAGAGAACGAGGTAAATTCCCAAAATAAAATGAATATCATGAACGTAGTTCACAATTAAAACATATGTAAAAAAATCATATAATTTCATAATAAGTCAGATTTGCATATAACAAACTACATTAATATTCAGTTTATTGTCTCCACTCATTGTACATAGAAGTTGTTAATTCATCTCTCCAATCCGACCACTCTTCTGTGCATTCAATCTCATCAATGTAGTCATCAGCATCATCATTCACGACAATATTGGGTAGATCAGCTTCTAATGGGTCTAATGCCATAGTAGTTCTTATGAAATTATGTATTAGGTAACACGCCAAAATAATACAATTCTACACTTTTATTGGCTAAAAGGCAGGACTATAGAGAATGGCCCATCGTTTTTTAGCAATCTGAATGATCTTTCAATCTTTCGAGCCTTTAAATGCTTCATATTGAAATACTCATTCTTATTTCGTGGGGCTGATGCTCCCACCCCCTACTCATCCAGATGGTACCTAACTCTTCGATATGGAGTAATAAAACCTCCACCATTTGTGTATCCACAATCGCACAAATAATAGTTACCTTCAAAAAACAAGCATGGATCGAATTAGATTCAAAACCATATGTAATAAACATAATCAACTTATGTGCATGTGATGTTAAATACTACCTCTAGGAACGCGAAGTCCGTTGTTTCTAGTTATTACATCTCTCAACACCCGTGAATCCGCTGCACTTCTTTCCCAACCAGCCAAGACATATATAAACTTCATATTAAAGTCACAAACAGCCAAGATATTCATCGATACGTTCCCTTTCCTATTTTGATAATGAACCCTATCAGATTTAGGCACAGTCACACTAACATATGTTCCATCTAGTGCACCTAAACAATTCTGAAACACATAATCTTTTAATGAAGATGAATTTTATAAGATAAAGTACGTCAACTATACAATATTGGCTATTAATATTACCTTGAACACTTCCATCGATTATTTGTACAGTCTTCATCGATGGGCTCCGGGGTTACTAGCAGTAATGAGTGTAGTCTGATTATAGCATTTAACACTTTGTGGAAGAGTGTGCTAATAGTTCGGCCAAATCTTTTATAGTTAGATTCAAGACACGAATTTTTGTGTGATGTCCAATTATAGACAAAAACATGGCAACATGCTCTGGTATACTACTGTTTCGACTTCTTCGTAGACCCCCGGACATTTGCAAAAGATGACACAATTGCAGAAAGGCCACCCTATTCATCCTCAAATGGTTTATGCAGTCCTCATCAGATATTCCAATAACAATACGCAAATATTTGACTTGCTTAGGAATTCTACTAATCAAACTATATCGTTCGCGAATACACGCACGTACTTCACTTGAAATAGCACGACTTTTATGCATTAAAAAAAGATTGATCAAGCTCATGTAACCAAAACACGCATTCATTAACTCAGTTAACAAAATAAAAAAATTCTTCATCTCTCAAACCTTCACTATTGAGGGCAAGATCCATCCTACGGAAAAAATAAACCATTAAAAACAGCTATATCATAATTTTAGATGAAGCAAATCAAAACAACTACATTGAAAACATCTACGTCTATGTTTTCCCCTTTGCTCATACATTTATATAAACATGTGCATTATGCATATATCATTCATAAATAAGTACAACCACTTCATAACATGATTTATCATGTGAATGTAATCATATGAGAACAACAAAATTATAACTTTACGCATCTGCAAAAAGATAATATTGTATTCTAATGGCCTAAACGGAAAGAAACTAATATTTGTACCTTCTGAATTAAAGCGTCAAACCTTTAATAAAGAGAATTTATATTGAAGATGAGCAAATATTTATCATAATAGTGAGATGTTCGGAAGATCCAAATGGGGGAATGCGTCAGTAATGCCAGTAACCAAGAACCAGATACAGTTGTAGTCCACTATTCCAAAATAATAAAGAAGCGACATCAACAAATTCGAAACTAAAATGTAATTCCTGTGAAAATCCACTTCCAACAACACAATTACTTACCACATTAATAACTACAAAATCACTACATATAAAGGTTAACCTCACGAAAAACACTTGAAGAAATGCTTCCGGATGCCGATGGTGAGTAACGAAGGCTCAACGGCGGAGGGGGACAGCGGCTATGAAGTGAAAGAGAAATTGGTAGGGCGCAGTTTGAGTGGAGAAGGGCTTTGAAGATGGTATCATATATTAAGGTTAATATTGTAATTTCCGGTATATCTGTATTAATCCTACAAAGTAAATGTTGGATAGGATAAAATTATCTTATCATATCCTATTGTTATCCTACAAAGTAAACAAAGGATATAAATTTCAAAATTATCTATATCCCAACTTTAATCTCACATACCATCCAATCCTATCCAATCCTGACATGTGAAGTGAACGCAGCCTAAATAAATAAATTTGTCTCGTGACTCACATAAATGAAAATTGAGAGTGTTCCTAATTATTAGGATTTTAGTTAGACATAATATTATTTATTAAAAAACTAAATCTAATTAATAGGTAAATCTAATATATAATCATTAGAAAAAGATATATAAACTTTTTCAAATATTCAAAATATTTTGGCCATATCCTTCTATCATAATATGGGAATTTCTATTCATACCACAAATATTATTTTATATACAACAATTGCCTTGCACACCACATAAAAAATATTTAAAAACTTAATTTTACTAAACCAACCCCAAAATATCTATTCTGCCCATTTCAAAAAAAAAAAAAAAAAAAGAAACTGAAAACTGACAAAACCTAACCCCATCACGTTCGGCGCCGCTCACCCTCTTCTTCCCTTCTCTCCCCACCCATCACGTTCGGCACCCATACACACAGTTCTACTCTTCTTTTTCTCAACAATGAGAAATGGATGTAGAAGGTGACAATATCTCGAGTCCTCCAAGTAATATGTCTATTCATAAATGATGAAATTAGAAGTTTTGGTTCCTGCGATGCGTTCAGCGCTAGTTGGCCGAGCATACTTACACAGGTTCAGTGTTCAGTGGCTGAACGCACGTCCACGCATTTGGCATCCACCGGCCAGAACCCACGTACACGCGTTCGGCGAGCACATGCCGAACGCACATCTATGCCTTCGGCGTGCACTGGACGAACGTTCCTACCCCTGTTTGGCGTGCACTGGCCGAATGTATTGATGGGTTGAGCTAAATTTCGCTGTTTAAGTTTTCGATTTTGATTTTTACAGATTTGGTTAATTTTGCATTATCTTTTCTTCTCAATTTAGGGTTTAGGAATGGCATATTTTATCTCCTTTTGCTTCATTGTTGTTTTATTTATTGTTTACTACATTTCCAAGTCTGTAGAGGCATGGCAACTAAACATACTATTCATATACTTGTTTTAAAAAATAATCCCAATCCTGAAACAGATACACAATTGGAAATATGAAATGCCCCAAATTTTTTTGTTCGAACATATTTGTTACATATTTATTTTCTTGTGTTACAGCTTTTGAAAGAAGAAGGAGATGACCAATAGCATCAAACAGAATATTAAGGGCTGCACAACAATCTGAATTTGTGGCAGGTCCTTCTATAGAAGATGATATTAGTGGGCCTCAAGAATTCGAGGCATATGATGATGTGCCTCAAGAACAAGAGGGGGAACATGATGAGATCCTATTGGGCCTATTTCTTGATGGTCCTTATGATCCGTCATTGTTACAAAGTTTTAAAACCCATGTAGCTACCGACATTTGGAACGACATAGAGAGAGGCCTTTTAAAATGCCTTTGTCACATTTCTAAGCTTCTGAAATTAATGTATCCCGAACATGAGAAGACATGAGTTTGGAGGTCGTATGTTAAACGATCCGGGCTTCACATTTTGAGCAAAAGTTTATATCAAACTCCCAATAGACGTTATATAAATGACATATATACCCTTATATTAATATAAAAAATAAAAAATAAAATTTCTGACATATAACCTAAAATCATGATAAAATTTTCACATACTTTCTTAAGAAACTAAAATATTCTCTTTGAATCCTCTTTGAAAAATACAAAAAAAACCATAATCGGTACGTTTATTATAAACGAGAGATTTTAATGAGGGACAGTCGACATTTATCTGTAAACTCAGTATATTTTTCATATGTTTTATTAGAAATTTCTTCCTTTAATACATTCAAAAAAACATAGCAGAAATCGCAAATTGCGAACTCTGATTTCGAAAGTGTTCGACATGAATCAGCCGAACACAAACAGAAATGTTTGGCTGAAATTAACCGAACACTTCACAAGATGTTCGACGGGTACCCACCGAACGCATTATATAATATTCGGCACTCGCAGGCCGAACGCATCTTGTGAAGTTCAGCACTTATAGGCCGAACACATCATGTGAATTTCAGCGCCTGCAGGCCAAACAAATTTAGAAACATTTGGTATTTGAAAATTGAATGTTTGTGGATTGTTCAATTTTATTTGACCAAACGTTGTCACATTTTTTCAACTTCTTTAGGTCATTTTATGTTTCAGTTTATGTTGCTCTATAGTACTTTTATTATATTATTTGCAAGAGACATCAAGAACAAATACTTTTATTTCAAGTAACAACGAGCTAGTTGTTGATTACCAGGATCTCTTTAATACAATGAAATTATTTGAATCACGTGAAAATTTGATTTTTTGGAACGTAAAAAGGCTATCACATTAGGCATGGCGGTGGTTATGATGAGGTCAGAAATTGGAGATGAATACAAACGACATCGTTTGTGGTTAGGTTGCAAACGAGGGGGTAAATATCGCCCACAAAAAAAATTCCATTGGGAAAAGTGAAAATAAAGAAACAGATAAATGTGGAAGAAAAGAAGAAGAGGTAGAGGATATGTCAAGGAAAGGAAAAACAATTGAGAATCGTCGTTCTAGAACTAAGAAATACGATTGTCCATTTTATCTAAAAGGAACATATTACAAAGAGACTAATGCATGGGTGTTGGAGGTTATTTGTGGTTCGCATAATCATGAGTTGGTAAGATATTTAGAGGGTCACTCTTATGCTGGTTGTTTAACTTCAGATGAGTTGAAATTGGTGTCTGATTTGTCTACGGGTAATAGTCATCCTAGGGACATATTGTTTACTTTGCAAAAGAGTCATACAGAAAATAAGTCCATGATAAAGACTATCTACAATATTCGACAGATGAATAAACAAGTCGAACACTGTGGCCGGTCACAAATGCAATATCTGATGGGTAAACTTATAGGGAATGATTTTTTCCATATTAGGCGGTGTGAGCAAATAGATGCTCTCAAAGATATGTTTTGGGCCCATCCAACAAGTGTAAAGTTGTTACGTTCATTCCCAAATATCTTGTTAATGGACTGAACATACACAACAAACCACTACAAACTACCGTTGTTAGAAATTATCGGGGTGACTTCCACAAACATGACTTTTTCAGTTGCATGTGCCTATCTAGAATGTGAAACGGAGGACAATTACATATGGGCATGCAATGTCCTTAAAGATTTGAGGGACCAATCCGACCAACCAAAGTTTGTAACCGACCGAGAACTTGTATTGATTAATTCAATCAAGAGAATTTTTCCTAGTTCTTGTCATTTGCTATGTCGGTGGCACATCAACAAAAATGTAATGGCCAAATACGAGAAGTACTTTAGTACGAAAGAACAATGGAATTCTTTTAATTGTAATTGGAATTCGTTGATCTTTGCTGAATCCAAGCACATGTTCAAAGAGTTGCTGAAGAGATTTGAGAATGATTTTTCCTATAAAAAAGATACTGTAAAATATGTTTTGGACAATTGGATCAATGGATATAAGGAACAATTTATTTCTTGTTGGGTAAACAACTTGATGCACTTTGAAAATACCACAACAAATAGGTAATAAAAAATCATGTGTTATTTATATGCTATATCAATTTTTTATTATGTATATAGTGTACGTTATACTCATTGAGGAATTGATTTAATGTTTTTTGTAATATAGGGCGGAGGGCCAGCATGCCAAGTTGAAAAAACAACTTCGATCGAGTACAGGAAATTTTGAAACGTGTCGGGAAAAAAATTTCATTCTTCTCGAAAAATTGCATAATGTAATCAAAAGTTCGTTCGAGAAGAGCATTAATATAGTCCAACATATATACTCATCTCCTGTAGTCAAAATGTTACGGGGTATGGTTTCTATTTCTGCTTTGGATATGATTTTGGATGAAATGGTTTATGTTGGAGAAAATGGCGTGGATCCTTTATTGTGTGGGTTTTTGCAAAAGACTTGTGGTCTTCTATATGCTCATGAGTTAGTTGAACATGTTCAGGGGAATATGTCCATCCCTCTAGATAGAGTTGATAAATTTTGGAGAAAGTTTGATATGGAACATATGGATGAGGTTAAAATATAGGAGATGATATAAATAATAGTTTCAAGAGGACACTTGGTGAAACTGTCAATCAGTTTGAAGGGGCCATGATGAATCTGAGAGGTTGTTAATGTTGTAGAGGATAAGAGAGTTTGCAAACCCAACTACATCACCCTTATTGAACTACAAGTCCAACCACGTACGCATGGACAACCTACCAAAGCAAAAGCAAAAAAAACCACCTCAACCAAAAGAGATCCGAGTGCATTTGAGTATGTCCAGTCCATCGATAAAAGTTGTTCGCCAGTAGAGGAAACATTTATCATAAGTGGAGAAAATGTGTCCGGTGCTATATTTAGTTTGACTCGAAGAGAAAAGCAAAAGGTAATTTTCATTGATAAAAAACTTGAGCTGTGTTTTTCTTTTCTTTTCCATTTAATTTACGATAATTGCATGGTTTAAAAGTGGTTCTTTGTGCATCTAACGTTGTTACCACAAACAAGGATATTGAATTTTTTGAAGATATTCCACCGATGTTTCGTGCAATTGCTGAGTTAATGAACTTCGGGGAAGAATCATGGTCTAGAGTTCGTTGTGACCTCGTTAATGCATTATAAAAATTCAGGGAAATGTATGCACCAATATTCAAGAATATGGATGTGTTGGGGAAGTTGAAGATGCATTACAATATTTTGAGGAGAGAGCCTATAGAAGACACTAGCTAGATATACCTGATATGGGACACATGATTGCAACTGTTTACAACATAGCACTTGTCGTGCTAATACCAATTTCAAACTATGCTTTCCTTTCCCTGAGGACTGCAAATCCAAAAGATCCGAAACTTATTTGCATAGCATTGGTGGACCAAAGCAGACATTTTTGCGGGGTATGTTGTTATTATTATTTTTTTATATTACTCTTTGCGGAGTAGTAACTGTACGTTTATTGTAGCAGGTCTCATTGATTTCTGGATGCCCATTGCCTACTGTTCTTCAGGTATGGTATGAACATCGTAATGCTTGGGTAGCAGGATGGGAGATATTCTACAAAACACAATTTCAGATGTATAATGCAATTTGATTAGGAAATGAATGATATGTACTTATACATTTGACATTTTATTTTTTGTTCTGTTTGAAATTGTCCATCTACTTCAATCATCATTGGCAATTTTTTTTTTAAACTTCAAGTCCAGAATACAAATTATATAAATTGTCTACATAGTCATAAAACATAGTTCATAAAACAGTGCAAGATATATAAGTTGTCTACTAAATTTATCCAAGATAATACAAAATATATAAGTCGTCTAATGACTACTCATCTGTGTCCTGCCCATCATCCAATGTTAGACCATGGAGTACTCTTACAGCTTGCTCAACTATTGGGATAATGTAATCAATAGATAATTGCGGATCATGAGTTTTCCACACGCGAACTAGTGGGTCGACAATGTTCTGTGCCTCAACGTTTCGAACCCACAATTGACTGGGGTTCGCACCAATAGGAAAGTGTCATGCTGCAGAAGTACGATCAGGATTTTGTACCTGTGGATGGGAAAATGTACGGTACCAATCCATATACTTAGCTACAATCTCCCATATTGGGTTAGCAAGTCTCCCTCGTCGTCGCATGAATAATATATGGTTGTCCCAGGACAAAAACATGGATCCCAGCACACCTCACGCAAGTATATATTGCCCGGGATTTTTCCTCTTCTTGCTTAGTCTGGATCCAATGGAGGCATTGGTATATGTTGGACATAGCCAAACTGCCTCAACACACGATCACGGTGGTACGATTAGACAATGTCAAACGTCCTTATGCAACAATGATAAAGCGCCACTTCAGGATGTTGAAATCGATCACGCACCTGCTGGTAAGGATCCCAAGTTACCTACGTAATGAATTGTTCAAGTTATATATTTGAAAGACAAATATAGCTAGTATAAAAGTAATCAACGTAAATTAAAAAGACACACTTACTTCGTGAGGTTGAAGTGAATCCAACCACTCCCTACAAGTATGCAAGCCTAAAGTATTGGCTCCACATTGTCCATGTTATGACCATCTCATAGAAAGTGGATATCTAGGATCGTACTCAATATTGAGTTGAGGTCGTGGGCTAATCAAAAAGTGCTCGTAAATCCATTCCTACATATATAAAAATACAATTGTGCAACATATTAAAAGTTGTAGAATAATGTTAAAATAAAATTATTTTTAAACAATGACTTACCTCCAATAATGTAAAATACCCATCTATTTGGTTCACATCCGATCTTGATGCAGATCCTAGTTGCCTATAAAGATAGGCAAGAGTTGCAGCACCCCATGCATATGTCTGAACAACACTTGTATTTTCTAGATGTGGTGTGCAAAGTAAAATTTGTGGTGTGAATAGAAACACCCTCATAATATATTCTTAAATTATATATGTTACTTGTAATAGAATGGATATAATTTTTATTTATTTATTAGTATTGTAAAAAATTAATAATTATGATTGGCAAAATTTTATTTATTAGTATTACTAATGAATGTTGGGCTGATTTTTAATGTACATTTAACTAAAGTTAATCATAAATAATATGGATTATTGTATGTAAGTTGGTATTCAAAACTGACATATTCATCAGTTTTTTTAAATAATTATTATGTTAATTTATTATTTGTAGTTAAATTTTAAAATAGTTATATATAATTTAAATCTACATATAATAACTAAATTTTAATAGGTGCTTTGGTCACTTCGAATTTGTAATAATCCAAATTTATTGCATTAGTAAAATTTCTTCTATGAAAGTACTAATGATCATGATTTTATGATCTTATAATATGGACGTTTACAAAGATGTCATTTGAGAATTATATGACTTTAATTGTTATTATATATTAAATAATTTTATGACATGACATAATTGAAGTAATATAATATTACATTCAATCTTCACATAATTTTATGTACAGATTCATGATTTGAGTTACTAAAAGATTAATTTTACGATTATAAAATTTTATGAGAATTCTTATGACTTCATAATGAAATATTCTAATTGAAATCGTTATGATTTCTATGTGGGAAATTGATGCTAGAGCATGATTAAGTGATTCAATAGAAATTTTCATGATTGTATGTGCAATTATAAGATTTTGATTTATATGGTTCATGTATAATTAATTGAAATAAATGAATATAATGGTGATTGAGATTATGAAATGTCATGATTTAATAAATTTTATGATTTCATGATCGATAAACGTAGTTTTTCATGCAATTCAGAATTATTATACATAATTTTTAGGAGATTACATATATCCAAATGATGAGTTTATAATGATTTATTTTATATTTTGTTACGTCACGGGTTTGCTGAAATTTTTATAGAAAAACAGACATTTGAGTTTGCATAGACCGCGCCATAAGAAGTACGAACTGTGCACGCAAACTGAGAATATGGGCCAGAGAAGCACATACCATGCACCTAAAATCACAACCCTTGCTTGATTCTAGAATGACCTATTTTTGGGCCCTTGAAGCACGGGTCGTGCACCATGATGGACAAACCATGCTTTCTTATTAAGCACGGACCGTGTATCCCATGCACGGACCGTGCGCCATATCGAGATTCACACTTATTCATCATGATTCATAGTTATCCTCACATTGCAAAGCAGATTTTTGGGAGAACTGAAAATCTAATCGACTCTTATTAAAGGAGGAGTGAGGGAATGAAGAACATCACCATTTCGTATAGTTAGAAACATGTATATGAGAAGGAAATGAGCAACCGGATCATTAGGGAGAAGAGAAACAAAGATCACTGGGCATCAGTTTTCATAGTTTTTTTTTCTCTTTTATATAGATCTTAGCTAAAAATTGTCAATTCGTTTGCTATGAATTATGAGTTGATAATGAGAAGCTAAATAATTAGTGATTCTAGGACGTGTACAATTATGGATTCATATGATTTGCTTTTATGATATTATTTCTTTCCTTTATTCATTTATGCTTCCTTGATTTAATTGTCATATGAAATTATGAGGTGAATAATTGCATATATGTAATTAATTCATTATCACTCGAAAATGAGTAATTGATTAACAGACTAGGAATGTCAACATGGATTTGCTAGATCGAAAGATTGATAATCATTGTGAGAAAAATAAATCCTATGAGCAATTGGGAGTTAGATAATATTATGATATTGAGAAATGATCATTAAAGTCTAATTTTCTTTTAGATCTAACTGAGAGGGAGGGTATAATTATATTAGTGATTCTCCTACAAATATAGGAATTAAATATGGTTTGATACATTAAAAGAAGTCATATTATCCATAAGAGTATATATCCCTAGAATCCATTAAATCTATATATGTCTTGCTTGAATGAATTGTTTATTTATTTCTATCTTTTATTTATTCTTTTTAATTAACTCATTTATTATCAAAGTTCGAGTCTTTAAATAAAATAGGATAATATAAATTAGTAATTAGTTGGAATTATATTAGACAGTCTATTTGGATAAGATACATGTTATCACCATAATTTTATTATAAATAACCTCCCATACTTGCGAGATGTTTTTAAGTGAAATAAAAGAGCGAACAAGTTTATGACGTTGTTGCTAGGGACTGGTGTAAATTACGACTAAGTTTCATTTTAATTATTTGACTTTAATCTAAAGTGTATATTATATAGCTATTAGATTTGTTTATTGTTTCTATTATCTTCTTTTATTTCTTTTTCTTCACTAGATTTTGGTGTTTGGCAAGTGGTTTATGAACACAAGGTCTAAAGGTGTAAGAAATCTAGTACATATTGATTTGGAGATTGAAGCGACTGTTAGACATAAAAGCACATCAACAACTCGAGTAGAAAGGATGGTAGAAAATAACATAAAATATGAGATAAGTGTTATGCATCGAGAGGTGAAGGATTTGAGAGGTTTAATACAAAGATAGCAACAACTCCCACCTCCACCTATCGTTCATCCACCAATACATGGCTTTAGAACCTCTAGTTGCTGGAAATTATGAAGGAGCGTGATTGATATCTATGGTTAAGCAAAATCAGTTTGGTGGTGGTGCACTGATGATCCCAATGCACATCTAGCCCAATTATTACAAATTAGTGACACCATCAAGATGGCAGACGTAATAAGGCTTCGATCGTTCTTTTTCTGCTGAAGGACAAAGCAAAGTAGTGGTATCAATCATTGGATGGGGATTCAGTCAGAACATGGTCGAAATTATGAAAGAAACTCATCACCAAATATTATCCAGCAAGTAAAACAATGAGATTGAAGAACAAGATCACTTATTTAAGAAAATTTGATCAAAACCCTTTATATAATGTTTGGGAGCGATTCAAATATCTCATTTGAAAACATCCCAGACATGGATTTGGAACATATCAGCAGGTATATAGTATTTCTATAATGGTTTATTAGAGCTAGCTCGTAATCAAATAGATGCAGCTGCTGGAGAAGCTTTGCTGGAATTAACTGCTAAATAGGTTATGGAATTACTAGAAAAGATGGCTACAAACATTGCACAGTTGCCATCACAAAAGGAATTCAGTGAGGAAAGTAGTTGAAATTTCAAGCACATCGGATGAATTGAAAGAACTTACAGCACAAATATCCATCCTAGCCCTAGCTATTACGTTGCTGACTAAGAATACTATGCCACCACCTAAAAATTTTCAAGAGCAAATAGTTATAGTCCAAGACAAAGGGGAAGAATGTTATCCCACCACCTAAAACGTGAATTACATGCAAGGACAAAGCTACAACAATAATTACAGATAAAATTAGAGTAGAAATCAATTTGGATAGCGAGATAGACTGAGCTATGCCAATCCAAATAATTGTATTCAACTGCCACCCAATTTCTCTACTATGAATGGTGTTATCAATGACGGAAAGAAATCAAATTTAGAGAACATTCTTGGTGCTTTCATGCAGGTAACAAATCAAAGAATGGATGTAGAGGCAGCCAAAGTTGATAATCAAGCTATCACCTTTAGTAAGTTCACAACTGAAATTGGAGCTCAAATTAAATCTTTGGAGATGCAAGTTGGTCAGATAGCTAAAATAGTGGAATCATACAACAAAGGGGTCAATTTTCAAGCACTACTAAAATCAACCCAAAGGAGTAATGTCATGCCATACATGTGAAGAGAGGGTTATCTAACAAAGAAGAAAAGAAGATTGGGAGACTGAATTAGGGAAAGATGCAAAGGAAGCCAAATATGTGCCATCTCCTACATATGTTCCATCATTCTCATTTCCATGAAGGCTAAAGAAGCAAATGAAGGAGATACAATTTACCAAGTTCTTCAAGATATTCAAGAAATTTCCTATCAACATTCCATTTGCTGAGACCATTGAGCAAATACCCAATAATGCCAAGTTTCTTGAGGAGATTTTGGCATAGAAGAGGAGAATTAAAGTTTGTGACACAGTCAATCTGACAGAGGAATGCAGTGCAATTCTCCAAAGAAAGCTTCCACAAAAATCAAAATATTTGGGAAGCTATACAATTTCATGTGAAATTAGCAACAGTCACTTTAATAAAGTGTTCTGTGATTTGGGGAAAAACATCAATTTAATGTCATTGTCCATATTCAAGAACTTGGGATTGAGAATGTTGAAACCATCTTCCATCACACTACAACTTGCTGATAGGTCTGTAAAGCACCTAAAAGGAATTATAGAATATGTGCTTGTGAAAGTGGAAAAGTTCATATTTCTCATGGACTTTGTCATGTTAGAAATGGAGGAAGATCGTGAGATTGCATTAATTTTGGGCAGACCATTTTTAGCTACCGACGGACCCTTACTGATATGAAAAAATGATATCTCACTTTAAGAATAAATAAGGTAAAGGTCATGTATTCCTTGTATGATGCAAGGAAGTATCAAAGAGATGTTGAGGAATGAAAACCCTAGGAGGTGATTCAAACAAGCATTGAAGAAAAGGAATTCAAGAGTTTGTCGGTAGAGTCCCTTGAATCTTTCATAAGCCACACTATGTTTCCTTGCAAGTCTATCATTAATTTTAAGAGTGTGAATTAAATTGATGATTCCAATACTTTGTAGTAATTTCAAGAACCAAAGTGTGACAGATCACTATATGAGAACATCGAAGAAGGGAGAAAGGTAGAGAAAGTTGCACCATCAAAGAAACTGTCAAATCATCCAAGTTATACTCACCTTGGTGGAGATTTAGAGGGTATTTATTGTAAGGCGGTTATAATTGAACATGGCCACCTCCTGCAAATACAATGCTAAAAAATAATGCAGCAGTGTGGGCATCAATTCTCTCCAGACCCTTCTCGTCGGTGATATAATGGAGTTTAGTGATTCATGGCTTTTTCATCTATCCTTTCAAATTTATTCTTCCCAAATAATAGGTTTGGGGGTGGATGGACGTTTTACAATGAATCCCTGTTCTTACTTTGAATTTTTTATTACATGTTTATGTTTTTTTTTTAGTTTAGTTCATAGAATAATATGTAGTGTATGCCTACGGATGAGTTATTCTCTAGATTTCAATGATTGTAGTTATTGACTAATACTAATGATGAACTGATTTATCTGGGTATGAGGATTATTGATAAATTGAGCATGATGTGAAGAAAGATAACTGTGTATGCAATGAATGACTTAAATATCTTGAATCGTGATTAGCATGTGAGATATGAGCCTATTGTTCGCTATTTTATTTCACTTAAAATACGACTCACAAGTTCACGAGGTAAATTATAGTAAAATATGGTGAGAACGGGTATCGTATCCATAGGGACTGCATATTGTAAAATCAACTGAGTATTTGTTTATGATATTTTTCTTTATCTAAAGAATTCACTTAATGGAATGAATTTTATAAAATAAACTAAAAAAAATAAAAAGAAGAAATAGATAACAAAGCAAGTCAAACAACTAAAAGTATTCAGAGATTATATTGATTCCAGGGACATGCATTCATATGGCTCATATGAGTTCCTTTTAATGTATCAAACCATATTTAATTCTTATATTTGTATGAGGATCACTAAGTTTTGTTGTATATTATGTCGTATAATCCCCCTATAATCTGATGTAGCTCCTCCTTTTATAGACAATTACTAGGACTTTGATAACTATCATATCTCTGATTGGAATGGGAAGATATGCCTGAATCACACCAAATCAAGAAGATATGTCTGAATCACACCAAATCGTGATAGTTAAGATCAAATCACGAGGATAAGCATGGTCCATGTGACTTGAGACGTAGTCTATACATTCTTAATTATCTGTTTTTTTGTCAAAACTTCAACAAACACATGATGTAACAAAATATAACAAAATCATGATGAACTCATCACTTAAGTACATGCAATTGCCTAAAAACCTATACATAATAACCCCAAATTGCACGTAAATATGTTTATCACCTATTGATTATTTTCTAGTCTGTTTAGTTAAATTATTGCTGGAATGTCAAGAACTAGTCTATGATTTGCTCAAGTTTAACAGAATAATGTGAATTTTGAAAATAATTTTAGGCCATCTTTGGTAGCCGGCCGTGTTATCCCTTAAAATTTTGACCATCTACTTAAAACTATTGTCATAAGCCCCTTTGAGCTTTGAGTCTTTCTTTGATAACCAGAACACAATACTCATTGTATGAAATTGATTTAAGTAAAGTGGACTTGTCGAATATAAAAGAATATTGAAGGTTGAAAGGCTTAGTGAAGAAGAAGGAAATAAATTGAAAGAGTAGCAGAAGTATGGTTATGAATTGGGATGCAGAATGTAATATAGAAGTAACTTCCTTGCAAAAAAATAAAAAAGAACAGAGAGAGAAGGAATTCGGAAGTGACTTCCCTTAGTTAATAAAGTCATTGGCTGAGAAATTTGGAAGTGATTAAAATGTTGAAAAGGTTTTGAGAAAGGTGTAATAAGATAGATGAAAATCTAGTTGTGCTCGTTCATCACAAGTTGAAAGTGAAGAAAGGCTATAAAGACCAACAATTTTGATGAATCTCATTTGGATTAAGTTACTTAGCATATATTCCCCACCTTGACCAAAAGCCTACATTACAATCGAATTAAAAGTCTTGTCTAATCCTTAATCACATTTATTGCATGTAAACGCGAGATAAAATCATGGGCAAACATATGATTAATTCTACATTTACGTTATTTTTCAGTGCCAATTACATTTGTCTATACACTTGAGTGTGAGAGATGCACAACTCTCGTGAGGATCAATGATTCAAAATATTAAACATGTAATAGTTGCAAATTACTTTTAGTTTTCAAAAATTAAAGAATTGGAAATTATTTAAATTTAATTTTATAAAAATATTAATTTATTTTTGTACAGAATCTAAATCTAATACAATTAGTTCAATCCACAATAAATATACCAATCTAGGTCTTAAAAAATTATATGAAATACTAAGCATGCACTACATATTTGATAAACATAGGATTTACATACAATTCAGGGTTATTATGTATAGGTTTTGAAGCAATAGCATATACCTTAGTGACGTGTTCATCATGATTTTGTTATATTTTATTATGTCACGTGTTTGTTGAAGTTTTGACAAAAAAATAAATAATTAAGGGTGTATAGACCACATCTCAAGTCGCACAGACCGTGCGTATCCTCATGATATGATCTTAACAGTCGCAATTTGGTGTGATTTGGGCATATCTTCTCGATTTGGTGTGATTCAGACAAATCTTCTCATTCTAAATTAGAGATATGGTGGCTATCAAAATTCTAGTAATTGTCTAAAAAAGGAGGAGCTACATCAGATTAAAGGAGGACATCAGATAAGACAACATACATAAGATTTTAGGGTTAGAAACAAGGATATAAAGGAGAATCAACCAACCAAGTCATCAAAGAGAGAGAGAAACGAAGATCGTTTGGCTTCAAATAGTTTTCTTTTCTTTTGTTCTTTTTATGTTAGCCATAATTGTCAATATGTTTCCCATGAATTATGTATTGAATATGTGTCGCTAAACATTTAGTGATTTTAGGGAATGCATGATTATGGAATCATATGTTTTTTCTTTAATGATATTATTTATGTTCGTTATTTTGGATATGCTTCCTTAATTTGAATATCGTATGTAATTATGTGATGACTAATTGTATAAGTGTAGTTAATTAATTATTGCCCGAGGTTAATGAATTAGGAATGCATACCATAAAACTTGCTAGATCGAGAGATTGGTAAGTATTATGATGAGAATAGATCCTAGACATGATAGAAAGTTAGATAACACTGTGAGATCGAGAGAAGATCAGTGGAGTCTAATCTACTTTTGGATCCAACTCGAGAGAGAAGATCTAAATATATTAGTGATCCCCATACAAATATAGGAATTAAATATAATTTGATATATATATATATATATATATATAAGGAACTCACATGAGCCATATGCATGTATGTCCCTGAAATCTATATAATCTCTAAATATTCTTAGTTGCGTGAATTTGCTTTGTTGTCTATTTCTACTCTTCATTTGTTTCAGTTTATTTTATAAAAATCATTACATTAATTGAATTCTTTAGATAAAGGAAAATTTCATAAATAAATACTCAGTTGATTTTACTAGATACAGTCCATGTGGATACGATATATGTTCTCACCATATTTTATTATAATTTACCTCGTGCACTTGCGAGTTGTATTTTAAGTAAAATAAAAAAGCGAAAAATTTTATTGCGTCGTTGTTGAGACTGGCGTAATTTACTGATATTTTTTTTTAGATATTAGACTTTAATTTAAAGTGTATATTATAGTTTAGTATATAGTTTTTATTTATGTATTTAATTTGTGTCATGTTTTGTTTTTTTCTTTTTGCAGGTAGTTTATGAACACTTGATCCAAAGGTGCAAGACATTTGATACCAATTGATTTAGAGATCGAAGCACCTGCCCGACACAAAAGCACTTCAAGAACGTGAGTAAATAGAATGGATGAAATAGAAGTAATGTGTAGAGAGATGGAGAAATTGCGAGCTTGGATGAGATAACAAGAACAACAACAACAACCATCGGAGGATGTGAATTATATGCAAGGACGAGTCTACAATAAAAATTATAGACAAAATCAGTTTGGACAAAGAGATAGACTGATTATTCAAATCCAAACAATTTTGAGCAGCCACCACTCAGTTTCTCTGCTACGAATGAAGTTATAAATGATGGAAAGAAACTGGATTTGGAGAATATACTTGCATCATTTATTCAAACCACAAAGCAAAGGCTGGATATAGAGGCGGCAAAGGTTGACAATTTAGCCATCATGGTAGGCAAGTTCACAACTAATGTAGGAGCCCAAATTAAATAATTGGAGATGCAAGGGGGACAACTGGCTAAACCGATAGTGGGAAGCATACAACAAATGGGACAATTTTCAAGTACCACTAAAAAATCAACCAAATGTGCAACGTCATGCCATACATGTGAGGGACAAGCTCCCTTACAAAGAAGAAAAGATAAGTGAAAGAGAGGATCGGGAGGAAGAAGCAAAGGAAGTCAAATATGTGTCATCCCCTGCATACGTTCCACCATTGTCATTTCCACAAAGGCTAAGAAAACAAGCGAAAGAAACACAATTTACTAATTTCTTAGAAAAGTTTAAGAAATTATCAATTAATATTCCCTTTGCTAAAGCTATTCAACAAATGTCTAACTATGATAATTTTTTTAAGGAAATTCTAGCGAAGAAAATCAGAATTGAAGACCATGAGATGGTCAATTTAACAGAGGAGTGTAGTGCAATTCTACAAAGAAAGCTTCCACAAAAGTTGAAGGATCCGGGAAGCTATACAATTTCATGTGAAATTGGCAACACTCACTTTAATAAAGTGTTTTGTGATTTGGGGGCAAGCATAAATTTAATGTCGTTATCCATATTAAAGAAGATGGGCTTAGGAATGGTTGAATCATCCTCCATCACATTACAACTTGTTGATAGGTCTATAAAGTACCCAGAAGGAATTATAGAAAATGTTTTCATGAACATAGATAAGTTCAAATTTCCCGTGGACTTTCTTGTGTTGGATATGGAAGAAGACCACGAGATGCCATTGATTTTGGGTAGATCATTCTGAGCCACCGCAGGAGCCTTATTGACATGAAAAAATGAAATTTGACTCTAAGAGTAAATAATGAAAAAGTGGTATATTATTTGTATGATGCAAAGAAGTTTCAAGGAGATATTAAAGATTGCAAAGCTATGAATGTGGTTCAAATTACCATCGATCAAAAGAAGTCCAAAAGTTTGTTGGCAAAGTCTCTTAAATCTTGCATAAGCCACAGTATCCTTCCTCGCAAGTCTATTAATTTTGATAGTGTGAATTTAATTAACAAGTTTAAAGTTATGCAAGATTTTATAGATCCAAAGACGGAGGCATCTCGTAAGGGACCGATCAAAGAGGAACTAAAGCATAATCAACTTGGTGCAAGTTTAGAAGTCGATTATGCCAAAGAGGCTGAAACTAAAGGATGGCACCCTCGTGCAAAAGAGAAGGCATTAAGGAGTCTCATTGGACATGCCGAGCTTCATAAGAGTTTCATGGCTATTTTTTTTAGAATTACATAACTTATTTGTCCATTATTTAAAAAGAAAGGTCCTTTTAATCTTAATGAGTTGTCTATGCAGAAATTGAGGAACGAGTTCATCCACATAAACTCCACTGTCGAGAGAATTAATACCAACATAGCAATCACATTGAACACAATGGAACATTGGGGGTTTCAACTCCCACCGAGCCCATCTCCTCAATGGTACAATAGAGGTTAGTAATTCATAGTCTTTCGATCTATCTTTTTCAAACTTAGTTTGGGGGGTAGACGAACATTTTACTATGAATACATGTTCATTAAATGGAAATTGTAATATTTGTAAAAAAAAAATAAAGCATGGACGGTGCTAGCCCCTGCATAGCCCGTGCTGCAGTCGAGTATCTCCCAAAAATCCGTGCCATAATACGCTTTAGGAACTCAATTTAACGGTACGTTTTTCTCAAATTTTCTCCCACTTCTTCATCTTCTTCTTCCCTTAGTTTTTTTCTTTCAAAACACCCCTCAAAATTTTCTGAAGTATTCATCCCCAAATCTTCACCTCGTTCTCAAACTACTCAAGAAGAAAGGTATATAATTTCTTCATAAATTTCGTTGAGCTTGAAATATACGTGCATATGTTTGATGGGCATATTATCAAACACATTACGGGCATAACTATTGGGATAAAATATATATGGTAGAAGAGGACCCTTGATATATGTTGATGAATTCTGATGAATAACGGACTCCAATATGTTTTGATGAGAATGACATCAATTTTGAGGTAGATGTATATTATGCCTATCATATTTGACATAAGATGCAAGATTGAATTTGACTTAAGCAAAATAATTGAAGCATACTATACATCACATATCATGTTTGGAGTAGGCATAAATCTACTTTGGATGTTGAAGTCTGGGGGTAAAATTATGTGCAATATATGCCACATTAATTGTCACATATGTTATCTATATTGCATACATAGAAGAAGATGATGCAACTTTGGGAGCTCTACCCACCACCGCCGCCGCCTCAGTGAGGGCAAATACGTGAGTTATGGGCATCCCATCCATTTTACCAGACTTAGGTTTCTCGAATAATAAGTTTGGGGGTGGATGGGCGTGCCACTATAAATCGCGTTATTGTCCCTAGTACGGCACTTTTCCTTATTTTTTCTTTCTTTCTTTTCTTTTCTTGTCATTTTTAGTATTTTCTTTGTAAATTAGTAGTGTAAAATATGTAATATAAAGTCTAACAATGATTCGTTTCTTTATTTTATGATGATTGTGATATTGACTGATACTAATGATGATATTGCTTTATTTAATAATGATTGTTGATGAATTAAGCATGTTGTGAAAAATGATATGTGTGCATGTAATGAATTACTTGAATATCTTGAATCGTGATTAGCATGTGAGATTTTGAGCCTATTGATTAGCATGTGAGATGTCGTGAAAAAATGATTTTTGTGCATGCAATATTAGAATGTCTAGAACTTGCCTATCATTTGCTCAAGTTTAACAGAATAATGTGGATTCTGGAAGTGATTTTAGACTATCTTTTGTAGCATTGTTATCCTTTCAATTTTAACCATTTACACAAAATAATCCTAGTAAGCCCATTGAGCCTTGAGCCTTTCTTTAATAGCCAAGTTACACTGCTCATTCCTAAAAGTAATATAAGTAAAGTGAACTTGTCGAATAGAAAAGGAATATTGCATATTAGAAAGCCTTGGTGAAGAGGAATAATTGAAAGATTGTGCAAAATGTTTATGAATTGGGAGATTAGTTAATTCCTAAAAAAAAAAAATTAAACAACAAAAATTGTTGAAAATGTTAAGTGACTCCCCATATCTAATAAAACCATTAAGTAAAATTCGGAGTTGATTGAATATTGGAAAGGAGTTGATCAAGGAGGAATAAAGCTAGACAAGAATCTAGTTGTGCTCGTTGGTAATGAGTTGAATGTGAAAGGTCGTAAAGACCAACAAATTCGACAAGTCCAATGTTGATTTAAGTCACTTAGCCATACATTTTTACCTTGATCAAAAACCTACATTACAACCGAATTTAAAGTCCTTTATGATTCTTAATCCACTTATTGCATCTAAAGGCGAGATGAAATCATAGGCAAGCATATAGTTAATTATACATTTATTTTAACTTTGAGTGCCTTATACACTTAAGTGTGAGAGATAACAAACCCGATGAACATCAATGATTCAAGATGTTAAATAATTACTAGTTGCATGGCATGATGTTGTTTATTTGCAATACGGTTGATTTTGATATAACCATAATGATTTTTGTGTTTGAAGCATCGTATATTGTCAAAACACCCTCTCGTCTTGAAATGAAGATTTGTTATTATTGTTCACGGACGAACAATAAGTTAAGTTTGGGATTGATAAATATAAAATTTACGTACAATTTGAAATTATTATGTATAGTTAAAGTAAAACCAGATACAATGAAAGCATAAAGTCTTGATATAACAAATCTTGAGTGATATTGCTGTTGTTTTCTTTTTATAAAAAGAATGGCACCATGCCTGCTTTATAGTTTAATTCTATGGGAAGAAAAAAATAGCATCCACAGAGTTTACAAGAGAATTCAAATAACCCATTACTTATTGGGCAGTTCATCTATTATTCGTAAAAAAGCACTAATTCATCAAGGCTTCCTTCTTATCATAACATAAGAATTGATTCTAACACTTATGGGGTGTCTGCTTTCCCCTTTGCTATGATGTTAAAATATTTAATTTTTATTTTATTTTAAAATTATAATTGATTTTTTTTAATTTAATAAAATTCTACCTGATTATAACTGCATCAACGGCACCCAATGAATCAAGTTGTGAACGTCAATTGAATCATGGACCAAAATTTTGATTTTCAAAATTATTGAACTAAAATCCTACTGTTAATTTAAAAAGGACTGGAACAGTAAATAAACCAACCTGTTTTTTAAAAACTATTATATTTTTTAAATATTTTATATCTTAAAAAAAATATCATACTTCAGAAAGTGAAAGTGAAGGTCTCCTTTTAGTTGTCATAAGAATTTTGTTTTTTACAAATAAGTTATATATAACTAAATAAGTCAAATCAATGTATAAAAAATATCGTACAAGTTAGAATTTATAGTTTTTAAAAAATTATATCTTAATTAATTTGAAAAAAAAAATTGTACTGCTGAAAAATATGACACTTTTTCTTTTTTTCTTTTTTTTAACGAAAAAGATATTCCTTACAACCATTCGTTCATGATGTTTTCATAAGTTCGGTATTGATGTTTGACAATGCTGAATTTTCAATATTGGATATGTAAATTGGGTTCTTGGGTTTGATAGCGTTGGGTTTTAGACACTATTGGAGTTGGGCTAAATTGAAGTTGGGCTTTGATTGTTCAGAGAAAGGCCCAATGTATTTTGGTCCAATTCAACCTTTGAATTTCATGTCATTTATTTCGTATTGGATTCAATTTTTCATATATATATATATATATATATATATATATATATATATAGAGAGAGAGAGAGAGAGAGAGGGGGGGGGGGGATATGACATAAATGTGTCAAAATGATACAAAATTAGAGCTTCTCAATTTAATTGTCTAATAAGAAAATAAAAAATTATATGTCAACATTTATTTTAATTCATATAAAGCTAATATATGAAAACATTAATTTATAAATTACAAGAATTTCTAATTACTTATTATTATTTACTGTAAGGTAAGTTTTTCATGAAATTGATTGTGGCTTAATTAATATTTTACATTCAATTTCAATAGCCAAGGATATTTAATTATATTATATTTTATTAGTTTTATATAATAAATAAGAAGTGAAGGATGTTTAAGATTAAGTTATATATGGATAAATAAGATGACAAAATTGAATTTATGTAATTTAATTAATAAAATGATTAAAATACAAATAATTATTATTATGAACACCATTAATATTAAACTATATAATTAAGAAAATGGAAAAATCATTTTAAATTTATGAAATTAGTCGATCCCGGTTCCGGATCGTATAGTAAAACATTTCCCGTAATTATGAAAGCGGCAAATGAGATCCGTCATTTTAAGTTCTGTTATATTTTTTATTCTAATTTTATTAATATATATTGTATGTTTGTCTGTAATATTATAATAAATATTTATATATCTAGATGATCTATCACCCAACAAATGTATGGAATAAAATATTTTTTATTATATTAATAATATGTGATGATATTATATTATTATTATTTTGAAAATATACATAAGCCATAATTTATATAAATATTATTTGATATGAAATATAGTTTTTTATGTAATATTTTATGATATTGTTATTTTTCAAAAATTATCTCTAACAAATAATATTACACAATATTTCATGGTGAATTTTAGAGACAAACTAAATATAAATTGTTTAGTCCACTATAATCCTCAAAGTCACTCAAATATCTCAAAACACACTAAAAATAATAAGACGAAACAATAAATTATATAAATTTAACTACATAATATTTTATTTTTATAAACATAATTAATTTTTTTTTATTTGTAGCTCTAATCCATGTAAGAGTTTAATCCACTATTTATTCAAATTCATCACATATATAAAAATTAAAATAAATAATTCAAAATATAGAATAATATTTAAAATTTTAGATATAATAATGTCTTATAATATATGCAACATTGGTTTTCAATTAAAGCAAAAAATAACATGATTAATTTGATATATTATGCTTACAAAATGGCTTTGGAAAGAAAGAAAACAGTCAAATTTTAAATTTTTAACAAGAATTCCAACACTTATATCAAAATAAAATTAAATAAGTTAACTCATAAAAAATATGATTCATATTATAGATATAATATTTATTAGCATTATATGAAATATTTGTATCAAATTAAAGATCGCAAAAATATGATTACTTTGATATATCAAACGTAAAAAGTAGATTCGAAACAAAAAAAAAATTGAATTTTGAATTTTTAGTACAAATTAAAAGAATTAAAGAAAATTATTCACATATTAATAAATTATGGAGACACGTGTTAAGATAAAAATTAATTTTTATTATTCCTCTTATATACTATAGAAACATCTTTTATTGATGAAATTGAAATAAGAGATAAAATATCATTTAAAAGAGAATATAATTCGACAACAATTCAGATTCTCTTTTACATTTTATATTATTTTTTATAATTTATAAATACATCACATGTATTAATAATATCATATATACACGTGACATACAATATATATATAATAATAAAATATAAAATATAACAACATAATATAAAAGGAGATCTCATTATGTCCGAAAAATATTAATCCTTCAAATAATCATCTTTCTAAACCTAGTTTTATAAATTTAAAATAATTAACAAAGTGACATCATCAGTTTTTACCACGTTGACACGGAATATATATATATATATATATATATATATATATATATTCTTACACGAAATGTGTTGCCAACATAATCCTTGTATAAAATGTGGATGGTTGCAACCAAAGTACCAACCCACTTTGAAACATTAATTAATAAAAAGAACATTAATTTCCAGCATGGTTCAACTACCCAACTTAATCAACTCTTCATCCCATCAAATTAATCTATCCATTGCAATCACACACACCACTGGCTGCTTAACTACATAAAATATTCTCCTATTAAAAATCTCGGACTTCAATTTAATATATGTACTGATAAAATAAAATACGATAAAAAATAAAAGACATATCAATTTTTTTAAAAATAAAAGGCATATCAGTTTTTATAGTTTATTCATTAATTGATCATTAGTTAAAACTAGAATTTTTTTCAAATTATGTTCGTTAACCTTGGCTCTATAGTTTTATGAATTTTTTACAATGATCTTTAACTTTTGACTTTGTTTCATTTTATTGAAATTTCAAAAATTCGTCACAAAGTGCTGACATGATGAACAATTTGCCTATATCGCAAGTGAAATTAGAAGTGTCACATTATTATTTTTCTAATTATTTTTTGAAATTTCAACAAATTAAGACATATATTAAATAAAATCAAAAGGTATAGATCTTTATTAAAAATTCATAAAATAAAATTCATAATATTATAGATCCTATAAACTCATATAAAAAAAATTATTGACGTAACGGTTGAGCTGCTTACATAGTAAGTGAAATAAAAAATACCATCATTATTTTTCGACAAGCTTTTAAAATTCCGACAAATCAAATAAATCAAACCTAATCAAAAATTAAATATTATTATGAAAAATCTATAAAATTGTGGATGATATATTAAATTTGACCAACTGGTATACAATGAAATTAAACCTTATATATATACGTGTCTGTATATATATATATATATAAATTACAGACAGATTGCATGTATATCTATATAAATAGCACCAATTCAGACAAAATTCCTCTCTCCCACAATCATGGCAAAGGAAAAGGCAAGATTAATCCTCAAACCACTGATGCCCCTCTGCACAAAGCTTGGCAACATCAAATCACTGACAATGGTAAAGAAGAGAAAAGTCAGCCCAATTTCTGCCAACACAAAATCGAACGAAATTCTTCTGCTGAGAGATAACAGAAGCCTGAGTCTTGATCGGCAAGACCACGATTATTTGCAGGCAAGAAGAGCAGTTCTCAGCAGCTACCACCTCGTCAACGACGGCCACGTCACCTTTCCGGAGAAGATGACGAGCTCTGTGAAAGGGCTGTGCCGGGAAGTCGGCACGGTGGTTCGTGCCAGGGTTGGTGTTAGGGTTTACAGGTTCACTGTGGGCTGCCCTTGGAGTGATAATGGTAAGATGATTGTTTTCAGATGCTTTCTTCCGCACCTCAAATCGCAAAAGAAGCCGTGCATGCATTGAATACGAGTGTTATAATGCTCGATATAGAGTACATCGGCTGTAGCATGTATATTTTTTGTGATCACGTATCTATATAAATACATATATTTATAAATAGACTTATTCGATATGGTATTAAAAGATTGTGCGTGTATGCATGGTGCATCCATATATTATTTTTAGGTTAAACAAATTTGTGGGAACGGAGATTCTACTCTTCTTTTCCTCAATTGTGTTTAAATTCTTGTGTATCTTATTAATACATGCTATGAATCTTATGATTATTATTATTTTCTAAACAATTGATTTTTTTACAAATTTCTCACGGTAGAAAGTTGAAATTTTTTATTTTATAATCATTAATTTTGATCATGTTCAATATAACCTCTAACTTCGTGGATGTTTGATAATGATTTTTACCTTTTAATTTAGTTCAATTTATACATATTTTTACTGAAATTTAAAAAATTGTTGACATGACACTCTTATTTTATTCCAGAAAAGCAATTAATTTGTCATATTGAATTATTTAAATTTAATATATATATATATATATATATATATATATAAATTAAATAATCAATATATAAGTCATGATACGAAATTCATAAAATTAGAGGATATATATTGAATAGGGTTAAAATTAAAGTCCATAAATTAAAAAAAAATTCCTAGAAGAATGGTTAAAATCTTGAAGTCATTTTTAGTAGAGAATGATGGGTCCTAATTCCTTTAACAAGAGTTAAATTAATAATAATAGCATGCGTAATGCATGGGCCATCATGAATGTTTAAATTTTATAACTAGAAATAGAAGATGTGGGGTCCATCAGAAAGCCCAATGTAATATATTACTAGCATTTGGGCTCAATTGGGAAGGCCTGTTAGTAGCCCATCCTATGAGGTGGCCCACTTCTTTATTTCATTTCTGTAACGAAAATATAGAATTATACTAACTAAAACTATTAAAGAAATTGAAATTAAAAAACAAAATTATACCAACTAAAACAATTAGACAAGTGATTTAATAAATCTTGAAATGACACATGCCCCACAATAATCCAAGGAAGTTTGATGGTTTGTTCAAAATGTTATATATATATATATATATATACACGCACACACACTCTAACTAGGTGTGGATGAATTTGTGACTTCAATTTGAATCAAATTTTCACGTTTATAGAAGTGTATTTATGTTTTTGTTCTACTAGTATTATTTTTTTGGACATTTATGATAATATCAAGTCTCATTTGGATTTTTGCAATTTTAATTTATAGGATTTTAATCCCGATTCATAAGGATTGAAGAAACTTTTTAGTTCTGAATTTGATATAAAATCGATATACTATATTGTTTGGTTACAATTTAGAATCTACTATTATATTCTTGCAATAATTTTTGGTGTTTTTTATATTGAAAAGAAATTCTTTTTAATCCTTGAATAATGAGTTTCAATGTATTGGTCATATATGTATTTATAGAAGCTTTAATTTTCGTGCTTATCTGAATTGTTAAATTTTGCTACAAATGGTGATTATTCAACTATACTATAAGAGTAAGGATGGTTTTCTTAAAAATATTTTACAAAGCCAGAGGCAAAATGTAACCAAGTTAGCAGAGCAAATTTTAAACCTATTAAAGGTATAAAGTCAAAATTTTTAATATAAAATTATATAAAATAAAAAATTTAGAAATAAATGCAATAAACTAAATATTGTTGATGATGTTGATCGGATTGTATCTTGTATTCTATTATTAAGTGATTTCATATTTTAATTTTATCAATATATATTTTATATTTGTTAATGATGTCATTGTATATACACTAGATGTCCGCTCATGTGATGCACGGAATATAATATATTTTATTATATTAATAAATATTATAAAATTATATTATTGTTATATAAGATTATAAAATATATAAGTGATATGAAAAAAACTAAAATACATAATTATAAAGCAAGAACCATGATACAAACAGAATACTTATGAAACATAAAATATAAAGAAAAAAATTAATAAATTTACTTACACATATTTGTACATAATTTTTTTACATGATGCAAAAAGAAAATAACACATTTTCAGAAAATATTTTATGTGTATTTATTTTTCTTTATAATTTAAGTTTTCTCCTATTTATAAAATCAAATATTTATATAATAGTATTCGCAATATGCAATAGATATATGAAATTAGAAACTTTAATTTAAATATAATTTCATATGTATAAAACATTATCATTCTAAAAAATAATCTCTAACTTTAATTAAAAAATATATATAATGAAGTGAATTTTATAATTCAAATTCAATCCAACCTACAATAATTCTCAAAGACAATTCAAATATTTAAAATTAGAAAAACAAATGAAACAACTAAATATATACTTTAATAATATTATATTTTTAATTATGAAAATATTTATTATTATTTTTCTACAAAAATATTAAAAAATATTTATTATTTTTTATTTGTCTTAAGTTCATATAAGAATTTAACCCATTTTTTATTCAAACTTAACACATATTTCAAATAAAATTAAATAATTTAACTCATAAAAAGATTATTTCATATTTTAAATATAACATTTTATTTTAATATATACAATATTGATATCAAATTAAAGATTGTGAAAGGAAAATTAATTTGATATATCACATGTCAAAAATGTTATTTGAATTTTAAAATTTTAGTTAAGAAAATAATATTTTTTTTACATTAAACTACTCTTTTTTTCTCCAATGCTCCATATTACAGATAAATACTGAGAAGGATTACTCAAGTGACACGTGGCAAAAACTAACTTTTCAGTATCTTTCTTTTATATAGAAAAGGATGGTATCTTTTAATGAAGTTAGAAAATAATAAAAAATACAAAATAATATAAAGGATAGACATGTTAAACGGGCCAGCCCTAACGGGTTTCGGGTTAATCTGATCTCGGTTTGATCGAGTTATTTTTAACGAATTTGTAATATGGTGAATCTAACCCTAACCTTACCAGTTTTTGAGCTAATCGGGTCACTATCGGACTATGAGTCGAAATAGTCAAATTAAATATTTAAATTTAAAAATTTAATTAAATGTATATAATATTCTATTTAAAATACAATTTTTAGATAACTTTAAAAAATGATATATTTTATAACATTTATACAAATATACAAAATTTAAAAATTCAAACTTTGAAGTGATATATACTATTTTATGCTCTCAATTATAGCTTTAAGAATATTTAAGTTATAAAATTTAAAATTATGTTACATTTAAGTTCTAAATTTAAAGGATAATATTTATAAAAAACTTCTATAGTAATTAAATATAAATTTTAATATCTTCAACTAAGAATATTGTGTTGTATAAAAAAAATCAAAATGGTGTATATTATTATTTTGATATTAAAAAAAAGAGACAAATAAGAAGAAAAATGTGGACTATCGGGCTAGCCCTAACTTTAAGTGGGTTAGCCCTGTAGGGCTTCGTGTTAATTGGGTTCAGACTAAACGGACTGATTTTAAACAGGCTAATAAAATCAAGCTCTAACCCTATATTTTTTTGGGCTAAACGGGCGGACCTGTCGGACCATAACCCTTTTAAAATCTCTAAAAAAAAGGATGTGTTGAACACTTCATTTCTCTTTCTATAAATACATTAACTATTTATTTTTTAGATTTTTTAGAAAGGGATAAATATGGAAGAAAAAACTAAATAAATAAAATCAAATAAAAAATCGACCTTGTGGACTAAATATGTGGAGGATGGTTCAACGTCTGCTAAAAATGTCGCTGCGTTTAGAAAGGTTTAGAAGAAAGAGGCAACGGTTTTAGGCTATCGTCTTGAGGATGTTGGTTTTGTGGGTTCTAAATTCCCTTCACATGCTAACCATATTTAAAAGTAAATGTGTGACACAATTAGAATATTATGTTGTGAACACATAAGACTATATTATGAAAAATAGCAGAAGTAAAAATAGACAACCTAACACATCTCTCTAAAATTGTGTGTCTTGAAGTGAAACTTGCTCCCTCATTTTATAGCTTTTGGATTGCTTGCTGGATAAGGCCCACAATCCATGATTCAGCATATCAGTGTATCCCTAAACTTTAGGTATTTATCCACTCATATTTTCACTTGTAAAAGAGTTCGACTATTATTGATCTTTTAAAATATCACATTTAACCCTATCAACACTTTTACGATATCATATGTAAGATATGTGTAATTGTGTATAAATGTGCTATAATATTTTTACGATATCATATGTAAGATATGTATAATTGTGTATAAATGTGCTATAATATTTTTACGATATCATATGTAAGATATGTGTAATTGTGGGTAAATATGGTACAAAATTCAGATGCAATGTACCTCGAATAGAAAAATATCTCAAGACTCCCAAAGTCCCAACCATGCTCCTCTTTACACAATCCAACAATACAATACAAACACAATTTGTACTTTCAAATCCTACAACTAAGATCCAACCATGTCACCCCCCATTCAAATTTCAATAAATAATTGTGCCAGTTGGGTATATGACATTAAATGACAATGCAAATCAGCAAAATGTGTCAACTTTGACTCTTTTACGTATTTAATTATCACAAAAAATTATGGCCACTAGAAACAGCTACTGAGCTCACAGCCACATATGGGATTTTGCTCTCTTCCCCACATACTGCTGTGCTGTCTCAATCCTGTTCAAACATTTGATCCGCAAGCTCCAAATATTTGTACCCTTTCCCCACAGTTCAAGTCTGATCTTTTGCCTTTTTCCTGCATAATCTCTCACTCAAGAAACATATATAGTTTGTTTGTGTGTGTTTTCGTTTGTCCCAGCTCAAGATTTCAGATTTTTATTTGGATAAAGCCCTATTGACAAGAACCCTTCATTCTTTCTGGTCATCCTGTTGTCTCTCTCTCTCATCACATATCTGGTTTTGATCTTTTCTAGAAATCTTGAAGAAAAGAAACCATTTTGTGGTGTTTTAGCTTGTGGGGTTTAGTTGAAAGCTGATATTGTGAATATTCGTTTTTTTTGAGTGGTGAAGATGAAGATTCAGTGTGATGTGTGTGAGAAGGCTCCGGCGACGGTGATTTGCTGCGCCGATGAGGCGGCGCTGTGCGGGAAATGCGACGTCGAGGTTCATGCTGCAAACAAGCTTGCTAGCAAACACCAGAGGCTGCATCTCCACTGCCTCTCCAACAACCTCCCTCCCTGTGATATTTGCCAAGTATGTCAATCTTTACTATTTATTTTCTCACACTAGTTTATATACAAAACCTGCAATTTAATGAAGGTTTGATTTCTAAGACTGCTTATGTTGTTGTTTATGTTGTTAGCCGAACAGATTAAACCAAATCTTAATCGAACCAAAATATTTACTTGATTTTTTGAAATATTCTAATTATTTTAATTTTTTAAAGTTTAACAACAGACCTTTTTTATATGTTGCATGAATAACAAGGTACAATTAATAAAAACAACATCAAATTTTGCAAGTTATATTAAATAAATTATGAGTTTTTATCTAGTATGTGCAATAATTTGGTTGATTCGATTATTTTGGATATTTTATCTCACAAAATAACTGAAATAATCGAAGTTAGTTAAAATAAAAATTGAATCTGAAATCGAACCGTATATTAAAAATTAGTTTAATTTGGTCGATCGGTTAATTCCGGTTGGAGCCGAAAATTTGCACACCTTAATTCTATCTTGACTTGTTTAATGATGTGAGAGAAGGTTTATGTGTGAGAGTGGGAGCTCAGTTCTGCAAGTTGTTATTTTTCTAGGATGACAGTAAAGAAGAGAAACAATAGGTCTTGAATTTGATCTAAATTTTTCTGACTGCTTAGGTGAGGCAACTTCCTCTTTTTGTGAAAATTGTTGTCATATCATCTCACTCCGTCGTCCTAAAAAATATTCATATTTTGTAGGAGTACAAGTTTTTATTTCTTTTAATTAAATACAAGTACAATTTTCTAAAGCTACAAATTTGTATTTATATAACTTTGTTTATTTGTTGGTTTAACATATTCATAAAATTTCAATTTTTTAATCTTGGCTTTTGAAATAAAAGTAGGGGTCTTTTTCTTGGAATAAAGAGTATTTAACAAGTGAAATCAACATGGTTTTCTATAGTTGGAAGGCAGCATGTTCAAGAATTGAAAATAAATACTCAATTTCAGTTTTTACTACAAATCAATGGATTGTTTCTATTACGCTAACCATCACATGCGACTTAATGTGAATCATGTTATAAACATGCATAAGATGAGAAGAACAATTTTGCCTTCTTTCTCGTACCACCCATGTTAGTGAAGAACGTAATTCTATGAATTCGATCATCTTTAGCAGTTTGCAACAACTTTAGTGCAGATTCTGCACAATTTCAGTGCAAAATCTGCACTCATTCTTCGATTACTTTCTTCACTACAGAACAATATTTCTTATAATTTATTTATTTTTATCTTTATTTTACTACTTCATATTTGATAAATACATGTAATCTTATTTAAAATATTTTTTATATAATAGTTTAACTTTTTTATTTATAAAATAAATCAAATTTGAAAAAAAATACATGTAACTGAATGAAAGTAATGAAAATTTAAAAATATAATTCATTATAATACAATAAAAACACAAATTACATGATTAAATCTCCAAATTAAAATATTCCGCCCACAAATTTGTCATCAATTACCATTAAAACAATATTAAAATTAATTTTGATTAGATTAATTATTATATAAATAGAATACAATATCCAATACAAAGACAAATTATAATTTTATGAGCACTGTTAATGCAATTGGCCGCAGCTCCATTTTGGCGCAACATTCAGCACAATGCTGGAGCTGCAATCCTCGACTCCACCGCCACTCCTACGCACTGCTGGAGTTGGCCTGGTTTCCCCTTTGCTCCAACAGATCTCGATTATCAAAATACTCAAAAGGAGAAGGGTGTAGTCCTTAGTAGAATCTTGCACATCGCGTTGTTATCATGGATACTTCCAACGATTACATTGCGTGCCAGATTTTCCAGTTTTTGCGGCTGTGATGACATGAAAATATGTCCTAATTTCATATTTGTTCTTTCAATCTTTTTCGGAGAAGCCATTTGTGTTATTTCTGCTTATTAACTTCTGATCTTCGAAAATGTGCAGGAGAAGACAGCATTCATATTCTGTGTAGAGGACAGAGCACTCTTTTGCAAGGACTGCGACGGGCCTATTCATGCAGCCAACACCCACGCTGCAAATCACCAACGCTTCCTAGCCACCGGAATAAGAGTCGCTTTGGGCACGAGCTGTAATAAGGATCCCATTAAAAGCCAAATTGAGCCAAAGCCTCCAAAATCAGATTCCCAACAGATTGGTCCAAAAACAAACCCACATCATGTTTCTGGACTCACATCTCCATCATGGGCTATCGATGAATTCCTTCAATTTTCCGACTATGACTCCTCAGACAAGGTAAGAACGTTGTCTATTTTATGCTTTGAAAGTCTTCTTGTATCATGCATGATCATTAGCATTAATGTATTTGATCATTTGTTTTCGTATTAAGCAGAAGGAGCATTTAGAGTTTAATGAGCTCGAGTGGTTGAATGATTTTAATCTCTTTGGCGAACAAGTATCCCCCGAGGCTCTAGCAGCAGCGGAAGTACCTCAGCTTCCCGTTTCTCAACCTAGCAACGCGTTCTCTTACAGACCACCCAAACTTTATTCGCCTCACAAGAAGCCCAGAATCGAAATCCCTGATGACGATGAAGACTTTTTCACGGTTCCTGATCTTGGTTGAATCTTGATAGATCACATTTTGTCATAAACAGACTGCACTCGTAACTAAATCATGCACGATTGGCTTGTGGACATGTTTAGCACGTAACGAGAGAGTTCCTGCATTGCATGTAGTTGCAGAAGTTTGTTTTCCCGACCACCCCTTTTGGTGCTTCTTTAGATGTTTATTACCTGATGACTGGTGTTCTAATCTTAGTTTTCTGTCACATGATACCCTGTCTGAAATGAACTATCAAGTTCACTCAGGATGTGATCGTTGTCTGTTTTTTCATCTCCTGTGAAAAGAAACATTAGTCTGACTTCAAAACTCGAGGCTCGAGCTCAACTAACTCGATTGAATTCAATTTTCAAGCTCAAGCTCTACTCGACTCCGATAGATTATTTATGTAAATATTTTGAATCTTATTGAGATTGACTAGAAATGCTTGATAATTTTTTACTCAGATACTTGTATATATAGATAAATACATTAATAGATTTAGTGTAAACTAATAAAATATTTAAGTCGGATGAGACTCGTGAGAACATGGAGCAAAATATTATGAAGCTGAGAGTTCACTTAAACATTGATTTGGATGTGAGAACATAAAGCAAAATATTACTTGCCTTAATAAACATTGAGTCGAACACGAGTAGGGTAAGTTGATTCGATTTATTTGCATTCCTATACTTGAGTATTTAGACTTAATTGCACTCGGGTCTTTTCTATCCACACCACCATTTCCTCTTTTCATACCACATTTACTAAATACACTACAAAAAATTACATTTAAAATTTCAAAATTACTAACCACACCACAAAAATACCTATAATACCCTTAACACTTAAAAAAAATTTTAAAAAAAAAAAAAACAGTAAACCCTACCTCACTCACTCCTGCGAACCCTGCGCACCGAACCCCCTTTCCCCACACCCGCGCCGAACTGCTCCTAAGCCAACCCCACTGTCGCCGAACTGCTCCCCACCATCCCGAACTACTCGAGAACCTTCCACCGTCGAAGATCATGGACGCCGAACGCGAAACTCCAGGTAATCTGTCGCAATATGTTCCATGAAAATTTCCATTAAATTCGCGAATTCGAAATCCGTTCGGCGCTAGTTGGCCGAACAGCCTGCGAGGCGTTCGGCCACCACTGGCCGAACACATCACACTGTGTTCGGCTAGGACAGGCCGAACGATGAAAAAAACAAAATGGTAAAAAAAACAGAACGTACAAAAAAACATGAAAAATGAAGTGTCAGGGCGTTCGGCCAGTGTTGGCCGAACATAACACAACACGTTCGGCCACCTCTGGTCGAACACATCACACTATGTTCGGCTAGGACAGGCCGAACATATTTCATTGCGTTCGGCCAGCGTTCGGCCAACACTGGCCGAACGTCCTGACACTTCATTTTTCATTTTTTTTAATTTTGAAGGTTATATTGGTAATTTTGTTAATGTCCATTTTTGTAAAAAAAATGGATATGGTGTGAAGAGTAATTTGGGTGGTGTGGATAGCACCACCCTTGCACTCGTATACTTTAGTCTTGACCCATCATCTATTTTACTAATTGCAAGCTTTATAAAGGATAAAATTTTCAAATTCAATTTTTGATATAAAATATAAATATTTTAACATTATGAATATTGTGGAGTATTTATACTAAAAAAAATTGAAAAAATAATGAAAACTTTATTAACAATTAAAAACTATAACATGATATTTACATAATATTGTAACTAATTTTACTATATACATATATATTCAATTAAAATTTTAACAACATGAAATATTTATGACAAATAGAATATTATGAAAATTGTGGAATATCTATATGGATAAAATTATAATAAATAATGATAATTTAATTATAAATTAAAAAATTCAACATGTTATTTACAAAATGCTATGACTAAATTTTAATATATACATACAGATTCAATTAATTTTTTTAACAAAATGAAATAATTATGACAAATATATAATAGTAAACTATATAATCTACATATGAACTAGATTATTAAAAAATATTATTATTTGGAAATATTATATTTATATTTAAATTATCGAGCCCAAAGTACCCAAACTGAGAACCTGCTCAGTGTGGTGCTTCATACGATTGTACGGAAATGATCAGGGGTTGAGTAAAGGACTGCTATTTTCTTGGACTTGCAGCACCTGAAAATTCTCTGGATTTTTGTTTGAGAATCGGCAATGGATGCAGCGGAATTGGAAGAAGCGTTGAGGGTTTTCGAGAAATCTCTTTCTCAAATCAAATGGAGGCTCAAGCCTTCTTCCAAGTCTCGTCTTCAAACTGGTTATTCCCTTTCTCTTCATTCCCAATTTCATCCCCTTTCGTTTAATCGTAATAGCAGTAGTCATTGAATACTTGATTGCATTTCGGTGTGGGAATTGGAACATTTTAATTTTGCTTTATCTCTATGGGGTGTCTTTAGTAATTTTTCTTGTTGGATAATGGATTGAAACAATATGAAATTTTGTGATTTCTGTTTTTTTATTCTTTTTTTTAGGCTTAAGCTGCAGAGTTTTTTATTTACATTCATGGTAATTTAACTTCAAAATTTTTGTGTTTGATTGGGAGAAGGTGGTGCTTTGGGTTGGTGAGTGGAAGAGTGTGTTTTCTTTACGGTATGAGTCTGTTGTTTCTTATACACGACTGATCAGTTGTTGGTAAAACTCCATATGCAGATATTTTGGCTTTGTGTTCAAGGATGAGACCTTGTATCATGGTGGATTATGGTGGGAAGATGCCTGAATTGGGGGATCTTCTATGTGCATTTATCAAAAATTGCAAAAAGGTTATTCCAGTCTCTTATCAGCTTGATGTAACTGTATTGTTGTGCTCTATTGTTCGCATACATGTTATTGAAGTTGGTTCTCCTTAGTTCCTTGTTGATTAGAATTTTGTTTTATATCTGGCAACGCATGACAAGTGAGTGCTCGTATGATAATCAAGGAATCTCTCATTCAAATTCCTTTGATTGCTAGGATACCTTTACACGTCCAAATATTAAAATCTTTAAATTTCAGGTTAACTTTTTCTGAAGCTCCTAAAGAAGAAGTTTAATGGCCAATATTCAACACTACAAAAGAGTTGTATTGCGATATTAAAAGTTGATATTCCATTGACTGGAAAAATGATCCATTTTCCGTTAGTTTTTATTTTTCTGTGGCTGTTAATCTTTTTTTTTTTTTTAACTTTTTTCATGACTCTTGAAATTACTGCAAGACATTTTTAATCCTTTATATTGCTAAAATTAATATGGTATCCGGCCTCCTATCAACTCCCAGGAATCCTCAATATATGAGATTTTGCATGTCATGGTCATAGACGATATGCTCTACCTGATCCATGTCAGAGCACTGGCGGATTTTGTCAAATCAAGTTTGAATATGGAGACTGAAATGCTCTATGTGGACCTCGAAAATGATCCTCCAAAGGTTCTCACAATATTTTTGCAACATCTCTCTCTCTCTCTCTCTTTCTGAAGCAATGTCATGATATTATTATTCCAGATGATGACACAGTCAGAGAAAAACCCTGCAATGATGCAGCTTCTGTCAGCTTTGAAGCTGTTCTCCTCAGCTTTCCATGAGGATGGAATATCCATTGATCACTTACAAAGACGCGAAACTCGCCCTGTTGGGTCCTCTCTTGATGGAAATTTGTCTTCTGAATCTTCTGAGATAGTTAATCTCAGTTGCTGCCTTCAGGATTGTCATGTAACGATCCCAACACTTAATGGGTAACTCTTGATCTCTGATGTTCATGTTGTGCTATTATTATTTGATCGTACTGTAAGTTCACATTTATCAGTGATCAGAAAATTGATTGTAGAAGTCTTGTGTTGCATTAGTTTAGCTAATCTAAGTTGCATAGCAAAATCACATATTTTATGAGATGCATAGGCATGTGAAGCCCTAATTCTCATTTTCTCTCTTGCAATTTCATGACCTTTACAATTTACGTATGTCCATGTCACATCCGCCATCCGCTTCCATGGTACTATATTTGGAAAAGATGGCCAGGGCACTTGAACACATCTAGCATATGCAGCAGACTTGTCCGACTCTAAAAAAATTGATTTAACAGTACCTGAAAATTGATTTAATTTTGGATGCTCAACTTATAGCTTCTAAATTTTTGAGCTGCCTTTGCATGTTGCATTTACCTTCTGATTTGAAAATTTTGACTGGAGAAAGTTCCTTGCAGAATCTGTGCACATATCAAGTTGTATATTTATATACAAAAGGAGTAAATAAGAATTATGATGTTCAATTTGAGATGCGTGAATGATTTTATCGATTTGATTATGATGTTTGATTGAATTAATCTCTTATCAATTTAATCATGCAGAAACAGTACATTGAAAATGAAGTTCCTTTTTTACTTCTTGTTTGGTTGTTTTCACACGATCTTTCCATTATGCCCTACCTAAGCTCTATTTTTCTATTTTGTTTATTGATATGTTACCTTCAACTGGCAGCAGTCCTAGGATTGACTTTTTATGGTTGTAGTTGTGGCTTATATATTAACCAATACATTCAACATATAAAGCTAAGAAAAAAGTTCTCTCATTATGAGACCATTTCATCCTATAGGTTCTTGTAAAGATGGGCTAACATTGATGTTGTCTCATGATATAAACCTTTGAGGTGAAGATGTTAATGCCATTTCGTTAAGCTGTTTTCCTAAGGATTGCTCATGGATTCATAATTTGAATTCTCTTGTTTGGTTTTATTTTAACAAAGGGATGGATAAAATTTTCTAATGAAGTCTTTCAGATGCCTATACCCTGGCATCTGTGTGTTTTTTTCTTTTATTTTTTCTTTGTCAGTTTCATGGAAAGTGAAATGTTGCTACAGGTGGCTTCTTGGCTACCCAGTCATTTATTTGTTTGGGAAGGATCACATTGAGCATGCTGTATATAATCTCTCAACTAAGTCTCTTCACATCTATCAAGTTTTTGTCACCAGGTATGTTCAGATGTGTGAAAGATATTTATAAGGGCATTTTCCTCCACATTCAGAAAAATATTCCTCATTTGCTTCATACTATCAGAGATTCGGAGTTACAGTTTAAAAAATATGTAGTCATTGTCCCTATCTGATTTGGATTGGCAAATATCTCTAGAGACAATGCTATAGTCATCAGTTATCTGTTAGTCAATGTTCCATGTTTGTGAGATTAATGATGCATCTCTTCTGGAAATGTTGGCATAGGGTTAATGCCTCCAGCAAAGGACAACGGAAGGAAGAACTCATGAGGTGGGCTTTTTAGTTCTTCATATTCTTAATTAATATTATTTCTGTTAACAATTATGAGATGCTGAAAAGATAAATCCTAATAGAATTTCTTTATTAGAAATCAAGAACATGCAACTCTGGATCGATTTAGTAGTTCTATTTCTTTTAGTACAGATTATACATGACTTTCATTTGAGTTCCAAAAGAAAAAAATTAAAATAAATCAACCCTGTCTCTTTACTAAGTTGCTCTAATTTTCTCCTCCCATCATCAAAACTGCATAAGATAGCATCAGATTCTCAGATGATTCACTTTGCTAATATACAAAATCAAGAGAACCACATAATAAGGATATTCATTCTCAAATTAAGAAAGAAAGGGGAAGGGTTCAAAAGATTTGGGAAGAAACTATTTTAAAATATGGTTAGCATAAATGAAAATGTGTCTCAGCAGATTACGATGGCTTGATATGATCTATATTACCCACCCTACATAGTGGGATAAAGGCTTAGTTTATTTGTTGCTGTTGCTGTTGCTGTTGCTGGTGCTGCGTAATAATGAGCACCGATTAATTCTTGTGGTTGTATATCCATTATTTATAGTTATAGCATACATTGTAATGGCAAGGTAAGAAAATAAAAGAAAAGCTGAAACATGTTGAGCCACTTACTTTAAAATGTCAAAATAAACATATACCTTTATCAAAAAAGTACAAAGAAGAACAATTTTACGGTTTTTACCATAGCGGAAAACTTAAACTTCTGCTTTGCAAGACATTAATGATGTGCAGCTCATTTTCGTGTTCACACACCTTGCAGTTTTATTAGTTAGAGGAGGGCCCAAACTGGGCTGTCTTTATTAGCGTTTACTTATATCTTTCATCCTGCAACAGTTTTACAGTACCTTATGACTTGAGCTTGGAGGGAAGTAATGAACCATGGGCAAAGTTGTTTTTGGCTCGCATGCAACAAAGGTGGGAGAGCTGCAAGCACGTGTGGGGATCATTGCATATGGAGGTTAGTGGTTGTTATCCACAAGCCATTGCCCTGTGACAATAGCTTGCACTTATTATGCAAATATTTTGTAGGGAACACAGGAATTTCATTTAAATGATTGGGAATTCTTTTGAATATCTATTTACTTGGGCAACTGTTAGAAAATAAAATTTGGAACTGTCTTGCATATAGCTTGGTTGATTACTCCTTCAGAAAATATGGTTCTTTGATCTGGGTATAGAAAGATGAGATATACCACCTGTCTAAGAAAAAGGGTTATAGCTGTTTCACATATAAAAGACTAGCATACCCTTTCTCTGATCGACAAAGTTCTGTCTTTCCTCTATCAATGTCCAAAAGGCTACAAAAGCTCGGGACAGTGGCTATCTTGAGCATGCCACAGTGGATGTTACAAGTTGAGAATTTTTTTTCTCAAGCTATTTTCAGGCTCTCATTAGTTTCAGTTAAGTACACTTCCAAAAGGAACTTTTAGGTTTGAGCCACATAGTGAAGGTCTGGGTTGGAAGAATGACACTGATGGGCTTATAGTTGCTTGCCTAAGCGATGCCTCCTTCCCCCGACTGTCATTCAGTTAGTTTGGGTAGAAAACTCCTCATCCCGGCATTTCATGAATCGCGTTGCCGTCTTTGATTCTCTCATATATCACCATTAGGCGCAGACCGAAATCTGTTGGGATTAGCCTGAGTAGTTCATGCTTTAAGGTTGAATAATACTACTGTGCTAACATTGCAAGTTTGTGATTTCAATTGATCTTTATTTCAATATTTGATAATCCTCCATTAATATATCGGTCCAGGGCCTCTGCTGACATAGAATATTCTGGGACGTTGAGGATAAGTGATAACTGAAAAGATGTGGATGTCTGAAATTTATCATTCGGCCAAAATAAATAAATAAGTTGGGACTAAAAACATGATATTATTTCTTTTGAACGGAAGAATTTTTTTTGTAAATTTAGATAAGATTAAGAAATGAATCATAAAGTTATAGAACATGATTCTTGTTTGGTAAGACTGAAAGTTAAAAGGGGGAAAATAAGCTTTACTCGTGGTTAAATTCTTTTTGGGTTGGCTCCAAATGATTCGTTTACACCCAAAAAAAAAAAAAAAAAAAAAAAAAAAAAAAAAAAAAAAAGAATTAACAATGATAATAAATATAAAATACATTATGATTAAAAATAAAGAAGAAAGTATTGTCTGTATGATAGAGACGGTCACAATCTTTAACGTGTTTGTTTTTCTTTCTTCTTCTATGTCTCTTTCTGAATGACACTAAGAAAATATGAATCTAATTTTTATTCATAATAATCACAATTTTAAGAAATGCTTCAGCATTACATCTGCGAAAGAAAATCTGCTAAAGAAACGCCTAAGGACAGGGTCACAACCGCAAACGGAAAAAAACTGTTCTGGATAAAAACTCAGATTTGAGGCAGCAAAATAGAAAATAACAACAGAAATATTATGATTTTTTCTCTCTCATCCTCTTTCTCTCTCTCCCCCTCCTATTTGGCATTGAGGATAGAAAGGACTTCAGAGTGAGTTGGAAGAGCTGGAATTGCACCCTTTTTAGTTGTGGTTATGGCTCCACATGCGCATGCATATTTCAACACTTCCTTCAACTTTGCTTCATCCTGCACATTTTTTTTTTACCCAAGTCATTATTGAATATGAAGAGAGAGAGAGAGAGAGAGAGAGAGAGAGAGAGAGAGTTTTACCTGGATTATGCCATGGTCGTTAACAATCTTTCCGAGTAGCGCTCCAACAAATGAATCTCCTGCTCCGGTTGTATCAACAGCCTTGACATGGTAGGCATCCACAGATCCCTTGAAATTCTAAAATCCAGCCAAACAAAAGATTAATTTCTGTGAGGCAGACAAATACGACCAAGTTTTCACACTCTTAGTGTGTGTTTAGGGTATTTTGTTCTACAGAAATAATAGTGGAAATGTGACCACATTTGTCCATCACAAATAATCAAACTTCTTTCCTAGTATAAAGAATGTAGTTTTTTATCCAAACAATATTACCCTTCTAATTTCTTAAGAATTTCACAGTAATATTTTGAAATATATCATCTAGGTACTTCCTGGTAAATTTTGAAAAGAAATTAACACAATAAAGAATTAAATATAAAATCCACATTTTTTATATTAATATGTTTCTCTCTTTCTTTAAACTTCATATATATATATATATTAAAAAAACTTAAAAAGAGATGGAGGATCTTTTCCGTAAAATTTCACCGCCTTATATCATTAAAGAGTCTTGGTGAAAAGGCTGTCAGAGGGCTGAAAGGTCAAAAAATAAAAAAAGGTGAAACACAAAGTCACATGAATCACACCTTCCAAGAAATTGGAGGCAATAACAAGAAATTATTTTATTTATTATGTTACATTAATTATTCATATGTTTTATTAAATGAAAGAGGACAAGGGATTACTAAAGTCATGTCTCTGTTCACAAACAGGGTGCGCAGTGGCACCCACCCCTCGTGCTACATTGTCAACTTCTAAATATTTAAATATTTATAATACTTTGCTCAATATATCACATATAATAATATTATCAGATTGAACGAATCCAAATTCTTTTATAAGATAAAAAGATGATCTTCCTTATCTATATACCTTTAACTTGTCCTTTCGATCGAAAGGCTGTATAATTATAATATCCTGCAGAATCTATCAGCACCCACTACACCCTTCTTTTTTGTTTCTTTTCAAGTTTTTAGACTACATATGTCTTTTTTGTTTCTTTTCAAGTTTTTAGACTACATATATTTACTATATATAATAGACCTATTCACAATTAGCATATCTTAATGTATCCATAACTTATATGTAAATACCACATGTAATACATTAATTGTTTCAACATATAAGTTACTAAGCACACCTTAAAGATTTTGACATATCAGTTTATGAGCACATTAATTCATACCACAGGAAATAAGTAGGTTAGTAGGTGAGGGTTCATATATATATATATATATATTATATGCATATGTATGGTGGGCCTAACTATAAGTCTTAATCAATACTCCTAGTTACAACTATTTAAATCTGGCAACTTGATAGCAAATTCAACTCCAACCGAAAGGTAGTTTTATAAATCAAACCTACTCATTATATTAATATTAAAAGAATGGTAATGCAAAGATACCTTAGTGTAGTATCTACAGCCCTTTTCTCCAAGCGTGACCAAGAGGAGCTTCAAGTTGGGGTGCCACAAGGACATTGCAGATGCATCATCGATTTTGTTGCTTCCAGTAAGGAATTCCAGCTCCACATCACTAACCTTGATCACATCCGCTTTGTCCCAAATGCTCATAATTTGCTCTTTCGCATACTCAGCCGATGGCCAAAGTGGCAGTCGGAGGTTGGGGTCGTACGAGAGCAACGCCCCAGCTTTTTTGGCCTCTTCCATGGCCTTCAAATGGGCTGATCTACATGGCTCCACGATCAAGCTTATTGACCCGAAGTGGAACACCTTAGCCTATACCAACACATTTTGTATACAGATTTAGAACTTGCCCACAAACTACACAAGAGTAATAAAGAAAAAGAAAAGAAAAAAATGAATTCTTGTGTCCCAACGAGTGCTCAAATAGATCAAACTAAATCTATTCAAAAGACCCTCAAATTCCAAATAGCGTTCCATTATGTTACTACCAACCAACACCAAAGAAGTTGCACTAATAATGGCTGTGACCGCACTAGAAATAAAGTCACTTAATTAGCTAGTACACAAATCACACTAAAAGTAGGTTTAGGCAGCCTAATAAGTGGAATATCACAGCTCCACATTCACCAACTTTTCCAAGGATAAAATAAAAGTCCATTGCCCTTTTCTACACTATAGACAAATAGATATAGGCTTGAGGCAGATTCTAACGCCACATACGAATTCTAGAACTGTCGACTAGTCAATAATGGAGCCCATCTGATAAACACAAAGGCAGTAAACGCCACACTGAGTAGTTATCGGACAAATATTGTTCTTAACTCGATTGCATGAACCTTAGCGCTCATCTTTTTCATTGACTGGGATATTTTGGGTCGGAATAGTTGATAAGGAATATAATAACATTTCATGTATGCAAATGAATGTTTAGGTGAAACTTACCAAAATGTAATATCTTTTGGTGGGTGCCAGATAAATTGGACATAGGGATAGATACAGAACATTTCCATTTTTTCTGGGTACAATTTTGTATGCATGCAAAGAGCAAACATAACCATACATGATACATGTTCTAGAAATTTGTTACGTGTGTCTATCAATCTTTGACGTAATGTAAATCATCGTTTTATAGACATTTCGTGCTAATATTCTTTTTAATATAAAAGCATGATGAATTTCTAAAATTTCCTTTCAGCACATAATTTTTAAGATACATAGCAATAAAATAAGCTAAACATGTTGCAATTATAATCATGTGAATAACAAAATTGCAAAATATTACACATTATGAAAATCCCACCAATATTATAAAAACAAACTAGCAAGATATAATGATGGATCAAGAAAATCAGATCATGTAAACTGAAAATTAATAATTTCATATTTCGGTTTCTTCATTGCTCGAAAGAGAAAAAATCACAACAGAAAAACCGTGTAATAAAATCTTTGATTTCAGCAACCAATTGTGGGCCCGATCCTTGCTGGATTCAATGTGGATAACCATTCCCACATTAAATTACCCAATTAATTAATATATTTTACCTAAATAAAGCAATCAGTCAAAATTATACACCTAAAGCGCGTGAGATTCACTCAACCTCCATTAGAAGCCAAAAATAATTGCAGAAACAAATCAGATCAAATAATACAAAAAAAATTGTGAATTCACCCAAAAATACAGAAACATTCATGCATAAACATACGCACACATGAGTGTGAATTCATGAATGACGATGGAGATACTTACAGATCTAATTAGCTCGAGATTCAATTCCTCCGGCTTGAGGAGCATGTCAGCGCTGGGATTCCTATAAAACATGAATTCACGCTCGCCGTCGGCGCGTAAGGTCACGAAAGCCAGCGCCGTGCGTGCGCCTTTGTCAAAGTTGACGCCGTCGGCGGAGACTTTGTTCTCCCTGAGGATCCCGGCGAGCATGTGGCCGAACTCATCATCTCCCAGCTTGCCGACAAACGCTGCCTTTCCCCCGAGCCTGGCGACGGCGATGGCCACATTAGCAGGGGCGCCGCCCGGAGCCTTGAGAAACCCGGGCGCCTCCGCCAGCGACACACCGGATACAGTCGGAACAAAATCGATCAGCATCTCACCGAAGCTCACGATCAGACCTTGATTCGCTGCCATTTCTTAATAGTAGATAGAATATACGGAATGAGGAATTATACGTATATTTATGGGTATATGTACGTAAAATTTTGAGAGAGAATGAGGAGATCAGAGGGAGGAGAAATGTGTTTATATAGAGTGGAAAGAGGGTGGTGGGGTAAGGTGGAGGGTGGAGGGTGGAGTGGGATTAGTGAAATTAGAGTGGAAGGAGAGCTCTTTGGTAAAATGAAAATAAAATTAAGAAAAGTGATTATCTATTATTTTATTTGTTTTTTCCCGTCGAGGGAATATTTTAATTATGGGTTAATTAAAATATTTATTTGAATATTCAAAATTTATGGTGGCGATAATGATGGATAATCCACTAAAAAAAAATTAAAAAGAGAAATAAGTCTGTCGCATGATTTTTTATTGGCTTGTGTTGCACGTAAAGGGTGGAAGTGGAACGACAACCGTGTTAATTATTTTCCTTTTCCTAAAAGAAATAAACACAAAAATTAATAAAACAAAAATATAAAATTATATAATTATATAAATAATATTTTAAACATGGTCATATATATATATGTACGAGAGGTAATAAAAAATTGGTGAATAGTATATATAACTTTATTCCTTGGGAGCCAAAAGGCAGCTTTGTGTCGATTCTATCCCATGGTTTTCATTTACACGGAGATTTATGCATTTGATGATACACAGTTTCACATCTTACATTTATGCATATCCTTTTTTTTTATTTTTTTGCAGTATCTTAAAATGGTGAGTCTCATATTTTATGGTGAAACATGAGAGTGAGAGTTGACAGATTGTATTATATGCCACAGCTTAAATTTAATTTTAAAATTTGCTCATCGGCTTCACACATTTGTGCACTTATTCGAGTGAAATGTGAATTTTTTTAACAAGGAAAGTATATATTTTGAAGAAGATCATTATTGTTGGTTTTATTTTAAAGGGGCTAAGTTTATAAGCTTATTAAATATATAATAAGATATTTAAGAGGTATAAGTTTGTTTTTATTTAAAAAAGAAAAACAAAAATATAAAATTTTAGGAGCTTATAAGTTGTTATAAGAAGCAAATATACTACTTTTTCAATCCAAAATGAATAAATTATTTTTTTAAAGTATAGGCTTTTTATTTTTTATATAATTAAATGCTATTATTAATTAATTTGACTGATTCAATCATATATAACTTATTATAAAATAAAACATTCATCCCTTTTACTTTGATTAATAAAATTAGATCATAAATTTCTTTTTCTTTTTTTAAATGAAAGATTTAAGAAATATATATATATATATATATATATTATTTTATTTTTTATATGGTGAATATATACCACCGAACTTTCTGTGAATTGCTTTTGGTGCTTAAAATCGACGCAGCATGCAGAGAATAAAAATGAGTTTAGAAGTGGAACAAACTGGTGAGAAAGACATCTCCTCTCAATTCATAGTAGATTCCTTAATTTTGTTTTGATCTCCCATCATTAACTATTTTAAATTTCAGAATAGGGTAACTAAATCTGTAATTGACCAACGAATTTTTTATAATATATGTAAAAATTTATGTAATTAGATATACGGTGCAATTTGATTTACAATATTACTCATTTAACAACAAAGTATTATCTACTTACTTGAAAAGTAATACTACTTATTTGGTACTTCAAAAAATATTACTAATTTTTTAAAATACACAACTATTTTTTTAGTTAATAAAAAATATTGTAGATTCGAGTAATGCACAAGAAATTCCCTCTATAATATAAGTTAAAGATTAACAAGATTGAATAAAAATCCACATATTTATTCTGATGGACATCATTCAGAGTGGTTGGATAGATAATGCATCAATCTAATTTTACATTTATCTGAGGACTCACTTTTAGATTAAGTAAAGTGAATCTACAATTTCTGAAATGTACTATACTTTCTCTCTCCCTCTCTCCAATTTCAATAAGTGCTTCATGATAAGTCAATTAATTAAAATTACAAAACTATGTTTTAATACATACTCATACAAATAATTTTACAATAAACGATTTTAAAGTAAATACAAGATTTATTATTTTATATGAATTCAAACAACCTAAGATTTATATAACTTTGTCCCGTACCCATAAACAAACACAGCCTCAATGAATGACTAAACAACATGAGAGATGACAACATTCAATTATTTTTTTACTTAAAAATTATTATTTTTACTCTAAAAAAGTAATTATTTTTTATTTGGTATTTTCTGGAAAGGTTGCAAATGTTGTTACATGATTAACTATGATTAGAAGCTCAAGTATAAAACAACACAATGCAGTAAAAGTAGATGCCTCATTTGTTAGCTACATTACATGGTTCTCCTACATTCGTAAAAGTTATAAATAAACAACAAAGCACCAACTTCAAAATAAGTGAAGTTTTTCTAAGCTTTTTTTTTTTTTTTTTACATTAATAAATGGAGTTTTACAATTTTCAAGGCAGGTAAGAATGTTTTCCATATTTATCTTTAATTCTTCTTGTAAATATATATATATATATATATATATATATATAATGTATTTTTTCCAACTAACTATTAACATCCCTTTCCCAATAATATATTAGGTATTTGATTATGTTACTTACTATGTGAAATTTTTTAAAACGTTAACTGGAGCAAGTAATGAAAACTTTGTTTTTAGTTAATAAAATCAATTTCGCTACCAGAGATACAATCAGTCAGGTGAACCTACCCTCAATCGTATTCTTGAATACGTGGGCAATCCGACGGCGCACCTGCATGCATGAAATGTGTGTTGTCACTAGTACTTTCATCGGAGGAAACCATGTCTTCACTGAGCATGTCAACATCCTCCTCATAATCCAAATCGTCTGAAGATTCTTCATCCTTGTGTTCTGAAAGTTCTGAAAGACCTGAAAGACCTATCGAGCTTTCTCCCGTAGTCAAGAAATTGATGTCGCTGATTGGTCCGAACTGCTTTGGTGCATTTTTGGGCCGGCAATCCAGGACTGAGTTGGGATCTCGATCCTTTGGATCACCATAGAGTGCAACATGCCTGTTATATAGCTCCAGTTCCTTCTCAGCAATAGCAATAAACTCTCTCACTGATTCTAGTGATTGTTCATATTTTGATTTTTCCAGTGCCTGCAGAAGATATAAGTAATCAGCTACGAGATATGTATCAAACAAGAAAAACAAGATGAGTGATAAAAATTAAAAAAGAAAAACATAAAAGTTGAACCAATTTTCACCTGAGATGAAGAACATTAGAGGATCTCTCTCTCTCTCTCTCTCTCTCTCTCACACATACAAACTGATAGATACTAAACAGGTGGTGCAAGATCAAAAACCTCAAAGAACAACAACAAAATGTGACATAAACCTACTAGCAGCCTCATATACTGAATGAAATGCATTGCACTCATAACCAATAAAGGAAGAATTTCAGACAGAACTATTAACTCAGACGAATTTAGAAGCATACCCGTTTTTTTGATAGAGTGTCGACTGGCGACATGACCTTAGGCTGCACATAGTTTTTACCTCGATAAAAGATAATGGAGTCTCCTTTAACTTGGATTGGAATTCCACCACTCAGCCTGGCAATTTCGTTTGCATATTCTTGTACTTGCCCAGGCTTGAAAGGTCTGCAAATGACTTCAACCGTTTCATGTTTCTTCCAATGCATATGCATATTAAGAATAACTCCTCCAAAGATGCCTCTTCTTCCAACTGGAACGTAGTTGGACCTTTTCTGGGCCATTTTCTTCATATAAAAGCGTTCCTCACCTGTTAACTCCTGGGGTTCAACCACAGGTCCCTGAGCTTTGGGAACTTCATACCTCTTCAGCCTCTCAATTAATAAGGCTTCCTTGGTTCTTGCCTGAAATCAACTTGATAAATCATGAAATAAACATGTATACTTCATATGGTACAAATCATTGATGGAAAACTAGGTTTACTCAACAGATGAACTCCATACTTAACACAACACAGACTGTAGGCACTGCATCAAAACAATACCCAAATGGAACATCGATATATCAAGAATAAACTCGTCATCTTGCTTGCTCATTCTATCTTAACATCAAGAGAGACCTATTTTTTTTGTAAATTGGTAAATACTGTTAGCAATAAGAAGCTATCCTGAATACCATCACATATATGAGTTGTATCCAAAATCATCATTTTTTCATTTTACATCATAAAGACATTTACTAATAGGCACATCAACTCATGGCAGAAGTATAAAAAAATAGACCTAGTTTTACTAAGCAAGAATATACAATTCTGTCCTTTAGATACCACCCATGAGAACAAATGATTGCATCAATTGCATCAATAGTAACAAATCAAATAACAAAATACATTGGAACAACTGAAATTTCTGTGACGCAAAACAGTAATACTCCTCTAACATAAAATATTACTGTAAATCAATTTGAAGAGTTTGGCTCTTACATGTTCAAGCCTGTGCTTGATCCTCTCTTCCGCAGTAGCAAATTTCCTCTTGCGTTTAACTCCAAGACTTCTTGGATCTCTCTTATTGGCAGCCTTTCTTTTCTGCTTCTCTCTCTTCCTCTGAAGCTTCAGTTTCTTCTTTGTCTTCCACTTCTGCTTCTTTGGAGGCTCAACTTCATGGATCTCAAACTTGGGCTTTCCCTCTTCTGATATTACCACATTCACTGACCCATGACTAAAGCATCTATGTTGCCAGAGCCAAACTACATGCTGAAAATTTTGTGGGTTTTGATACAGTTGTGATGAAGGCCTTAAGAGAGTAAATATTGGTTCTGGTTTCAGAAGAATTTGCCTGATGGTTGAATAAAAATAAACACAGATTTCATAAATAATAAATATATAAAGTAGCAAAAGTAAGCATTATGGTTGCAGCTTACAGTTTCTAGATATATATTGGCGGAGAGAAATATCACAAAAATGTAGCAGAAGAGACCGATAGAGTATACCTGAAAGAGATGGAACGGTGGAGAGCTGCAGATGCTCTGCAGACAGTTCGGAGCAGGTTTGCCATTTGACAAAGACATTGACCTTTTGCCTACCTGCGGCTGCATAATTTCCAGGCAAGATAGAGAATTCGTTATTTGTGGCAATAATCTTATCAAGAAAGAATATGTGTGTACAACAGAAAGTGTAACTACCCAACCCTTGAATTCTCCAATTCCAGGATGGAAAGTAGAATGTAGCACTAACTTCTAACAAGCATTTTGTCAAACAGGTAGGTGAACAAAACTCATAACACAGATACGCAGAACTCGTAGAAGTAGTTCTAATTCTCAACCAAGCCACAATTCTGAAAACATTCCTTTCACATTCAAACAGACAAAATCCACCAAATTAACCCTTTACTAATAGAACCGAGATCTCAACTTATATAAATGGCACAACAAGAGAAAGCTGAACCTCCGCAGTAATATTTTTTGCCCTTCCAAACCCACTTAACTTAAACAACAAAGTCTGTTTCGTAAGATAACCAGGCCTCTGTCACTTCTCCATAATTGAGCAACCCAGGAATTTTTTTTCATAATGTGAATCCCAAGATTCTGAATCTAAGCAACCCATAAAAAGAGCCCATGTTCAAAACTAGTAAACTAAACAAAAAAAAAAAAATGAAGCAGTTCACAAATGAATGCTGTAACTAATTACCAAAAAATTAACGAATGATTATCGGTTGATAAAGAGTTGAAGGAGCAGAATTCTGACTGACCTAAACGAAGCGGGGTCAGAAGGGCCGCGGAACTTGAGGGTTTGATCTGGAGAAATCATTTGCTTATGCTTCATACGAATTCAGTGGGGAAAGTGAGACTGCAGGGGGAGCTCAAGTGTGTAATAAAATCAACAAAAATATAATGAAGCTAATATTATTTTTTATTGTCAAATTAGACATCCTAAAAAATTATTAATATATATAAATAAATTTAATAATAAATATTTATTTATATTTCAATAAATTAGAAATAATTTTTTTGAAAGAAAAAATAATTAATTAGTCAAAGATTAACAATAATTTCTTAAAAATATTCTACTTCTAAAAATAACTAAATAATTATTATTTTAAAACTTCTTTTATTATATAGAAACCTAAAACACATTCATTTTTATAATATAGATTTATTGTGTTGTATTCTCAAATAAACATAGAAAATTAAAGGTGGCCCTATTAATACGGAATGAAAAACGAAGAACCGAATTTATTTATTTTTTATCACGTCAAACTTTGAGTTATTTTCTTTCGAAAATGCATTATGCAAATTCTCAATATGACAATCAATGTTTTATAAATCTATCTAAATATTTAAATAAGGTGACTTCAATGGTCCTTTCTATTGATCTTTACTTTTATCTTTCTTTTTTTTGGAGTTCTCGTTCTTAATCATTTCTCTCTTCTAGCAAAATTAATACTCGCGTAAGCATAATTAATTCCACCTGGATTATAATGGTGGGTGGAGCGATTTTTTGTTTTATAAATACCTAACTAGCCTGTAAAACGTCGTTATTCTTAATTTTTTTATTCTACATCATAAGTTACAATTATGGTGACAAATTATGAACTTTAAATCATGAATTTTTACACCTTTTTTTTCTGAATTTATAATGATAATGATGTATATTTTAGTTTGAACTTTAAATTTAAATTATAGTAATGATACTATATTCAATTAAGTATCGAACATATAATTTTAGAAGAGTAGTCGTAACATTATATTGTTCTTACTCTCTTCGACATGTTCCACTAATATAGACCTAAAACAACTTAATATTAACATAGATTTCTTACAAGAGATCAAACTCCAATTATTCAAAACATGTGCATACAAATATTTTTAAAAATAAAATATTTCATGAAAAATAAAATTTTTGGCATTCAATATGAAAAATGGTGCACCCAACTTCCATTTCTACTGAATAAAAATATTTACTGAATGCACACATTATTTCAGATATAACAAGAAATCTAATATCTGTAGTAACTCCAATAGTGAGAAATGTAGTGAAACCCAAGAATAATTCTATGGCTGATGAATGCATCGTTATAAAAAATAAAAAATAAAAATCTCATTTCGAAATAAAATAAAAAACCTAGATTACGAATTATGAGCAATAAACACGAGGTTTCAAATGCAAAAACTTAATTTTAAAAACAATTTCAACTTCAAGTAATATACTTCGAAATTAACAATCTGTCACATCCTAGACTAAACATTAATATATTAATTGGCTAATTGGCCAAGAGAAAAAACCAATAAAATTATTTTCATTTAACAAAATTTGAATCTCGAGCAAATGCTGGTTCGATATTGGATTCAAATACTCAAAAATTTACTCGTGTTTGATCAAGTTTGTTCAAGCATATTGAATTTATAATCAAACAACACTACTTTTTCTTCCCAAAAATAAATAAATAATAAATAGAAATCTATTATGTAATAGAATTCCATCAGAAATGACAAATCTTGTAGTAGAAATTTAGTCATAGGGGAACAGAACCATTATAGAGTAAATATCAGACAACCCACAAACTAAACAACAAAACACTGCACACCACATCTAACAAAATATATCACATGAACTCTAAGTTGAAACAGGCATAGTTTCAACTGATCCTTCCACATCCTGTTAAGTAGTTTGTCTGAGTATTTAAACCCCGAAAATCTGCTACTAGACAGTCCATTCATCAGTGCATCAAGAACAGGGCTTACCTTCTTCGACCTCCTTTCCCTTTCTTCGACTTCTTATCCTTCTTGCCCTTTCCTTTGCCCTGGCTACATTCAGCATCATGTTTCCCGTCATTGGTTACAGCACTAGCTGAATCCTCGGTTTTTTGATCTGCAGTACCACGAGTTCTGTCTGGAATTTTCTTGTTATCAATCTCTTCTGAGACATCCATTTCAGTATGATTGTTCTCCATGGTGAGCTGACTAAGCAATGTGTCTAGTTGAGGCTGCCTTGCCTCTAAACTCTTTAACTGTCCTCCAATTTCCAACAGGGCCTTAAAATCGAAGGCACTGCAGTCATACGTCATCATGATTTAAGGAGATTAATTATACACTCCAGATATAATCCACAGAAAGAAATATGTCATGTAAATATAAATCACACAAGAAAGAAGAGTTGCTTGGATAAGAAACTAATCGTCCTAACCAATTTAGTGATGTCTCAAATCTCCTGGACTAAAGCTGAGATAATACGATGTATGTGGATTTGGCAGAAGGAAGAATATTATTGTATTACGTAACTACTGAAGCCCAATTGTCAACACTTTCATTAGGACTTAGGATAACGGTAATCAGAACCAAACTAATTTGAAAAATCAGACAGCAACTATAATTATATCAGATCCTACCTATGACAACAAAATTCATCGAATTTTCTAGTGACGAACCTTGTAGCGAACAAAGAAGAGATCGTGTTAAGTTCCTCAACCATGCTGGTGGCATCACACAACAAATCTGTGTCTTCACCAGAATGAGACCTTTGTTCAGTTAACTGTGCCACTGCAGTGGTTACAAACTTTATATGCTCAATGACTTCTTCGACCTGAAAAGGAGAAGTAACATATCAGCTACATGTTCCATATCAACCAAAAAAATTTCAGATCACATCGAATTTTATATTACCTTCTTTCTGAAGTCAAGTCTCTTCAAATCCCCATCATCTCCATTTTTGGGTGAATCGAGCGCATCAGACATTTCACGAATAAGACCCCACTTTACTTGCAACTTCCCTTTTACAAATTCTGGACTCATTTCTTGATCAGTTTTTGATTTTGTTTCTGAAGATTGCTCAGTGGCATGCATATCTTCATCACCGACAACAGGAGAAGCCCCTATGCCACTAGATATAAGCGAATTTCTTTCTACAGTAGTCAGCTGGCAATGGGACGTTTCGGGGCTCCTAGGAAAGAGTGCTTTCATGATTTCATTTTTGCATGAGAAAGACCTCATGTCAAGAAAAACAACATCAGGGCATACAAACTTGAGATTATTCTCATTTGAAGCTACAATCACAAGAGGATCACCAATAACTTTGAATGCACTAGCAATTGCAGCCACAGATGAATTACGATTCGGCCTTCTAGATTGAAGAGCTTCACAGAATTTTATTGGGAGCTGTGATCTGATGTGAGGTATGCGTAGCAACTCAAAAGGGACATTGAAGGAGAAACTTGAGTTCAGACATGATAAACACAGAATCATAAACAATCTTAACATAAGCACCGGAAAATAGTATTTGCAATCGATTTTCCGAGTACTAATCCATTCACTTGTAACCAGACCATTAGAAAGACATTCCTGAACCACGCTGACAACAAAATTAAAGATGGTTGTGGAATCAGATTTAGTGTTTGTGACCAAACCAGCACTTGGATTGGCATCCTGTGGCAGACACGTTAAATATTCAACCAACGAAGACTTTGTAGTGAAAAAGTAACCTTGAGAGTAAGGAACCATAATCAAAAGTCTTTCCACAAGATAAAAGAAACAACTCGGAGATATATAGTCATACGCCCTCCAGTGAACATTATATGTTTCTTCCAATGCCTTGTGGAACTCTTGACTCAAAGCTTTCTGAGAGAATCTCAACGGAATTGTTGAAACTTCTGATACTGCACCTCCTTTAGATTCCTTCGGAGAATTTGACTCCATGCCTCCATTGAGATTCTCAACAAATGACTTCCAATGTGTGTCCTTAGAAAGCCTTTCAGCAATTCTGTCAAAGAGGTCATGCTTGGGCATTCTAGTTCCTAGCATTATCATCATTGATCGTCCAATTTGCCCAAAAGTGAGTACACCCTTTGTACTGATATTTCTAGAAACAATTTCTTCAAGCAACTTCTTGGATAGTTCAGTTTCTTTCAGAGATATCATTTTTTCCAATAAAACTTCTCGAGGGTCCAATGGGAAAACATACTCAAAGTATTTGGTGGATAGTAGTAGAAAATCTTCCAGCTTCCTATCTTCAAACTTCTTTGTGTTGATCGATTTTGACTCGAGGAAGAACTTTGCTATGTCAAAAATTTGAAGCAAGCATATACTTTGGCTGTACTTGGGTAAGCGCTTCAGCCCAAAAGTCTTAAAAAGTTCTTGGAAAGCTTCCAATACTCTGAGTCCAACAGAAACTAATTCTTGATGCCAATACTTTTGAGCAGCAGATGCAAAATGGCGAGCTTCAAGAGTCATGACCTTTCTGTTCTGCCTCACTAACCCTTTATCAACATCTCTAACCCATGAAGCATCAGGGTTCATCAAATGCATGGAGACACAAGAATTATCAAGCGACCTCACTCCAAAGTAATTAAGACAGAACTGGAAGGTACTTTCGGATTTGATGAAACCTGACCTCTCAAGTCCATCAAGACATTCTAAGATATTCAAACAATGTACCTTCCATAAGTTCCAAAGATAAAACAGTGTTCCACCAGAAACTTGATTCCTCGAAATTCTATCATCAAATGACCTTGCGTCAAGGTGCAATTCAGGATCACACTCATACTTGGGTGGATTCAATTGAACATGTAAATCTAGAAGTTTATGAACAGCGAGAACTCCACCAAGTGGAGTATTAAATTGCCTTGAATCACTGTAACACTGCATCAAGGCAGACAAGTTCTTCTGCTCATATAAGAGTATTTTAACCTCAGCACAAATAGATGCATAAAAGGTTTCAGAAACCTTTTGTGCAATGGACATAGCTCTATTCAAAAGCTCCACCTTTTGTGGGAATGACTTCATTGGCCAGCCTCGATTACCAGATACCCAGAGACAATTAGAAAGTACATAAGAAACAATGAGTAAGGAGGCATTAGCAAATTGTTCTGCCTTTTCTAGCAGATCGATCTCATGTAGAATATCTCCCAGACCCTTTGCAATCTCAGCAGCCTCATTGAAATTTCCCAACTCTTCCTCCAAAACCATAAGCTCTTCAAGGCAGTCCAAAGACTTTAAGAAGCTCCGTTTGGATTCATTTGAATTGAAAGCTCGAACAAACTTCAATAGAGACGCATTGTCCTTTGCCTTGTAACATTCAGAAGCAGAGTTTTCCAGAAACTCCTGCGCAATTTTTTCGATCTCCTTCAATCGAGCCATAATGACACTGTTAAATGATGCTTGCTGTTTCCAGTACTCAATAGATTGCAAACCGAGGTCAAAACAATTTCCTTTGGCACAAGCTGACAAGCACTCTCTGACAAAGTTTCCCTTGGCATAAATTCTGCCTGCATAGACATTCAAAATTTACAAAATGCTGGAAAAAATACAATACTTAGCACTTCCAAAACTTGATGGAATCGAGTTTCCACCTACATAAAAGCTTCAACCTCCTAAAAATTATCAACTTTCTGCTTTGTCACAACCTAAAGCTCCAAAAAAAAGGGCCTAAATAATCCACAATGATAAAACAAAAGCCATTGAATATGCAATAATATAGGCTTCTAAAATTAAGAAGAGAAGGGAGAGCTTTTCACCAGGTCTAGTTATGTACATAACAAATTGTCCAGAATTTCTTTTTGTGTCAGCATGAAGCTGTAATTAGGATTTAGGGGAATCATCTTCTTTGGTGTCTGCATGATTTTAGGTGTGAATGGGGGATTAAGCCCTTTGTGCCTACTTTATTTTATTCATGATTTAGAGTATCTAAGCTGGTGGTTTTTCTTTCACTAGAATTGAACTTCAAGAAAGCAAATAAATTGACTCCAAACAAATTTCCCTAGCAAACTTTTGTGAAGACGGTTCAAGTGCCGTGTGTGTCTATAAGGATCATTGATCTTCAACTTACCTGCTCTTTCATAATCCCCCAAGTCGTAAAAACATTCTGCTGCAGATTCAACACGATCAATGGAATCAAATATTTCTGCAGCCTGTCTAAGCATTATATTTGCCTCTTCAGTATTCGAACCACGTAGACTTTCAGCTGCAGCTCTAAGTCCAGAAGCTTTCGCCCTTTTCTCCCACATTTCTTCACCTGCTTTCTCAAAGCACATTATTGCCATCTCGTAATTTTTTTCCCAAAAGAGCTGCAAAAATGCATTCAAACCAATATTGAATAATAATTAAAGAAATAGAAGAAAGAAAACAGAGAAAGAACAGCACACCTTCATTCCCTGTTCTTTCCACTCCTCAGGACTGCTAGCCCGTTGCATTGCTTCTGCGAGGGAATCATCTATTTTTCTCACTTGCACAAGGCACAACCTTCTCCAATAATCAAGCATAGGCTTACAGAGTTCTACATTATTTTCACAAATCCATAATCTTTGCCTCGTTCGAGTAATTGCCACATATAGTTGTTTCAATTCAGAGCACAAGATATTGTGTCTTGACTGACTAAAACTCGGAAAGGACTTCGGAGAATCCCCATTGAGAAGATCTTTTTCTTTCAAGAATTCATACACAACTCGCCATTGGTTACTCAAAGGTGAGGAACCAAAAAAGTTGTATAAGAGAACATCCTAAAATATGCAATAAAAGATTAAGATATCAAAATGTGATATCAACAAATATTATAAACAAGTAACATTATAGATTGATTGTAATGACTACAACAAATTATAACGACCAAGCAAATTAGATAACATACATCTTTTCTTCATCTGATTAACACAAGATATCAACTATCATCATAAAAATGCATACAATATATCAGGTATTTGACAATAAACGTAATAGCAGTTAGAAGGTTTACTCTCCTACAACCATACTAAGTTATGACCAAATAAAAGATACACCAGCATCATCCATATCAGTTCAACCCAGATAGACACATGAATGAGACAATAATAACATCAAGCAGCATAAGATAGCATGGTTGAAGAAAGGGACAACAAAAAAATGACAAGGATGAAGAGAATACTAACCTGAAACTCAAGACCCTTGCACTCCAGTATAGTCAGAACAAGAGCTTGCTGACCAATACAGCTAGATATTTCCTTTCTTGCAGAATCATCCCGAACGAGAATAACCTGGTCAGCACCAAAACCCACCCATTTCCCACCACCCTTTCCGCTATGTCCAAATATAGACATAATCAAGTTCTCATCACTGCCAGGCTCAATGACAATAGGAGACTCACCATATATAAAACTAGTCTCTGGAGCCAATGAGTCAATCGATTGTGGGAAATAATGGTAAATAAGATCTATTACACTCTGTGCTAATCGAAGTACTCCGGTATGAGTACGGAAATTCTGAGACAAATTAAATTTATCAGATATGAGCCCTTTTTCTTTTCGTCCTGAAATATCACAGTTTCGTGATTTCATGAGAAATTCCTTATAGAACAAAGATCTGATATCTTCAAACCTAAAGTCAATCCCTCTTGCAATGGTCTGTGCTGTATCACCAGAAAATACAAATCCTTCATCAACATTTTTACAGATATATCTGAAGAGGCAGATCTGCCTCATGCTGAGGTCTTGTACTTCATCAATGTACACAAAATCCATTTTGTCGCCAAGAAGATCTGTGTTCTTGAGTCGGAGATGAATGTCATTCACAAAATCAGCAAGATCAAAATCACCAAACTCCAACTTCATGTTCTCATAGTCCTCAAAAATGTCAAAAATCACACCCCTCGTCTCCTCACTTAAATTGGATGCCCTACTCTCTGACAATGATATGTAGTCGTGCCTACTTCGCCTGCAATCACATGCTCCACTTTCTTGTAGACCTCCTTTAATATGTGATAGTATTTCAGTGAAAACTCTTGAAGCATCAAGATTCTTTCTCAGCTTTTCATTAAAATGGGGCCAGTATAAAGACCGAAATCTGTCATAAGTAACCTCATTCTTCCTCATGAAATTCTGCAGCGCAAATGATCTTCTACCTTCATATTGACAGAAATCTCTTACATAGTGAAACCTCTGAAAATATGAATTTCCCAGAGTACCATCAAGCATCATTAGAAACTTCTGAAATGTGATTATTAGAGGGTACTTTTCCTCTTGAATGCCAAGAAACGTGTCAGGAATATCCTTAAATTGAGCCATTTCATCAATATCAGCCATACCAGTGAAGTTGTTACTTCCAGAGAAGTTTCCAGTAGTAAAGCTGTACATATTAAAAACATTCAAAACATCATTGCAGGAACAAGAACAAACCATTCCTAAATTTTTAATATAGAATCAATAAAAATGTTGCGGAAAGTATTATGCAAATCTGTATCTTTATGTGAGGGAGTAGGGTACTAAAACAAGGAAAGGTAAACAGTGTTCCATGTATGCTAATACTTAAAAAAAGGTCAAAAGGTATTTGTTAATGTCAACATATTTTAACTTCAATTTTTTGGTAATAGAAAACTCTAGCAGTTGCATTGATATTGGAGAACAAAATGAAACTAAGCATAAAAAGAAGTCGACACAGAATATGACACAAGCTTATTTAAGTATAGTGAAACCCGTCAGACCTACACTTGCTTATTTTGGTTGAATAGAACACAGTCATCATAATTTCAACTGCTACAAATTATCCTCAGTGATTGTTTATTACTGCTTTACCAATATAAGCAGCTAAAGGATAGGAATTCAAGAAAAACAAGCCCAATATAACTTCTAAAAGTTGGTCATCTAGACATTCTATCATCAAAATATCAAGCTTCTAATGTGAAAAGCCATCACAGTTCTATTTCTTTGTCCAATATATTAAGTTGTCAGTCGACATGGTATAAAGAGATACAGCAGACTTGCACTCTAAAGTTGAAGGATGAAGTGAAAAATAGGATGAACACACCTTTTCAGCTGAGATACATGATTTTTGACAGCATAACAGAGTTTTGGACTCACGGTGACAAAAAGTTGGTGCAAGGTAGTCCCCATAGATTTGCCAACATACTGATCCCCATCAACTTTATCACTGCTATGCACATTGTTATCAGCTTCAACAGAATCTCGTGAAGCAATGCAGTATTGTTGAAGCTTCTGGTACAGCTTCATAGTCAAAATAGTTGTTTTCCCAGTGCCAGATCTACCTAGTATGAAGCTGCTTCTCGGAAAATTTATTATCTCTCGCTCCTGATCGGTTACCTCAAACGGCAAATCCATTTCTCTACCCTCATGGTCAGAAAGCAAATGATTCACAGCACCAAGTGATAATGAATAAAATTTCATCAACAGCAAGCTTTCACTCACTTTAGAATTTTCGACGTAGCTTCTGCAGTCAACAGAGCTAGCACTTGCAACGGTGCTTAATTTGGTATTACTGGGATTCTTGAAGCGGATTATTTCACTAGAAAATGGCCAACTCTTTGGCACCTCTAAATTTCTGTAAAAGAAATAAAAATAATAGAATTAGTTTTGTCAATTTGACTACAACAATGTAAAAGCAAAATTCAACATGCTCACAAGCAAAATTCACAGTTAGATGTGAAACATGCAGAGCATATGGATGTTGATTTGTTAAACATGATCAACTAGTTTCATTATAATTACAAAGCCGAAATGAAAATATTTCATGCAACTTGAAACTTTGTCAACAAATATGTAGTTTTCCTCACCAAACTAGGCAAATCACAAGACAATATAATTGGATCCAACAAAGCATAATTAAAATGACATACCTCTCAAACTTCTTCTCATTGCAGCGATTGATGAAATCATCCATATACATAGAAAATATGTTGTCAAGTCGTTTGAACAATTTTGCGGTCTCACTCACGGGCACTATGTCCCACACTTTCAAAACTTGCTTGTAGGTGGTGTCCTTCACTATATCAATGGAGCAAACAACATAGTATTTATCAACTTTAAATTCTTTCAAAATATATTTAGAGTTATCGCATTTCCTGTCCACATTTATTTTATTAGGCCGCCAACCACTTGCAAGCTTGAGTAAAAACTGTATGACCAACTTTTGAATCCTGGAGAATTTCAGTTTCTGAAAAGATTTTCGGAAGTTATCGCTGAATAAAACCTGAAAATTCACAATATAGATTGTTAGGGGGGGGGGGGGAACTCAACAGCCAGGGCATCTATAAAATAAAAATAAAAAAACATAATTTATAGTGCAAACTGCAAAAAAGGAAGAAAAAATGTTTACAAAATGGATAAAGAGGCAAATGTGATAGAAAGAGTCAATAGTTAACTCAATTTTATTCACAATATAGTCTAGGACAGAGATGAACAAATTTAGTTGAACCAAGACAAGCAATAGATCAGAATACCTCTTGAAAATCTTAGACGACTTAACTATAAGTGAGAGAGACCCTTATTCGAAGTTCGCATGAGCAATGCGTGTCATAAAAAATTCTATGCAGCAACAAGAAACTTACTAAGAATATAATTAACAGTCTAATACCTGCCATCTTGCATTTTTGAAATGTATACTCTCCTCACTAAGAAGATCATCAAGTTCTTCCAACTCTTTCTTCACATCTATAATAGTTTTCCCAAAGTCCCGATCTTCATCAGCATTGAAGAAACACTGTCGATCTTTAGCATCAGATACTAATGCTTCCCAAACTGAATCACTTTTACTCAAAGTTCTTTCATTTCCTAATACCCAGAGACAATGACTAGAGGAAAAATGGGGAAAACAATCATGATCTATATTGAACTGAGAAATTAGATAAAAATATTAAAAATGTGATTGCATACCGAGCTCTTGTCAAAGCGACATTGGTTCTTTGAGGACTAGACAAGAAACCAATAGATCCACCTTTGTGAGACCTTACAGTTGATAAGATTATGATATCTTCTTCTCCACCTTGAAACCCATCAATTGACTTCACCTTAACTGTGAACCTTTCAAGGTTATCATACTTAGGTAGAAGCTTATCTTGGATTGCTGCAACTTGAGCAGCATAAGGAGATACCAAACCAATACTGAGTTTCTCTTCTGAGCTTTTCCATGCTGTTCATAAATACCTCAATGAAAACATAGTAATAACAATAGATATCTGCCTATGGCATGTGTACTGTAAGACCCACAAAACAGGTACATGCATCATTAAAATCATCATACGGCCAAAAAATCGAAGGGTCGCATCAAACCAAAAACTTTGGTTAACTATCTATTACCTACCATGCTATTAGGCATTAACACTACATTTTTTACCAAAGAGCAAAACAAGAATCTATTTTGGATGAGAACAAGCATGCTTACATGCAATCTTACTAAGTTTAGACATTCAATCAATTCAAGGGTTTTAGGGTTCATATTCTCAACTGATTTAGATTGACGGAAAGTTTCAATACTTTAGAACTTTATGAGCTAGTTTTGGATTAATATTACAGTTTTCAAATCCTATGCTTGATGCCACAGGGTCCTTCTATGTTTCAAGTCATGGAATTTTAAGTTTAATACAAAGAGTTGAAATTCACCCAGGAGTAAATGCTTCCTCAAAGGTTCAAATAATCCATAAATCCTATAACAGCCACTAAAATATTGAAATAGACAATTGGATTTTATGGTACACAAAAAGGCAACTTTTGTTGTTGGAAACATTAGAGGTAAAATCAGAAAAGAGAAACCACTATGTAGCAGTTTGAAACATATCATACCTTTGAAGAGTTTCTGCACTAGCTTCACAATCACTGCAACCTCAACCATGTTTCTTCTACTTTGTCCAACATCGTCCACTTCCTCTCTGCCACCAGGAATATTTATGAATGAATAGGGGCCAAACATTCTGTCTTGAAGATAGCGTCTCTCGTAGCTTTTATTCTGCACATTAGGGGCATCCAATATCTGGCCATAATAGAAATTTGAATTTGGAAAGCGACTTATTGACGGATGCATCCTATATTGCACATTAAGCAGATACTTCGAATGACCCATTGAGCTCAATCTTTCAAACAAACTTTTCCCAAAACCAGCTTCTTCTGAAATCTGTTTAAAAACAAATCAATAACACTATTTAAAAACCTGTCACTAAACAATACGTGATGAATTGGTGGATCAATAATAACCTTGCTGGTTACTGTAGCTGGTAGTTGACATTCATCGCCAACCAGGATTGCATGCTGCACGCCGGGGAGCTGAAGCGCTATAGTTGTTTCACACTCCTTTACCTGAGCAGCTTCATCAATGACCAGAAATTGAAAAGGCTCCATATCAACTGAATGCAGCTTGAAAGAGGATGAAATTGTGCAAAATATCAGAGAAGCCCTCTGGAAACAGAACTCTTTAGTTGAAGTTTTAGCAGTAACAAGTGGAAGGCCAAGTTTACACAGAGAATCCTGAAGAGATTTCAGAATGGACAGGCACTGGCTTCTGAGATACTGTAAGGATGATGTATCCAATTCAGAACCAACCATTACTCGTTGTAGAAAGATAGTCTCTAAATCATTAGATGTCATGCTACTGTCTTCAAACAACATCATTTCAAGAGCTTCAAGACGAGAAATAAGCTGCACTACTCTTTGACTGTTCTCCTCTTGAATGAAACTTCTAGGTAAATGAGTTAAGAGTACTAACATGCACTCCCTGAGAGGTGACGCTACATGTGTGAATCGCTCTCTAGCAAACTCCAAGAATGATTTGGATCCAGACTGATGAGTATCATCATGTAGACATTCTTCTCCTTCAGACTGTTGAAAAGATTCATGAAGACGTTCTTCTCCTTCAGACTGCTGAATATCATCATGAGAACATCCTTCGGCATTGATTTTCTCATTAACCACAAAGATTCGATACTGGGAAACACAATCTTCAAGAAAATCAAGCATGGATGAAACACAATGCTTCCAACCAGTTAATGGTACTAAGCACTTTATAAGCCTCTTAACACGATAATCCAAAAAGATCTCCTGAATTTCTGAACCAACCTTCAGATTATCCTTATTCCCAAAGATGAGCATGTCTCCCAAAGGACAAGACAAAAGGCTCTTATCACTTTCAGTTTTAAATGAATTTCTCACTAGTGCTGCAACTCGAGAGGCCAGTTCCGTGATTGCAATATTTGTTGGAGCACAGATAAGAGTCCTCACATTCATTTTTAAGAGAATATAAAGCATACAACTTAAGGTCAACGTCTTGCCAGTCCCAGGAGGGCCCCATATGAGTTCAATAAAAGGCTGGTGACTGCATCCAATTTTGCGTAGAGAAGCCAAGATTGCCCCACATTGTGATTCATTTAACTTGGACAATATAGCCGATCCAAATTTCTCCTCCACTTCGCTGTTGCATTTCATAGGACAAAATTCACAAATTTCCTGACCCTGTTGTAAGATAAAACAATAGTTAAAAATCAAGAGCAAGTCTTGCCTGCACAGAAACTGAACAACACAAGCATGGATCAATTAGCTAAATCTAGAAGAATTCCCTAAGAAAAATATACATTTTTCGAAACGTTCTAGACAGAAATTTCTGATGTTCTAAACCAATCAACCTAACCATCAAAAACAATTGCTTCCATGCAAGACTGACAAAGGAAAGAAAAAAATATTTGGGATTCATGAGAGAGACAAACTAAAGAATATTAACCATTACTTCATAAAAGTTGACAACAGAAGCATATCGAAAACAGACAGCAACTATAGCTGCACATGAGTGATTCGGATAAAAAGTAGCATGGAATGGTAGAATGGGGTTCAGAGGGGAGGCCAAAATAATGCACTCCATAAGCCAAAAAAAGCAATAAAGAACAAAAACACAAAAGAAACATGAGAAGGCATACAGCAGAACAAACTACAGGTTATTGGTATTACCACTGAATGTGGTGTCTCCACAATTATACATCCTAAAAAAAATAGATTTATAATACCAACATTGAGTACCAAAAAAATTTGAAAGCAGGATGCATACCAAAAAATCATTCCTGGTTAATAATTTCTCTATGATCCTCAGATTTCGACGCATTCTCAATGCATTCCATATTCTTTTCTGTGTTGTCAAGTTCGCCAAGTGAACCACAAATAGAGACTTGCTCTGTTGATCTACAACTTCAATGTCACCAGCTGTTTTAAGTTTGAAACCATAGGATGTACAATCATCACCACTTTCATCCTCAGAAATTCTCCATACTGATGCAAAGGTATATTCCCAGCCAGCACGTTTCAGGTCAGAAGCACTTTCAGGTTTTATGGCTGATAGCAGAACAAGATCACCAGGCAATGTTCTGTAAGGCTCCTTGCCGCGATCACTGATCCTGTTCTCCCAGCGGTCAACTTTAACATCATACAATTGAGTGTCATGTTTAAACTCTTTGAACAAAAGTACTTCAGCATAAGGCGCTTTATATACAGTTTCCAGGGCAGAAGCAAGTTCAGAACGTGTTTCTTCTAATAATGGGAAGACATATGAAGCAAGATACTGATCCACACTTTCAAATGATTCAGGTATCTTCTCAACCTAAATTGGAAGGAAATTAATATTAGAAAAAGCAAACTGATTATCCAATATAGTATGTAAATATCATGTACTTGGAGAAGCAAAGTTAGTTTACCTTAAGAAGAAGCATATAATCTACTTGGTCACTACGCACGAAACTTGTTACCCATTCTAAGTCCACTTCTACTTTTTTCATGATAATAAGTTCATCAAGACATTGATTTTTTTTATTAATGGAAAATTAAAACAAATTAACTTCTCTCACCCATTTCCTTTCATCATTCTTCCAAATAGTTTGCACCACCAGTGCAAGCAAAGCGTAATCCTACACTTGAACCAGTAGATTAATCTGAAAATTTAAAATTTTGTTTCAACACATTCAGTATCGACGCTTTCTTTTTAAAATTTTCCAGGTTTTGATTAGGTTGAAGCACCAGCCAGTATCATCTTATACTAAACAACACTAGGAACATCAAAATAACATCTCTAACACTGTAAGCGCTACCCAATAATGATAAACTAAAGGAAAGCAAGCTCGAAAGTCTTCACTCTTCAGACGCTGATTAAAAACCCAAAAAGAAGCAAAACAGTCACAGTTGAGGCCAGAAACCAAATCGCAGTCATCAACACACTGATCAATTGTTCTAGTCAACGCTGAACTAGTTTCATCATATATTCGCCATTCAATCTGATTAAATGAGCTTATATTAGCAGCAGAATCGTGAAAATACCTGGTGTTCGTACAGATTCTCATTAAAAATCTCTTCAAGAGACCATGAAAACAATAAATCAGTGAAGTCATCTTTGAGCCGTGATCTGCTATGGCCTGAACTGTTCCCCTCCATTTTCACTTTTCAAACCAACCAGTTCAAAATATCCCTCTATTTTGAACCGAAATCCAGGAAACACAGAGAAAAAGAAAGATGAATGTGAGCTTAAAATTGCTGCATGCATGAAAGATCAAGTATTATCTCAGTTAAAACATAAATGAAGACAAAATGGGTTTTCTTTGAGATTAAGGAAAAGTGTGGAAAATGCAATCAACGTAAGAATCTTCCGTACGTCCTGCTTTAGAGTAAAGCCCCACTCAAAGAATTCTTTTCAGAAAAAGAAGAGTTCAATGAAAAAAGGTGGGAAGCTGAAGAGTGTTTGGGTGGAAAACGTGTTGATAAAAGACTTTTCGTTTTCCCAATCGTCAACGCCACTTTGGTCTTCTGTATTTCATTTATTGATAAATATTATACATTTTTTTAAAACAAAAATTAACTCTTTCTTTTATTTATTTATATTATTTTATTTTTTGGACGGTATTTTTGTTGTAAATTGACATTCAATCTTCTGCATGGAAATTTAATCATCTATGTAACTTATTTATATTGTATTATATATATATAAAGAATTAAAAAAGAATTAAAAAGTAATAAAAATAAAAAATAAAAAGTACTAGAAAATGTTTTCATGATTATAACAAATTTTCGCTCATTCTAACTTATTAAAATAGTCAGCCCGCAATAAAAAGATTGAATCTACATATTAAAAAGTAGATTTCATACTTTCAAGATTTGACAAATCATATTTTTGTAACTATTATAAGTTGTCATGTGTCATAATGATAATAAATAATAAGTAAAAAAAAAAGTACAAACGTTACAATTCAATTAAAAATAAATTAATTGAGGTTAAAAATATTAAGATTATGAAATAATAAAATAAAATAAATAATCTTATCTTTTAGAAAAAATATATTAATTTTTTCATAATCTAATATCTTAAAAGTTTAGATTTATATATATATATAATTCAATCCATTACAAATTTATATTGTTTATATAAATACTCAAATCTGATACAAGTGCTCCAACCCACAAAAAAAAAATATATATATGTAATTATATATATATAATTATATATATATAATTGTGAAATAAATAAACAAAATAACTTTGATATTTCAAAAAAATATGAGATAATCTAAAAAACAAAAGTAGAGTTCATACTCTCAAGATTTGACACAACATATTTTTGCATTCTTTATAAGTTGTCATGTGTTCTAATGATAATAAATAATAAGTAAAAACAAAAAAATAACAAACATTACAACCCAATTAAAAATAAATTCATTGAGGTTAAAAATATTAAAATCATAAAATAATAAAATAAAATAAATAATCTTATCTTTTAGGAAAATATTAATTTTTCATAATCTAATATATTAAAAATTTAGATTTTTTATATATATATGTAATTCAATCCATTACATATTTATATTGTTTATATAAATACTCAAATCTAATATAAGTGCTCCAACCCACAAAAAAAAAAAAAAAAAAAAATATATATATATATATAATTGTGAAATAAAATAAACAAAATAACTCTATGTTTCAAAAAAATATGAGATTATCTAAAAAATAATATTTATAATATATAAAAAATTAAATTAACCCTCTATAAATACTCCAAACCATGCACACAAAATTTCCAACCAATAAAATCAAGATAAAATAAATAAATAATCGTATTTTATACACATTAATTTTTTATACATAAAAAAAGAATGTTTTTGTATTTTTATTTTAAAACCTAACATAAATAGTTTAATAGCAAATAATTTCCTTTATATTAGTTTAGAGATATTTTAAAGTGTAATAGCAATAAAGTTTCCACATAAAATATATTCTAAATTATTTCTTTTTTAATTACAATTTTATGGGTATGTTTATTTTGGGATATAGACATTTGGATGGATGCATTAAAAAGGTTTACATTTATATATTTAAAAGTAGAGTTCATACTCTCAAGACTTGCCACATCAGATTGATTCTTTTTCATAAGTTGTCATGTGTCCCTAATAATAATAAATAATAAATACAATGAAAAAAAAGAGTTAAAAACATTCAATTAAGAAAGGGCAATGCAATTATTTAAAATCAATTGTTCGACATGTTTTGTCTTTTCAATTGTCGAGATAATTCCTTATCTAATTCTTTTTATAGTGAATGTGTTGTAAATATAAATATTTGCACAACAACAAATATTTCTTCTAAATTGTCGGTCAATGTTAATTGAATTTAAGAAAAAAAAATGATAAATGAAGTTTCTTTGGATATAAATTATAAGTTTTCTTACTCAACCTTAAATGAAGGTAACCTGAGAGGGAACTCACGTCGTATGATAGTGCTCTTACTGTATATTGTATTAATATAAAAATGAATTATTTTTCAATAATTTCAAAATATATTTAGTATCTTTAATAAAAGCTTACGCTCGTGCATTGTACGGGTCTACAACTTATAAGATTTAAAAAAGAAGGTTTGAGTCGTAATTGTATTCGCGAAATAATTGTTTTATGACTTTGAATTTTTTGGAATAAAATATCATTAATAAGAAATATATATTTTTTAGATCATGTCATATTAAGAATAATGTGAATTTTATCATCCTCACACCCATATTTAGAGACTAGAGTAAGTTTAATTTTCAAAATTTATGAATTTATAGATATTTTAGGCGATAAACTTTTTTTCTGAAAAAAATAATATTACTATTATAGATACTTCTCCACAAAATAGAAAAAAAATATTAATATTATTTTATTGTTATGAAAAAAAATATTTTTTAATTAGATAAATAATATTATAAATTAAGAACACGGCAGACTTAATGTACATAATTGTACCCTTGAAATTAATATCGTGTGTGTGGAAATTAATTTCTTTTCTTTGATTGAGGGTGCTGTCCACTAATTTCCTTACAAAATTGATTTGATTAGCTTTAACAAGTAAAGACCCATAATGCAATATATACATATATACATATATATATATATAACAGAATTACAATTAAAAAAAATAGAAAGTAAGATTTTTCCACACAAAATAGCTTTCTATATTTAGAAAGTCTGATAATCAATCAGAATTTTTTTTCTTTATTTTTTCATTTCAATTTTCATAAGTTTATAACTTTTTCATTTCAACTTCATTTTTATGGAAAAATATATCAAATTAATCATTTTTTCATGATCTTTAGTTTGATAGCCATATTGCATATATAAAAATATAATATTTATTTTTAAATATAAATTATATTTTCATAGGTTAATTTTGGTATATTTAATATTTTATATATTTTTATATTGTGAGATATTTTTGTTTTAAACAAGTTTTTATTAAAAATATTTTTATATAATTATGTATTTTATTTTAAAAAATATATATTATTATATTATAATAAATTATTATAAATCGTGCAACGCATGAGAGAAATACTAGTATATGTAGAAATATCAATTTATTTGGAAATAATTGTTTCATATTTATTTAGAAAAGTTTGTTTTATATTTATGAATATATATATATATATATAAATATATATATAAACACACACCGAAACTGAGTATCCAAAATATTTTATCATTTTAGAGATAAAAAATGTAAATATAGTTTTGTAAAAGTAAAAAAAATAAAAGTATTCTCCCATCCCAAAAAAAAAATTATTCCTATAATAAATTGATTAATTGCATTAAAATTAATTATCAACTACTTTTAAGAAAGAAATATCATTTGAAATTTAGTTGCAGTTTTAGTTCAATACAAAATAATCTAATACACAATAAATATAAAGATCTAACCTCAAATAACAAACAAAAAATAATTATATTTTTTGCATCTAATATCTTATTTTAATTAATGCAATATTGGTGTAAAATTAAAAATTATGAAAAGTTGGTTAGTTTGCTATATTATATATAAAATGTGGAGTAGAAACAAAAAATTTATTTGTATTTTACCAAATTATATAAAATATTCTCAAAAAAAGAAGAAAAATAAAATTGAACTAATCTAAAATTTGAAACATCATTTACCAAACAAATTTCCTTAGTAGAAACTAAAAATGGGCAGGAAATTTTATTTCAACTATTTAATTATTATATTAGTATAGATTGTTTTCTGTGATGCACGATTTATAATATTTTAAAAAATAAAAATATATTTATAATAAATTTTTTAGTTAATCAATATTTATGAATAAGTATTTAAAAATATTTTAAATACTTTATTATTGTACCGGTAAAGATATGAGAAGAAAATATACTATTTTAAAATATATATTCCATCTGTTACAAAATAAAAATCACATTTCTATAATTAATTGATTAATTGTTTAAAAATTATTTAATTTGCTAACTTATATATATATATATATAAATATAAATATTAGTAAGTATTTATTTGCAATTTAAATCCAATTAAAATCTAACCACAAATAATCAACCAAAAATAATATTTTTCACATTCAATATAGGTAATATGGGTGTAAAATTAAAGATTATGAAAATAAGATTAATTTAATATATTATACATAAAAAATGAGACTTACTTATATTTTAACAAATTAAAAAAATATATTCCCCAAAAGAAGAAGAAGAAAAAAAACTTCAACTAATCAAAAGTCGACACATCATTTTATAATTTTTTTATCAAAAAAATGAAAAAGTTATATTTAAACTAAATTATTATTATATTTGCATAGAAAATATTAAGAGCAAAGTTCAAAATATGTCAAGTTAAAAACCTAGGTTTTTCTTGAATTTAGACATCAAATCCCTTGAAATTGAAAATGTTTAAAAAAAATGGAAAATTTTAATTTTCCGTTCGATTGGACAAATTGTGGACATAGACCGTCAGTATGTCGACCAATGGGGTAGTTGACAAGGAATATTCATTATTTAAAATTTATAAATATATATCAGAAATAATCAAATAAAGTCATATTTATGAATGAATACGAAGGTAAATTCATAAGGCACTTTTGGCCTTGATGTACATAATTTTTGCATCGGTGATATACACAGGTTGGGGGTCCCGCCTCAACCCCTCCGCCTACGGGTGGCATTGAACCCTAAAAAAAAAAAAAAACTATTTTTTTTTGAAAATATAGTAAACTAAAAAAAAAAATTACGACTCATTTTTATTTTAATATATAAAATATTTAAACTAACAAAATATGAGGGGAAAAAATTGTTATTGTGGACTTATTAAGAAAATTTATAATTTACTTTAATTATTTTAAAATTTTATACATATATTTTTTATTAAACTTAAATAATGAATCATTCATGTCAGCATCTATGTATGGTCGTCTACAAAAGCACAACATAAGCAAGTTATGTACATACCACGTTCGATTGATCGATAAATAGGAAAAACAAAATTTTTTATAACATTTTCAACTTTATGCGACTGTAGAAGTTAATCCACGAAAATATAAAATTGAATAGTACTTAGTTTAAAAATTATTTTTAACAAGATTGAAATGCAAAACACTTACTTTATTTGCAATAGGTTCGGGACCAAGAAGTCACCTTTATTAAGGTGTAACTATACGGGGATGTTTGGATTGGGCTGGAGGCTTCCGTAGCACAATCGGTTGTGGATTGTGAGGTTGTATCACAATCAAATGCATAGTAAAAGATGATGTTTGTTTTGGGTTGTGATAAGGTAGGTTGTTATTGACATGTCAAATCAATAAGTTTAGTAGAATTTTGTTTGTATTATTATATTATGAGAGAGAAAAATTTGTGGATTTAATAATTGATGATGGATTATTATATGTATGTGCTAAATGGATGTCAAAATAAAGATATTAAGAAGAGAATTAATATGATATAATTTTTATTAAAAATGTATTTGAAATAGAAAAAGTTATAAGTATTTAAAATTTTTGGGTGAAAAAATTATATATTGAATAATTTTCTTAGGAATGATAGAGAAAAGAGGGCGGAAAAGAGGTGTAGAGTGGGTAGGGTTGTGGATGGAACAACCACAACCTCGTAAACAAAGACGGACTGGGTTGTGGCACAACCCACAACCGATCGTGTCCAACCCAATCCAAACATACCCTTATTATCACAGGATGCCACCCTTGAATGTCCCGGGCCCCCGGGACAAACTTATCATCCGTGATTAGTCCCGCAATTCGGGCCGCCCAACACCCTTCGCCAATGGATGCCCGACTTCGCAGGAAAGCCGCCAGTGACCACAGCTTGCTCGCACTCTTTCGAAATCCAAGTCTTTAGGTGTTGGGCTTTTTGTCATGTAAATAGCTTTATCCCTACTTGAAATTTTGTCGCGTTCCTCACCTTTGTAATGTCTAATGCTGTCACTAGCCTTTTTTTATTTTTTGCTACTATAGGGGGATAGGGTATTCGAAGAGAGCTGAGCAATTGACTGGAGGCCCCCCTCTCCACCATTGCTATCAATTGTATCTGCATATTGTAATTGTTGCCTACCATTTAATACAAAGCAAGCTTTTTGCAATTGGTTCTTTTGTTTCGTTGTGCCACTAAAGCACCTCCGGGTGTGATTGCGTCGCAACAGGACAAGCTCTCGAGCGAGTTCGTGTTGGCAAGGCGGAAGTAGTCAAAGGTGTCGATTGATAGCCGCACGGTTTGCTAAGTACTATTACTCACTGCAAGCGCCCCGTGACAGGTGGTATCAGAGCCTTGGCTCAGGATCCACAAGGCCGAGGCAGGATGGCGAATAACGAGTCGTTTATGGGGAGACCCCCAAATGGAAACCAAAGATTGGGTGCCCTAGAGGAAACAGCGTGCCTCAACGAGGAGAGAATTGTGGAGCTCGAATCAGTGGTGGCCGACCTGAAAGCCAAGCTTGATGAGAGCCGGCAGGCGTACAATGCATTAACTGAGGCCATGAGGGCAGATAATGCGATTGACACGCATCGGCAATTGGAGGAAATGAAAATCCAAATTGGTCTACTGCAACGGGCAGTGAGCAACGCCTCAGTGGCAATTGATCCGATGCCCAGGCATCGGGTGCCAGAGCCGAGGGCATACGGCAGTGCTAGAGATGCCAAAGAGGTAGAAAACTTCCTCTTCGATATGGAACAGTATTTCTTGGCTGCGAATATCGTAGACGAGGGTCGAAGAGTGTGATGGAGATGCATCCAAGCTGCCCAATGACAACAACACGGATCCTTTGGTTGTTCATGGTGGTCCGATTACAAGAGCTAGGGCTAAGAGAATAAAGGAGGCCTTGATACTTTTACTAATTGAATTAAAAGGCCAAGTCCAAGTTCAATCCAAATTGGGCCAAATGGTGAATGTTATTCAAGTTGGTGGGCTGCCTTCTACTTGAAATATGGGGTCATAAAATAATTATGTCTTGGAGGCCCAAAATGAAGAATAAGAGAACCACATGTATTTAAGAGGAACAAGAAATATCAAAATCATAATATTTGTTTTGTGAGTTACTTCTCTTTGTAGAGTTTTCTTTCACATTTAAAGAACTTATCAAGATTCTTGAGCAAGATCTTGTGGCGTTCAACCATACCAAGGTTCTTGGCTATTTTATGCCAACGGGTCAAGGTTTATATCGCTCTAGGAAAAATCAAACTAGATTTTCGATCTAGGGAGACCGCTGCCGATCATTATACTTAGGGTTCTTGGATCGTTATATCCAACGGGTCCTTCGTCCGTATCATTTTGGTATCAGAGCTATCTGGTATTGATCTCGAATTGTGAGGAAAATGGAAGAAACGTCTAGTAATCAGAATCCAACTGAGTTTATGTTGCAAGCTATGCAACAACAATTCGCAAGGTTTGGAAATATAATGCAGAATGTAACCGATCGCTTGGAAAGATTGGAGTTGCAAAGAGGTGAACATGAACAACAACCGGAAGAAGAAGACGTTGCGAGACATCAAGGAAATAGAAGAAGGCAACAAAATGAAGTTGATCGCGACTTGGGAAACATCAAAATTAATATTCCTACGTTCAAAGGAAGGAGTGATCCAGAAGTTTACTTGGAATGGGAAAGGAAAGTGGAACTCATCTTCGAGTGTCATAACTATTCCGAAGAGAAGAAGGTGAAGCTTGCTGCCATTGAATTCACCGACTATGCCTTAGTTTGGTGGGATCAATTGAATACAAGTCGACGACGCTATGGAGAAAGGCCAGTTTCTAATTGGGCTGAAATGAAGAGAATTATGCGTAAGAGATTTGTACCTTCTCATTATTATCGTGACTTATATCAAAAACTCCAACGCATGAGTCAAGGAACCAAATCTGTTGATGAGTACTACAAAGAAATGGAGATTGCCATGATTCGGGCAAATGTTGAGGAAGATAGAGAGGCAACAATGGCTCGATTCCTATGCGGGCTGAATCGGGAGATTGCTAATATTGTGGACCTCCAACACTATGTGGAGCTTGAGGACATGGTTCATATGGCCATAAAAGTGGAGGGACAATTGAAGAAAAAGGGAACAACCATTCAAAAGCCGAAGGAGTGGACATCACCCAAACCTACTTTTGGGGCTGCCTCTAAACCTCAAAGTGAGATTTCAAAACTGAAGTTCAATAAAGATGATAAAGGCAAAGGTATTTCTACTTCTACTAGAAATCGAGATATTAAATGCTTTCGTTGTCATGGTGTTGGACATTATGCATCGGATTGTCCAAACAAAAGATTGATGGTCTTGAAGCCCAATGGGGAGATAGAATCTGAAAGTGAACATGAAGATGAAGTTGATGAGGAAGAGCCACCGGAGGAGATAACACCTGAATATGGAAAGCTTTTAGTGGTTCGAAGAGCTCTGAACGTACAAATTAAAGGTGATGAACAACAAAGAGAGAACATCTTCCACACGAGGTGCAAAGTTCAAGGTAAAGTTTGCATGTTGATTATTGATGGAGGGAGCTGTACTAATGTTGCTAGTTCTGAAATGGTGGAGAAACTGAATTTAGCCACTATCAGGCATCCGCATCCATACAAGCTGCAATGGCTTAACGAGTGTGGAGAAATTCGAGTGACTAAACAAGTTCTAATTTCGTTCTCCATTGGTAACTATTGTGATGAAGTTCTTTGTGATGTGGTGCCAATGCATGCTAGTCATATTCTGTTGGGGAGACCTTGGCAATTCGATCGAAGAGTGATTCATGATGGCTATCTGAATAGATACACATTCAAGCACAAAAGCAAACCAATCATGCTTGTTCCATTAAGTGCACAACAAGTGCAAGAGGATCAGCAAGAAATGTCTCAATCAAGGAAAGCTGCAAGAGAGAGTGAGGAAAGTAAAAAAAAATTGAGTGAAAAAAAGAGTGGAGAGAAAAAAAGAGAGGGAAAAGAGAAAGAAAATTTCTATATGAGAGCAAGAGAGATCAAGAGAGCAGTAGTTGAAGAAAAGAGTGCGTTCATCTTGGTGTACAAAGAGTCTTACTTTAGCACTAACGAACTAACTCCATCTTTGCCTAGTATATTTGTGTCTCTTTTGCAGGATTATGAGGACATCTTTCCCGATGAGGATCCAAGTGGATTACCTCCTCTAAGAGGTATTGAACACCAAATTGACTTTGCCCCGGGAGCTGTACTTCCGAACCGACCAGCTTATAGAGCCAATCCGGAAGAGACTAAGGAGATCCAAAGGCAAGTCGAAGAGCTGCTGATGAAGGGGAAAATTCGTGAAAGCATGAGTCCATGTGCCGTACCGGTGATTGTTGTTTCCAAGAAAGATGGGTCTTGGAGAATGTGCACCGATTGTCGAGCCATCAACAAAATCACTGTAAAGTATCGATATCCTATTCCTAGGTTAGATGATATGCTTGATGAATTGTTTGGTGCTGTTGTGTTTAGTAAAATTGATTTGAAGAGTGGATATCATCAAATTCGAATTAGGGAAGGAGATGAGTGGAAAACAGCATTTAAAACAAAATATGGTTTATATGAGTGGTTAGTCATGCCTTTTGGTTTAACTAATGCACCAAGTACTTTCATGAGACTAATGCACCATGTTTTGAGAAATTTCATTGGAAAATTTGTGGTTGTCTACTTTGACGATATTCTGATTTATAGCAAAAGCATAGAGGAGCATCTTGAACATGTGCGTGTTGTGTTGGATACTTTGAGAAAAGAATCATTGTATGCTAATTTGAAAAAGTGTTCATTTTGCATGGAAAAAGTTGTTTTTCTTGGTTTTGTAGTGAGTGCTAATGGAATTGAAATGGAAAAAGACAAAGTGAAAGCTATTCTAGAATGGCCTGTTCCTAAGAACATTGCTCAAGTAAGAAGTTTTCATGGTCTTGCTAGTTTTTATAGGAGGTTTGTGAAAGATTTTAGCACCATTGCTGCACCTTTGAATGAGATTGTGAAAAAGGAAGTTGGTTTTCATTGGGGAGAAAAACAAGAACATGCTTTTAATCTCCTTAAAGAAAAACTAACTACAGCACCTGTTCTTGCATTACCTAACTTTGATAAAATGTTTGAACTTGAATGTGATGCATCCGGAGTGGGTGTAGGAGCTGTTTTGATGCAGGATGGAAAACCAATTGCTTACTTTAGCGAGAAGTTGAAAGGAGCTCAATTGAACTACCCTACATATGACAAGGAGTTGTATGCTTTAGTGAGGGCGTTGGAGACATGGCAGCATTACTTATGGTCGAGAGAGTTTGTTATTCATACTGATCATGAATCTCTCAAATACCTCAAAGGTCAAGGTAAGCTTAGCAAAAGGCACATCAAATGGGTAGAATTCATTGAGTCATTTCCATATGTGATTAAGTACAAAAAGGGAAAAGACAACATTGTTGCTGATGCATTGTCGAGGAGGCATGCATTGATTACTTCTTTGGGTTCTAAACTTCTTGGTTTTGAGTCAATAAAGGAATTATATGTTGATGATTCTGATTTTGCTACTATTTATTCAGCTTGTGAGCATTCTGGTTTTGGCAAGTTTTATAGACATGAGGGTTATTTGTTTCGTGAAAATAAGCTATGCATTCCTAAGTGTTCCATGCGTGAATTACTTGTTCGTGAAGCTCATGGGGGAGGGCTGATGGGGCATTTTGGAATTCATAAAACTTTGGATGTTTTGCGTGAACATTTCTATTGGCCTAAAATGCGAGTTGATGTTGAAAGAATTTGTGAAAAATGTTTAACTTGCATGCAAGCTAAATCGAAAACGCATCCACATGGTTTGTATACACCTTTACCTATTCCTTGTGAACCTTGGGTAGACATATCCATGGACTTTGTTTTGGGTTTACCTAGAACTAGTAAAGGTAGAGATTCTATATTTGTGGTAGTTGATCGTTTTTCTAAAATGGCTCACTTCGTTCCATGTCATAAGAGTGACGATGCAACACACATTGCTGATTTGTTCTTTAAGGAAGTTGTGCGTTTGCATGGTGTTCCGAAGACAATTGTTAGTGATAGAGATGCAAAGTTTTTGGGCCATTTTTGGCGTGTTTTATGGAGTAAATTGGGAACTAAACTTCTATTTTCTACTACTTGTCACCCACAAATTGATGGGCAAACTGAAGTAGTTAATAGGACTTTATCCCAATTACTGAGAGTTTTGATAAAAAAGAACTTGAAAAGTTGGGAAGATTGTTTGCCATTTGCTGAATTTGCATATAATCGAAGTGTTCATTCTGCTACTAACTTTTCTCCATTTGAAGTTGTTTATGGCTTTAATCCATTGAGTCCACTTGATCTTGTACCAATACCAATTGAAGAACGTGCAAGTCTTGATGGTAAAGCTAAAGCTGAATTGGTGAAAAAGCTGCATGAAAGGGCAAAATTGAACATTGAAAAGAAAACCGAACAGTATGTCAGACAAGCAAACAAGGGTCGAAAGCAAGTCATTTTCGAACCAGGAGATTGGGTATGGTTACATTTGAGGAAAGAAAGATTTCCATCTAAAAGGAAGTCCAAATTGCAGCCAAGAGGAGATGGTCCATTTCAAGTGATTTCACGAGTGAATGATAACGCTTACAAACTAGACTTACCAGGTGAGTATACAGTAAGTGCTACTTTCAATGTTGCTGATCTTTCTCCTTATTTTGGTGATGTAGATTCGAGGACGAATCCTTTTGAAGAAGAAGGGAATGATGGAGATGCATCCAAGCTGCCCAATGACAACAACACGGATCCTTTGGTTGTTCATGGTGGTCCGATTACAAGAGCTAGGTGTCACGAAATTGGGCTCTTGGGCCATTTTTGCACTTGGACTTGAGAGGTTTACACCTTGCCAAATCCAAATCTTAAGCCCAATCTTCAAGCCCAAGTACTTAGCCCACATCCACAACCCTTTGTACATAGAATTCTCTAGAAAAGTAGGGTAGGATAGAGAGTATTCTAGAGAGTGTGTAGAACTCTCCATTGTGTAGGAACTTGTAGAGAATTCTGGAGACTCAATCTCCACCGTAGGATCAAATAGATCACCACCGTCCGTTGAGGAGGTGGAGTAGTATAAATAGGGGCATTCATTCCATTTGTAACCATCAAGTTCCAATCAAGTTCTCAAGTGAGTTTGAGTGAATAAAACTTTCCTCCAAATACTTGCTCTCTTTACTTTCTTGCCAACACTTTTGCACACACTTTCACATTTCGAGAGAGGCTGACTTAGCAACCGCGAGGGGCGGAAATAAGCTAAGGCCGCACGGTTCGTTGTTAAGGGAACAAGTCCGTGACAAGTGGTATCAGAGCCAGGTTTGAGCTAAGAGTGTGCACGAGGAACGTGATGGCTGGAAACGAATCTAACGTGTCCGAGGAACGAGGTCGGGAGACCGTTCAAGTCCAACCCAAGAAAAGGCGCGACCAAAGCAAGACTCGTGAGGGTCCCTCATGGGAACCGGCCGCCGCTGAACTTGGGGAAAAGCTTGAAAAGGTCCAACACGACTTCAAGACGTTGGAGGACCATGTCTTAGGAGAACTTGACACGTTCAAGGGGGACGTGGAAGATGTCAACAATGAAATGGAGGCTCGCTTTGCCAGCATAGAGGACGCCATCCAAGCCCTCCGTAAGAGCATCGAGGGGATGCGAGAGGACTTGGCCTTATGCAAGAGGGCCGCAGCTAGCGGGGAGGCTAGCACATCCGTTGCCCCACCAAGGGTGGAATGCCCCAAGCCAACCGGGTTCAATGGAGCGAGGGACGCCAAGGAAGTTGAGAACTACCTCTGGCGTATGGAGCAATACTTTGAGGGGCTTAACCTTATAGACGAAGCATCCAAGGTAAGAACTGCTTCTCTATATCTTTCCGATACTGCCATGTTATGGTGGCGCAGGAAACATGCCGACATGGAACGGGGTTCATGCCGGATTGATACTTGGGACGATTTTAAGAGGGAACTGAAGCGCCACTTCTACCCCGAGAATGTGGTCTATGAAGCCCGGAGAAAGCTAAGGGAACTGAAGCAAAGGGGCACCATTCGGGAGTATGTGAAAGAGTTCACAACCCTTATGCTTCAAATTCCTAGGCCTAACCGATGATGATCTCCTGTTCTACTTCATCGATGGTTTGCAAAGTTGGGCCAAACAGGAGGTACATCGACGGGGCGTTAAATCTGTAGATGAGGCCATTGCTGTGGTCGAGTCTATAGCCGACTTCCAACCGCATTCCCGCACTGAGGCTCCCCCGAGGAAAGAAAAGTATCAAGCCAAAGGTGGGGGAGATAGGCGAGAGGGGAAAGATAGGGACGATCGGGGCCGGGACAACCGAAGGCACAACTTCGGAGAACGGGACAAGCAACCAAATCGATCCAACTATGAGGAGAGGAAGAAAGCCTTCGTCCCCAAAGATGGATGTTTCGTGTGTAAGGGACCCCATGCAATGAAGAATTGCCCAAAGCTTGGGTCCTTATCCGCGATGGTGGAAAGGCACGAGTCGGAGACTCGTACGGAAGAGGAGTCAAGTCACATGGGCTCACTCCAAATCCTCAATGCGCTGAAGGCAAAGCCGATGCCCACGTCATCGAGCAAGGGGCTGATGTACGTGGAGGCACATATCAATGGTGTGCCCGCCAAAGCAATGGTGGATACGGGAGCCACCCACAATTTTGTGACCGAAGATGAAGCCAAGAGGTTAAGGCTTCGATGGTCGAAGGGCGAAGGTTGGCTGAAGACTGTGAATGCCAAAGCTCAACCGCTCAATGGAGTAGCCCGAGGCGTAGGGCTACAGTTAGGCACTTGGAAGGGCCAAGTGAATTTTTCGGTGGCACCCATGGACGACTTCAAAGTCGTACTCGGCATGGAGTTCTTGCGACAGGTAACCGCTATTCCCATGCCTTCTTTTAATACTGTGTGCATCCTTGAAAAAGGATCACCTTGTATGATCCCCACCCTCGAGTCACGTGACGGCCAAACTCGAGAGGCCAAGCAATTATCAGCAATGCAAATCACCAAGGGGGTGAAAAGAGGGGAACCAACATATTTGGCCGTGGCTAAAGAGGAGCACCAATCCACCGAAAAGATGGAGGAAGTGCCATCCATCATTCAGAGGGTCCTTGAGGAAAACAAGGACATTATGCCGGCAACATTACCCAATAAACTCCCACCAAGGCGAGAGGTGGACCATAAAATTGAGTTGGAGCCGGGTGCTAAACCGCCCTCTATGGCTCCCTATCGAATGGCTCCACCTGAATTAGAAGAGCTTCGAAGGCAACTCAAAGAATTGTTGGACACGGGCAAGATCCGACCTTCGAAGGCACCTTATGGCGCTCCGGTACTCTTCCAAAAGAAGCATGATGGGTCATTGAGGATGTGCGTAGACTACCGGGCACTAAATAAGGTAACGATTAAAAACCGTTACCCCATCCCATTAATTGCCGACTTGTTCGACAGACTTGGAGAAGCCAAGGTATACACCAAGATGGACTTACAAAAGGGCTACTACCAAGTCCGAATAGCAGAAGGGGATGAGCCGAAGACAGCATGCATCACAAGATACGGGTCATTCGAATGGTTGGTCATGCCCTTTGGACTAACCAATGCCCCGGCAACCTTCTGCACACTAATGAACAAGATCTTCCATCCATACTTGGACCGGTTTGTGGTGGTCTATTTGGACGACATTGTCGTCTATAGTAATTCTCTTGAGGAGCACGTCGACCACCTACGGGCTGTCTTCCAAGTATTGAGGGAGAATGAGCTCTATGTTAAGAAGGAAAAATGCACCTTCGCCACACAGGAAGTGCAGTTTCTCGGACATGTCATCGGCCATGGGAGGATACAAATGGATGGATCCAAGGTGCGAGCTATCATGGAGTGGGAGGCCCCGACCAAGGTAACCGAACTTAGATCTTTCCTTGGTCTTGTTAATTATTACCGGCGATTCATACAGGGATACTCGGCGCGAGCTGCTCCCTTAACGGACCTACTCAAGAAAGGCAGGACATGGGAGTGGTCCGAAAAATGTGAGGAAGCCTTCAAAGAGTTGAAGGCCGCTGTTAGCCAAGAACCTGTCTTGGCCTTACCCGACTTCACAAAGGAGTTCGAAGTACACACCGATGCTTCCGACTTTGCTATCGGAGGAGTGTTAATGCAAGAGGGGCATCCGATAGCATTCGAGAGCCGCAAACTCAATGATACGGAGCGGCGTTATACGGTGCAAGAAAAGGAGATGACCGCGGTGGTCCATTGCTTGCGAGTGTGGCGACACTACTTGTTGGGTGCACATTTCACTATCAAGACGGACAATGTCGCCACAAGCTACTTTCAGACTCAAAAGAAGCTCTCGCCTAAGCAAGCTCGATGGCAAGACTTCCTTGCCGAATTCGACTACACGTTGGAATATAAACCCGGATCTTGTGTGTCAACAAGACAAGGTGGAGAATAGGCAACCCGCGGGACTGCTCGAGCCACTACCCATTCCCGAAAGACCGTGGCATTCCATTAGCCTTGACTTCATTAGCGCCCTACCAAAGTCTGAAGGCTATGGGTCTATCATGGTGGTGATAGACCGATTCTCCAAGTATGGTACATTCATTCCATGTACCAAAGATTGCACCGCCGAGGAAGCAGCAAGGGGATTTTTCAAACACGTTGTGAAGTATTGGGGGCTGCCAAGGAACATCGTGAGCGACAGAGACCCCCGCTTTACGGGACGATTATGGACGGAATTATTCAAACTCCTTGGCACCGAGCTCAACTTCTCCACAAGCTTTCACCCGCAAACAGATGGGCAGACTGAGCGGGCAAATGCTTTGCTGGAGTGTTATTTGAGGCACTTTGTGAGTGCCAATCAACGAGATTGGGCTAAATTACTTGATATTGCCCAATTTTTGTATAATTTGCAAAGGAGTGAAGCCACAGGGAGAAGTCCATTCGAATTAGCCACGGGACAACAACCTCTGACTCCTCACACGCTGGCAACACCCCTCATTGATGGGAAGAGCCCGGGGGCAACTAAAATGGCAAAGTCATGGGAGGAACAAGCCGACATCGCCCGAGCATGCTTAGAGAAAGCACGCAAACGTATGAAGAAGTGGGCAGATGAAAAGAGACGGCCCCGGGAGTTCACTGTTGGGGACCAAGTCCTTGTGAAGCTCTTGCCACAACAGTTCAAAGCCTTACGGAGTTTGCACAAAGGCTTGGTCCGAAGGTATGAAGGTCCCTTTCCCATCACTGCTAAGGTAGGCAAGGTATCTTATCGTGTTGACCTACCTAGCACTTTAAAAATTCATCCGGTCTTCCACGTGAGTATGCTGAAACCATACAATGGAGACTTGGAAGACCAAAGCCGTGGGTATTCTCATCGAGCACCTCCCGTAGTAACCAAATCATTTGACAAGGAGATTCAAGAGGTGTTATCGAAGAGAGTTGTTCGAAGGAGAGGCGTTCCACCCCACACCGAGTACTTAATCAAGTGGAAGGGACTGCCCGAGTCTGAGGCAACGTGGGAACCCGAAGATGACTTGTGGCAGTTCAAGCATCAACTTCAACAATACGAGGCGACGAGGACGCCGCCAGAATAGGTGGGGGAGAATGTCACGAAATTGGGCTCTTGGGCCATTTTTGCACTTGGACTTGAGAGGTTTACACCTTGCCAAATCCAAATCTTAAGCCCAATCTTCAAGCCCAAGTACTTAGCCCACATCCACAACCCTTTGTACATAGAATTCTCTAGAAAAGTAGGGTAGGATAGAGAGTATTCTAGAGAGTGTGTAGAACTCTCCATTGTGTAGGAACTTGTAGAGAATTCTGGAGACTCAATCTCCACCGTAGGATCAAATAGATCACCACCGTCCGTTGAGGAGGTGGAGTAGTATAAATAGGGGCATTCATTCCATTTGTAACCATCAAGTTCCAATCAAGTTCTCAAGTGAGTTTGAGTGAATAAAACTTTCCTCCAAATACTTGCTCTCTTTACTTTCTTGCCAACACTTTTGCACACACTTTCACATTTCGAGAGAGGCTGACTTAGCAACCGCGAGGGGCGGAAATAAGCTAAGGCCGCACGGTTCGTTGTTAAGGGAACAAGTCCGTGACAAGTGGTATCAGTGCCAGGTTTGAGCTAAGAGTGTGCACGAGGAACGTGATGGCTGGAAACGAATCTAACGTGTCCGAGGAACGAGGTCGGGAGACCGTTCAAGTCCAACCCAAGAAAAGGCGCGACCAAAGCAAGACTCGTGAGGGTCCCTCATGGGAACCGGCCGCCGCTGAACTTGGGGAAAAGCTTGAAAAGGTCCAACACGACTTCAAGACGTTGGAGGACCATGTCTTAGGAGAACTTGACACGTTCAAGGGGGACGTGGAAGATGTCAACAATGAAATGGAGGCTCGCTTTGCCAGCATAGAGGACGCCATCCAAGCCCTCCGTAAGAGCATCGAGGGGATGCGAGAGGACTTGGCCTTATGCAAGAGGGCCGCAGCTAGCGGGGAGGCTAGCACATCCGTTGCCCCACCAAGGGTGGAATGCCCCAAGCCAACCGGGTTCAATGGAGCGAGGGACGCCAAGGAAGTTGAGAACTACCTCTGGCGTATGGAGCAATACTTTGAGGGGCTTAACCTTATAGACGAAGCATCCAAGGTAAGAACTGCTTCTCTATATCTTTCCGATACTGCCATGTTATGGTGGCGCAGGAAACATGCCGACATGGAACGGGGTTCATGCCGGATTGATACTTGGGACGATTTTAAGAGGGAACTGAAGCGCCACTTCTACCCCGAGAATGTGGTCTATGAAGCCCGGAGAAAGCTAAGGGAACTGAAGCAAAGGGGCACCATTCGGGAGTATGTGAAAGAGTTCACAACCCTTATGCTTCAAATTCCTAGCCTAACCGATGATGATCTCCTGTTCTACTTCATCGATGGTTTGCAAAGTTGGGCCAAACAGGAGGTACATCGACGGGGCGTTAAATCTGTAGATGAGGCCATTGCTGTGGTCGAGTCTATAGCCGACTTCCAACCGCATTCCCGCACTGAGGCTCCCCCGAGGAAAGAAAAGTATCAAGCCAAAGGTGGGGGAGATAGGCGAGAGGGGAAAGATAGGGACGATCGGGGCCGGGACAACCGAAGGCACAACTTCGGAGAACGGGACAAGCAACCAAATCGATCCAACTATGAGGAGAGGAAGAAAGCCTTCGTCCCCAAAGATGGATGTTTCGTGTGTAAGGGACCCCATGCAATGAAGAATTGCCCAAAGCTTGGGTCCTTATCCGCGATGGTGGAAAGGCACGAGTCGGAGACTCGTACGGAAGAGGAATCAAATCACATGGGCTCACTCCAAATCCTCAATGCGCTGAAGGCAAAGCCGATGCCCACGTCATCGAGCAAGGGGCTGATGTACGTGGAGGCACATATCAATGGTGTGCCCGCCAAAGCAATGGTGGATACGGGAGCCACCCACAATTTTGTGACCGAAGATGAAGCCAAGAGGTTAAGGCTTCGATGGTCGAAGGGCGAAGGTTGGCTGAAGACTGTGAATGCCAAAGCTCAACCGCTCAATGGAGTAGCCCGAGGCGTAGGGCTACAGTTAGGCACTTGGAAGGGCTAAGTGAATTTTTCGGTGGCACCCATGGACGACTTCAAAGTCGTACTCGGCATGGAGTTCTTGCGACAGGTAACCGCTATTCCCATGCCTTCTTTTAATACTGTGTGCATCCTTGAAAAAGGATCACCTTGTATGATCCCCACCCTCGAGTTACGTGACGGCCAAACTCGAGAGGCCAAGCAATTATCAGCAATGCAAATTACCAAGGGGGTGAAAAGAGGGGAACCAACATATTTGGCCGTGGCTAAAGAGGAGCACCAATCCACCGAAAAGATGGAGGAAGTGCCATCCATCATTCAGAGGGTCCTTGAGGAAAACAAGGACATTATGCCGGCAACATTACCCAATAAACTCCCACCAAGGCGAGAGGTGGACCATAAAATTGAGTTGGAGCCGGGTGCTAAACCGCCCTCTATGGCTCCCTATCGAATGGCTCCACCTGAATTAGAAGAGCTTCGAAGGCAACTCAAAGAATTGTTGGACACGGGCAAGATCCGACCTTCGAAGGCACCTTATGGCGCTCCGGTACTCTTCCAAAAGAAGCATGATGGGTCATTGAGGATGTGCGTAGACTACCGGGCACTAAATAAGGTAACGATTAAAAACCGTTACCCCATCCCATTAATTGCCGACTTGTTCGACAGACTTGGAGAAGCCAAGGTATACACCAAGATGGACTTACAAAAGGGCTACTACCAAGTCCGAATAGCAGAAGGGGATGAGCCGAAGACAGCATGCATCACAAGATACGGGTCATTCGAATGGTTGGTCATGCCCTTTGGACTAACCAATGCCCCGGCAACCTTCTGCACACTAATGAACAAGATCTTCCATCCATACTTGGACCGGTTTGTGGTGGTCTATTTGGACGACATTGTCGTCTATAGTAATTCTCTTGAGGAGCACGTCGACCACCTACGGGCTGTCTTCCAAGTATTGAGGGAGAATGAGCTCTATGTTAAGAAGGAAAAATGCACCTTCGCCACACAAGAAGTGCAGTTTCTCGGACATGTCATCGGCCATGGGAGGATACAAATGGATGGATCCAAGGTGCGAGCTATCATGGAGTGGGAGGCCCCGACCAAGGTAACCGAACTTAGATCTTTCCTTGGTCTTGTTAATTATTACCGGCGATTCATACAGGGATACTCGGCGCGAGCTGCTCCCTTAACGGATCTACTCAAGAAAGGCAGGATATGGGAGTGGTCCGAAAAATGTGAGGAAGCCTTCAAAGAGTTGAAGGCCGCTGTTAGCCAAGAACCTGTCTTGGCCTTACCCGACTTCACAAAGGAGTTCGAAGTACACACCGATGCTTCCGACTTTGCTATCGGAGGAGTGTTAATGCAAGAGGGGCATCCGATAGCATTCGAGAGCCGCAAACTCAATGATACGGAGCGGCGTTATACGGTGCAAGAAAAGGAGATGACCGCGGTGGTCCATTGCTTGCGAGTGTGGCGACACTACTTGTTGGGTGCACATTTCACTATCAAGACGGACGATGTCGCCACAAGCTACTTTCAGACTCAAAAGAAGCTCTCGCCTAAGCAAGCTCGATGGCAAGACTTCCTTGCCGAATTCGACTACACGTTGGAATATAAACCCGGAAAAGCCAACGTGGTAGCCGATGCCCTTAGCCGAAAAGTGGAGCTTGCAGCTATCAGCCTAGCCAAAGGGGACATCATTGATCGCATCAAGGAGGGACTTGAGCATGACCCGATGGCTAGGGAGCTTAAGAAGATAGCAGAGGAAGGCAAGACGCAGCGCTTCTGGGTAGAGGATGGGTTACTCTACACCAAGGGCAGGCGGCTATTTGTTCCAAAGTGGGACAACTTGAGGCGAGACCTTATCAAGGAATGCCATGACACAAAGTGGGCGGGACATCCGGGCCAAAAGCGCACGCTGGCACTATTGGAGACAACATACTTTTGGCCTCAAATGAAGGATAGTGTCGAGCTTTATGTAAGGACTTGTCTTGTGTGTCAACAAGACAAGGTGGAGAATAGGCAACCCGCGGGACTGCTCGAGCCACTACCCATTCCCGAAAGACCGTGGCATTCCATTAGCCTTGACTTCATTAGCGCCCTACCAAAGTCTGAAGGCTATGGGTCTATCATGGTGGTGATAGACCGATTCTCCAAGTATGGTACATTCATTCCATGTACCAAAGATTGCACCGCCGAGGAAGCAGCAAGGGGATTTTTCAAACACGTTGTGAAGTATTGGGGGCTGCCAAGGAACATCGTGAGCGACAGAGACCCCCGCTTTACGGGACGATTATGGACGGAATTATTCAAACTCCTTGGCACCGAGCTCAACTTCTCCACAAGCTTTCACCCGCAAACAGATGGGCAGACTGAGCGGGCAAATGCTTTGCTGGAGTGTTATTTGAGGCACTTTGTGAGTGCCAATCAACGAGATTGGGCTAAATTACTTGATATTGCCCAATTTTTGTATAATTTGCAAAGGAGTGAAGCCACAGGGAGAAGTCCATTCGAATTAGCCACGGGACAACAACCTCTGACTCCTCACACGCTGGCAACACCCCTCATTGATGGGAAGAGCCCGGGGGCAACTAAAATGGCAAAGTCATGGGAGGAACAAGCCGACATCGCCCGAGCATGCTTAGAGAAAGCACGCAAACGTATGAAGAAGTGGGCAGATGAAAAGAGACGGCCCCGGGAGTTCACTGTTGGGGACCAAGTCCTTGTGAAGCTCTTGCCACAACAGTTCAAAGCCTTACGGAGTTTGCACAAAGGCTTGGTCCGAAGGTATGAAGGTCCCTTTCCCATCACTGCTAAGGTAGGCAAGGTATCTTATCGTGTTGACCTACCTAGCACTTTAAAAATTCATCCGGTCTTCCACGTGAGTATGCTGAAACCATACAATGGAGACTTGGAAGACCAAAGCCGTGGGTATTCTCATCGAGCACCTCCCGTAGTAACCAAATCATTTGACAAGGAGATTCAAGAGGTGTTATCGAAGAGAGTTGTTCGAAGGAGAGGCGTTCCACCCCACACCGAGTACTTAATCAAGTGGAAGGGACTGCCCGAGTCTGAGGCAACGTGGGAACCCGAAGATGACTTGTGGCAGTTCAAGCATCAACTTCAACAATACGAGGCGACGAGGACGCCGCCAGAATAGGTGGGGGAGAATGTCACGAAATTGGGCTCTTGGGCCATTTTTGCACTTGGACTTGAGAGGTTTACACCTTGCCAAATCCAAATCTTAAGCCCAATCTTCAAGCCCAAGTACTTAGCCCACATCCACAACCCTTTGTACATAGAATTCTCTAGAAAAGTAGGGTAGGATAGAGAGTATTCTAGAGAGTGTGTAGAACTCTCCATTGTGTAGGAACTTGTAGAGAATTCTGGAGACTCAATCTCCACCGTAGGATCAAATAGATCACCACCGTCCGTTGAGGAGGTGGAGTAGTATAAATAGGGGCATTCATTCCATTTGTAACCATCAAGTTCCAATCAAGTTCTCAAGTGAGTTTGAGTGAATAAAACTTTCCTCCAAATACTTGCTCTCTTTACTTTCTTGCCAACACTTTTGCACACACTTTCACATTTCGAGAGAGGCTGACTTAGCAACCGCGAGGGGCGGAAATAAGCTAAGGCCGCACGGTTCGTTGTTAAGGGAACAAGTCCGTGACAAGTGGTATCAGTGCCAGGTTTGAGCTAAGAGTGTGCACGAGGAACGTGATGGCTGGAAACGAATCTAACGTGTCCGAGGAACGAGGTCGGGAGACCGTTCAAGTCCAACCCAAGAAAAGGCGCGACCAAAGCAAGACTCGTGAGGGTCCCTCATGGGAACCGGCCGCCGCTGAACTTGGGGAAAAGCTTGAAAAGGTCCAACACGACTTCAAGACGTTGGAGGACCATGTCTTAGGAGAACTTGACACGTTCAAGGGGGACGTGGAAGATGTCAACAATGAAATGGAGGCTCGCTTTGCCAGCATAGAGGACGCCATCCAAGCCCTCCGTAAGAGCATCGAGGGGATGCGAGAGGACTTGGCCTTATGCAAGAGGGCCGCAGCTAGCGGGGAGGCTAGCACATCCGTTGCCCCACCAAGGGTGGAATGCCCCAAGCCAACCGGGTTCAATGGAGCGAGGGACGCCAAGGAAGTTGAGAACTACCTCTGGCGTATGGAGCAATACTTTGAGGGGCTTAACCTTATAGACGAAGCATCCAAGGTAAGAACTGCTTCTCTATATCTTTCCGATACTGCCATGTTATGGTGGCGCAGGAAACATGCCGACATGGAACGGGGTTCATGCCGGATTGATACTTGGGACGATTTTAAGAGGGAACTGAAGCGCCACTTCTACCCCGAGAATGTGGTCTATGAAGCCCGGAGAAAGCTAAGGGAACTGAAGCAAAGGGGCACCATTCGGGAGTATGTGAAAGAGTTCACAACCCTTATGCTTCAAATTCCTAGCCTAACCGATGATGATCTCCTGTTCTACTTCATCGATGGTTTGCAAAGTTGGGCCAAACAGGAGGTACATCGACGGGGCGTTAAATCTGTAGATGAGGCCATTGCTGTGGTCGAGTCTATAGCCGACTTCCAACCGCATTCCCGCACTGAGGCTCCCCCGAGGAAAGAAAAGTATCAAGCCAAAGGTGGGGGAGATAGGCGAGAGGGGAAAGATAGGGACGATCGGGGCCGGGACAACCGAAGGCACAACTTCGGAGAACGGGACAAGCAACCAAATCGATCCAACTATGAGGAGAGGAAGAAAGCCTTCGTCCCCAAAGATGGATGTTTCGTGTGTAAGGGACCCCATGCAATGAAGAATTGCCCAAAGCTTGGGTCCTTATCCGCGATGGTGGAAAGGCACGAGTCGGAGACTCGTACGGAAGAGGAATCAAATCACATGGGCTCACTCCAAATCCTCAATGCGCTGAAGGCAAAGCCGATGCCCACGTCATCGAGCAAGGGGCTGATGTACGTGGAGGCACATATCAATGGTGTGCCCGCCAAAGCAATGGTGGATACGGGAGCCACCCACAATTTTGTGACCGAAGATGAAGCCAAGAGGTTAAGGCTTCGATGGTCGAAGGGCGAAGGTTGGCTGAAGACTGTGAATGCCAAAGCTCAACCGCTCAATGGAGTAGCCCGAGGCGTAGGGCTACAGTTAGGCACTTGGAAGGGCTAAGTGAATTTTTCGGTGGCACCCATGGACGACTTCAAAGTCGTACTCGGCATGGAGTTCTTGCGACAGGTAACCGCTATTCCCATGCCTTCTTTTAATACTGTGTGCATCCTTGAAAAAGGATCACCTTGTATGATCCCCACCCTCGAGTTACGTGACGGCCAAACTCGAGAGGCCAAGCAATTATCAGCAATGCAAATTACCAAGGGGGTGAAAAGAGGGGAACCAACATATTTGGCCGTGGCTAAAGAGGAGCACCAATCCACCGAAAAGATGGAGGAAGTGCCATCCATCATTCAGAGGGTCCTTGAGGAAAACAAGGACATTATGCCGGCAACATTACCCAATAAACTCCCACCAAGGCGAGAGGTGGACCATAAAATTGAGTTGGAGCCGGGTGCTAAACCGCCCTCTATGGCTCCCTATCGAATGGCTCCACCTGAATTAGAAGAGCTTCGAAGGCAACTCAAAGAATTGTTGGACACGGGCAAGATCCGACCTTCGAAGGCACCTTATGGCGCTCCGGTACTCTTCCAAAAGAAGCATGATGGGTCATTGAGGATGTGCGTAGACTACCGGGCACTAAATAAGGTAACGATTAAAAACCGTTACCCCATCCCATTAATTGCCGACTTGTTCGACAGACTTGGAGAAGCCAAGGTATACACCAAGATGGACTTACAAAAGGGCTACTACCAAGTCCGAATAGCAGAAGGGGATGAGCCGAAGACAGCATGCATCACAAGATACGGGTCATTCGAATGGTTGGTCATGCCCTTTGGACTAACCAATGCCCCGGCAACCTTCTGCACACTAATGAACAAGATCTTCCATCCATACTTGGACCGGTTTGTGGTGGTCTATTTGGACGACATTGTCGTCTATAGTAATTCTCTTGAGGAGCACGTCGACCACCTACGGGCTGTCTTCCAAGTATTGAGGGAGAATGAGCTCTATGTTAAGAAGGAAAAATGCACCTTCGCCACACAAGAAGTGCAGTTTCTCGGACATGTCATCGGCCATGGGAGGATACAAATGGATGGATCCAAGGTGCGAGCTATCATGGAGTGGGAGGCCCCGACCAAGGTAACCGAACTTAGATCTTTCCTTGGTCTTGTTAATTATTACCGGCGATTCATACAGGGATACTCGGCGCGAGCTGCTCCCTTAACGGATCTACTCAAGAAAGGCAGGATATGGGAGTGGTCCGAAAAATGTGAGGAAGCCTTCAAAGAGTTGAAGGCCGCTGTTAGCCAAGAACCTGTCTTGGCCTTACCCGACTTCACAAAGGAGTTCGAAGTACACACCGATGCTTCCGACTTTGCTATCGGAGGAGTGTTAATGCAAGAGGGGCATCCGATAGCATTCGAGAGCCGCAAACTCAATGATACGGAGCGGCGTTATACGGTGCAAGAAAAGGAGATGACCGCGGTGGTCCATTGCTTGCGAGTGTGGCGACACTACTTGTTGGGTGCACATTTCACTATCAAGACGGACGATGTCGCCACAAGCTACTTTCAGACTCAAAAGAAGCTCTCGCCTAAGCAAGCTCGATGGCAAGACTTCCTTGCCGAATTCGACTACACGTTGGAATATAAACCCGGAAAAGCCAACGTGGTAGCCGATGCCCTTAGCCGAAAAGTGGAGCTTGCAGCTATCAGCCTAGCCAAAGGGGACATCATTGATCGCATCAAGGAGGGACTTGAGCATGACCCGATGGCTAGGGAGCTTAAGAAGATAGCAGAGGAAGGCAAGACGCAGCGCTTCTGGGTAGAGGATGGGTTACTCTACACCAAGGGCAGGCGGCTATTTGTTCCAAAGTGGGACAACTTGAGGCGAGACCTTATCAAGGAATGCCATGACACAAAGTGGGCGGGACATCCGGGCCAAAAGCGCACGCTGGCACTATTGGAGACAACATACTTTTGGCCTCAAATGAAGGATAGTGTCGAGCTTTATGTAAGGACTTGTCTTGTGTGTCAACAAGACAAGGTGGAGAATAGGCAACCCGCGGGACTGCTCGAGCCACTACCCATTCCCGAAAGACCGTGGCATTCCATTAGCCTTGACTTCATTAGCGCCCTACCAAAGTCTGAAGGCTATGGGTCTATCATGGTGGTGATAGACCGATTCTCCAAGTATGGTACATTCATTCCATGTACCAAAGATTGCACCGCCGAGGAAGCAGCAAGGGGATTTTTCAAACACGTTGTGAAGTATTGGGGGCTGCCAAGGAACATCGTGAGCGACAGAGACCCCCGCTTTACGGGACGATTATGGACGGAATTATTCAAACTCCTTGGCACCGAGCTCAACTTCTCCACAAGCTTTCACCCGCAAACAGATGGGCAGACTGAGCGGGCAAATGCTTTGCTGGAGTGTTATTTGAGGCACTTTGTGAGTGCCAATCAACGAGATTGGGCTAAATTACTTGATATTGCCCAATTTTTGTATAATTTGCAAAGGAGTGAAGCCACAGGGAGAAGTCCATTCGAATTAGCCACGGGACAACAACCTCTGACTCCTCACACGCTGGCAACACCCCTCATTGATGGGAAGAGCCCGGGGGCAACTAAAATGGCAAAGTCATGGGAGGAACAAGCCGACATCGCCCGAGCATGCTTAGAGAAAGCACGCAAACGTATGAAGAAGTGGGCAGATGAAAAGAGACGGCCCCGGGAGTTCACTGTTGGGGACCAAGTCCTTGTGAAGCTCTTGCCACAACAGTTCAAAGCCTTACGGAGTTTGCACAAAGGCTTGGTCCGAAGGTATGAAGGTCCCTTTCCCATCACTGCTAAGGTAGGCAAGGTATCTTATCGTGTTGACCTACCTAGCACTTTAAAAATTCATCCGGTCTTCCACGTGAGTATGCTGAAACCATACAATGGAGACTTGGAAGACCAAAGCCGTGGGTATTCTCATCGAGCACCTCCCGTAGTAACCAAATCATTTGACAAGGAGATTCAAGAGGTGTTATCGAAGAGAGTTGTTCGAAGGAGAGGCGTTCCACCCCACACCGAGTACTTAATCAAGTGGAAGGGACTGCCCGAGTCTGAGGCAACGTGGGAACCCGAAGATGACTTGTGGCAGTTCAAGCATCAACTTCAACAATACGAGGCGACGAGGACGCCGCCAGAATAGGTGGGGGAGAATGTCACGAAATTGGGCTCTTGGGCCATTTTTGCACTTGGACTTGAGAGGTTTACACCTTGCCAAATCCAAATCTTAAGCCCAATCTTCAAGCCCAAGTACTTAGCCCACATCCACAACCCTTTGTACATAGAATTCTCTAGAAAAGTAGGGTAGGATAGAGAGTATTCTAGAGAGTGTGTAGAACTCTCCATTGTGTAGGAACTTGTAGAGAATTCTGGAGACTCAATCTCCACCGTAGGATCAAATAGATCACCACCGTCCGTTGAGGAGGTGGAGTAGTATAAATAGGGGCATTCATTCCATTTGTAACCATCAAGTTCCAATCAAGTTCTCAAGTGAGTTTGAGTGAATAAAACTTTCCTCCAAATACTTGCTCTCTTTACTTTCTTGCCAACACTTTTGCACACACTTTCACATTTCGAGAGAGGCTGACTTAGCAACCGCGAGGGGCGGAAATAAGCTAAGGCCGCACGGTTCGTTGTTAAGGGAACAAGTCCGTGACAAGTGGTATCAGTGCCAGGTTTGAGCTAAGAGTGTGCACGAGGAACGTGATGGCTGGAAACGAATCTAACGTGTCCGAGGAACGAGGTCGGGAGACCGTTCAAGTCCAACCCAAGAAAAGGCGCGACCAAAGCAAGACTCGTGAGGGTCCCTCATGGGAACCGGCCGCCGCTGAACTTGGGGAAAAGCTTGAAAAGGTCCAACACGACTTCAAGACGTTGGAGGACCATGTCTTAGGAGAACTTGACACGTTCAAGGGGGACGTGGAAGATGTCAACAATGAAATGGAGGCTCGCTTTGCCAGCATAGAGGACGCCATCCAAGCCCTCCGTAAGAGCATCGAGGGGATGCGAGAGGACTTGGCCTTATGCAAGAGGGCCGCAGCTAGCGGGGAGGCTAGCACATCCGTTGCCCCACCAAGGGTGGAATGCCCCAAGCCAACCGGGTTCAATGGAGCGAGGGACGCCAAGGAAGTTGAGAACTACCTCTGGCGTATGGAGCAATACTTTGAGGGGCTTAACCTTATAGACGAAGCATCCAAGGTAAGAACTGCTTCTCTATATCTTTCCGATACTGCCATGTTATGGTGGCGCAGGAAACATGCCGACATGGAACGGGGTTCATGCCGGATTGATACTTGGGACGATTTTAAGAGGGAACTGAAGCGCCACTTCTACCCCGAGAATGTGGTCTATGAAGCCCGGAGAAAGCTAAGGGAACTGAAGCAAAGGGGCACCATTCGGGAGTATGTGAAAGAGTTCACAACCCTTATGCTTCAAATTCCTAGCCTAACCGATGATGATCTCCTGTTCTACTTCATCGATGGTTTGCAAAGTTGGGCCAAACAGGAGGTACATCGACGGGGCGTTAAATCTGTAGATGAGGCCATTGCTGTGGTCGAGTCTATAGCCGACTTCCAACCGCATTCCCGCACTGAGGCTCCCCCGAGGAAAGAAAAGTATCAAGCCAAAGGTGGGGGAGATAGGCGAGAGGGGAAAGATAGGGACGATCGGGGCCGGGACAACCGAAGGCACAACTTCGGAGAACGGGACAAGCAACCAAATCGATCCAACTATGAGGAGAGGAAGAAAGCCTTCGTCCCCAAAGATGGATGTTTCGTGTGTAAGGGACCCCATGCAATGAAGAATTGCCCAAAGCTTGGGTCCTTATCCGCGATGGTGGAAAGGCACGAGTCGGAGACTCGTACGGAAGAGGAATCAAATCACATGGGCTCACTCCAAATCCTCAATGCGCTGAAGGCAAAGCCGATGCCCACGTCATCGAGCAAGGGGCTGATGTACGTGGAGGCACATATCAATGGTGTGCCCGCCAAAGCAATGGTGGATACGGGAGCCACCCACAATTTTGTGACCGAAGATGAAGCCAAGAGGTTAAGGCTTCGATGGTCGAAGGGCGAAGGTTGGCTGAAGACTGTGAATGCCAAAGCTCAACCGCTCAATGGAGTAGCCCGAGGCGTAGGGCTACAGTTAGGCACTTGGAAGGGCTAAGTGAATTTTTCGGTGGCACCCATGGACGACTTCAAAGTCGTACTCGGCATGGAGTTCTTGCGACAGGTAACCGCTATTCCCATGCCTTCTTTTAATACTGTGTGCATCCTTGAAAAAGGATCACCTTGTATGATCCCCACCCTCGAGTTACGTGACGGCCAAACTCGAGAGGCCAAGCAATTATCAGCAATGCAAATTACCAAGGGGGTGAAAAGAGGGGAACCAACATATTTGGCCGTGGCTAAAGAGGAGCACCAATCCACCGAAAAGATGGAGGAAGTGCCATCCATCATTCAGAGGGTCCTTGAGGAAAACAAGGACATTATGCCGGCAACATTACCCAATAAACTCCCACCAAGGCGAGAGGTGGACCATAAAATTGAGTTGGAGCCGGGTGCTAAACCGCCCTCTATGGCTCCCTATCGAATGGCTCCACCTGAATTAGAAGAGCTTCGAAGGCAACTCAAAGAATTGTTGGACACGGGCAAGATCCGACCTTCGAAGGCACCTTATGGCGCTCCGGTACTCTTCCAAAAGAAGCATGATGGGTCATTGAGGATGTGCGTAGACTACCGGGCACTAAATAAGGTAACGATTAAAAACCGTTACCCCATCCCATTAATTGCCGACTTGTTCGACAGACTTGGAGAAGCCAAGGTATACACCAAGATGGACTTACAAAAGGGCTACTACCAAGTCCGAATAGCAGAAGGGGATGAGCCGAAGACAGCATGCATCACAAGATACGGGTCATTCGAATGGTTGGTCATGCCCTTTGGACTAACCAATGCCCCGGCAACCTTCTGCACACTAATGAACAAGATCTTCCATCCATACTTGGACCGGTTTGTGGTGGTCTATTTGGACGACATTGTCGTCTATAGTAATTCTCTTGAGGAGCACGTCGACCACCTACGGGCTGTCTTCCAAGTATTGAGGGAGAATGAGCTCTATGTTAAGAAGGAAAAATGCACCTTCGCCACACAAGAAGTGCAGTTTCTCGGACATGTCATCGGCCATGGGAGGATACAAATGGATGGATCCAAGGTGCGAGCTATCATGGAGTGGGAGGCCCCGACCAAGGTAACCGAACTTAGATCTTTCCTTGGTCTTGTTAATTATTACCGGCGATTCATACAGGGATACTCGGCGCGAGCTGCTCCCTTAACGGATCTACTCAAGAAAGGCAGGATATGGGAGTGGTCCGAAAAATGTGAGGAAGCCTTCAAAGAGTTGAAGGCCGCTGTTAGCCAAGAACCTGTCTTGGCCTTACCCGACTTCACAAAGGAGTTCGAAGTACACACCGATGCTTCCGACTTTGCTATCGGAGGAGTGTTAATGCAAGAGGGGCATCCGATAGCATTCGAGAGCCGCAAACTCAATGATACGGAGCGGCGTTATACGGTGCAAGAAAAGGAGATGACCGCGGTGGTCCATTGCTTGCGAGTGTGGCGACACTACTTGTTGGGTGCACATTTCACTATCAAGACGGACGATGTCGCCACAAGCTACTTTCAGACTCAAAAGAAGCTCTCGCCTAAGCAAGCTCGATGGCAAGACTTCCTTGCCGAATTCGACTACACGTTGGAATATAAACCCGGAAAAGCCAACGTGGTAGCCGATGCCCTTAGCCGAAAAGTGGAGCTTGCAGCTATCAGCCTAGCCAAAGGGGACATCATTGATCGCATCAAGGAGGGACTTGAGCATGACCCGATGGCTAGGGAGCTTAAGAAGATAGCAGAGGAAGGCAAGACGCAGCGCTTCTGGGTAGAGGATGGGTTACTCTACACCAAGGGCAGGCGGCTATTTGTTCCAAAGTGGGACAACTTGAGGCGAGACCTTATCAAGGAATGCCATGACACAAAGTGGGCGGGACATCCGGGCCAAAAGCGCACGCTGGCACTATTGGAGACAACATACTTTTGGCCTCAAATGAAGGATAGTGTCGAGCTTTATGTAAGGACTTGTCTTGTGTGTCAACAAGACAAGGTGGAGAATAGGCAACCCGCGGGACTGCTCGAGCCACTACCCATTCCCGAAAGACCGTGGCATTCCATTAGCCTTGACTTCATTAGCGCCCTACCAAAGTCTGAAGGCTATGGGTCTATCATGGTGGTGATAGACCGATTCTCCAAGTATGGTACATTCATTCCATGTACCAAAGATTGCACCGCCGAGGAAGCAGCAAGGGGATTTTTCAAACACGTTGTGAAGTATTGGGGGCTGCCAAGGAACATCGTGAGCGACAGAGACCCCCGCTTTACGGGACGATTATGGACGGAATTATTCAAACTCCTTGGCACCGAGCTCAACTTCTCCACAAGCTTTCACCCGCAAACAGATGGGCAGACTGAGCGGGCAAATGCTTTGCTGGAGTGTTATTTGAGGCACTTTGTGAGTGCCAATCAACGAGATTGGGCTAAATTACTTGATATTGCCCAATTTTTGTATAATTTGCAAAGGAGTGAAGCCACAGGGAGAAGTCCATTCGAATTAGCCACGGGACAACAACCTCTGACTCCTCACACGCTGGCAACACCCCTCATTGATGGGAAGAGCCCGGGGGCAACTAAAATGGCAAAGTCATGGGAGGAACAAGCCGACATCGCCCGAGCATGCTTAGAGAAAGCACGCAAACGTATGAAGAAGTGGGCAGATGAAAAGAGACGGCCCCGGGAGTTCACTGTTGGGGACCAAGTCCTTGTGAAGCTCTTGCCACAACAGTTCAAAGCCTTACGGAGTTTGCACAAAGGCTTGGTCCGAAGGTATGAAGGTCCCTTTCCCATCACTGCTAAGGTAGGCAAGGTATCTTATCGTGTTGACCTACCTAGCACTTTAAAAATTCATCCGGTCTTCCACGTGAGTATGCTGAAACCATACAATGGAGACTTGGAAGACCAAAGCCGTGGGTATTCTCATCGAGCACCTCCCGTAGTAACCAAATCATTTGACAAGGAGATTCAAGAGGTGTTATCGAAGAGAGTTGTTCGAAGGAGAGGCGTTCCACCCCACACCGAGTACTTAATCAAGTGGAAGGGACTGCCCGAGTCTGAGGCAACGTGGGAACCCGAAGATGACTTGTGGCAGTTCAAGCATCAACTTCAACAATACGAGGCGACGAGGACGCCGCCAGAATAGGTGGGGGAGAATGTCACGAAATTGGGCTCTTGGGCCATTTTTGCACTTGGACTTGAGAGGTTTACACCTTGCCAAATCCAAATCTTAAGCCCAATCTTCAAGCCCAAGTACTTAGCCCACATCCACAACCCTTTGTACATAGAATTCTCTAGAAAAGTAGGGTAGGATAGAGAGTATTCTAGAGAGTGTGTAGAACTCTCCATTGTGTAGGAACTTGTAGAGAATTCTGGAGACTCAATCTCCACCGTAGGATCAAATAGATCACCACCGTCCGTTGAGGAGGTGGAGTAGTATAAATAGGGGCATTCATTCCATTTGTAACCATCAAGTTCCAATCAAGTTCTCAAGTGAGTTTGAGTGAATAAAACTTTCCTCCAAATACTTGCTCTCTTTACTTTCTTGCCAACACTTTTGCACACACTTTCACATTTCGAGAGAGGCTGACTTAGCAACCGCGAGGGGCGGAAATAAGCTAAGGCCGCACGGTTCGTTGTTAAGGGAACAAGTCCGTGACATAGGGCTAAGAGAATAAAGGAGGCCTTGATACTTTTACTAATTGAATTAAAAGGCCAAGTCCAAGTTCAATCCAAATTGGGCCAAATGGTGAATGTTATTCAAGTTGGTGGGCTGCCTTCTACTTGAAATATGGGGTCATAAAACAATCATGTCTTGGAGGCCCAAAATGAAGAATAAGAGCATCAATTTTCGTCCAACACATGAAGCCCAAGAAGAGTGACCTTTAATCTTATCTAGAATAGTCAATTTTCAACATCTTGGAAGGCTAAGGACACTTGTTAGTCAAAGGTCTCTTAGGCATTAGTTGTAACCACTGAATTAGTTGTAACCGCATTAAGGGAGGGGCAAATTCGGGATTGACTCTTAAGCATCCCATTTGAGCCTATAAATAGCATTGTAACCACATGTATTTAAGAGAAACAAGAAATATCAAAATCATAATATTTGTTTTGTGAGTTACTTCTCTTTGTAGAGTTCTCTTTCACATTTAAAGAACTTATCAATATTCTTGAGCAAGATCTTGTGGCGTTCAACCATACCAAGGTTCTTGACTATTTTATGCCAACGGGTCAAGGTTTATATCGCTCTAGGAAAAATCAAACTAGATTTTCGATCTAGGGAGACCGCTGTCGATCATTATACTTAGGGTTCTTGGATCGTTATATCCAACGGGTCCTTCGCCCGTATCAGAGTGTCCACCGCAACCATGTATTTGACCGGGGATGCAAAGCTCTGGTGGCGGACCAAATATAAAGAGATCCAAGATCACCGGGTGGAGCTCGAGACATGGGCTCAGCTCCAGGATGCCATCAGACCACAATTCTTCTCGGAAAATGTTGAATACAATACCCGCCGGGAATTGAGAGACCTTAAACACACTGGTTCTGTGCGGGACTACGTGAAGGCCTTCTCGGCCCTCATGCTAGATATCCATGATATTTCCAAGAAGGACAAGCTTTTCACCTTCATGGATGGTCTGAAACCCTGGGCGCGACTTGAGCTGCAGCGCCAATGGATGAATGACACTAATGCCGCGATAAGTGCGGCCGAATGCTTGACGGACTACACTGCTGAGCCCCAAAGCAACAACAATAACAGGCCGACTGCCGCGAGCAATAGCCATACAAAAGGGGGTGGAGCCAAATCTTTCAAGCCGAGCTCCGGAATGGGTGGGGGAGAAAAACCATCCCACTCCCAAAGAAGCTCGCAATGGAGCTCCGACCAAAAGCCTCAACAGGAGAACAAGCAGGGTTCATCGTCCCAGGAAGCAGTTGCTGAATGCTTTGACTAGCCTTGGGCCAAAATCAAAACAAGCGAAGCCCCAACCGTCCCACTTTGATGAAGATGACTCCGAGAAAGAAAATCTCGGGGCCATTACTCATTGGTGTGATACCTTATCCCACCAGGTGGTCGCCTAAAAGAAGGTGACATTGAAAAGAGACAAGACCGCACCGGCTCTAACGAGCCACACTAAGGAAGATCAACCACTAAAAGTCGGAAGAAGAAAGGGTTGATGTTCGTTGATTGAAAAATTAATGGCAAGCCTGTGCGAGCCATAATCGACATAGGTGCCACACACAACTATCTAGCCAGCGCCAAAGTAGAGAGACTTGGGCTCGTGCTAGAGAAAGGAGTAGGGCGAGTCAAGGTTATCAATTCCGTTGTGCAGCCTATCGCCAGTATCGGTTGAGACTTGGCCCATTTGAAGGAAGGACCAACCTGTCCGTTGTGGTGATGGATGACTTCAAGCTCATTCTTGGGCTAGAGTTCTTACGGGATATTAGGATGGCGGTCCTTCCACATGTGGATTCCTTGATGATGATGGGGAACAAGCCATGTGTTATCCCCACCTAGGCCAACAAGATGGGCGAGAGAAGCCTATTGGCCATACAGTTCGAGAAGGGTTGCAAGCATAATGAACATCCTTCTTGTGTGCCCTTCGCTTTGAGAAGATTGAGGAGAAATCTGGGCCGCTTCCTAGTGCGGTGAGAAAGCTCCTAGAAGATTATGAGGATGTGATGCCAGATGAACTACCTCGGAAGCTCCCGCCGAAGAGGGCAGGACTGATCATGAGATTGAGTTGGTGGCTGGCACAAAACCTCCTGCCAGAGCACCGTATCACATTAGCCAACCTGAGCTTGAAGAGCTTAGGAAGCAGTTGAAAGAGCTGCTAGAGTGCGGACTTATTAGACCTGCAAAGTCACTGTTTGGGGCCCCAATTATTTTTTAGAAGAAGTCGGATGGCTCCCTATGATTTTGCTGCGACTATCGGGTACTGAACAAAATCACAGTGAAGAATAAGTACCCCATTCCACTGGTAGCAGACTGCTTCGACCGCCTCAGTCAGGTAAAATACTTCACGAAGATAGATTTGAGATCGAGCTACTGGCAAGTCCGAATCAAGGAGGGAGACGAGTACAAAACTACAGTTGTCACCCGGTATGGGGCATTCGAGTTTCTGGTGATACCTTTTGGCTTAACAAACGCCCCAGCCACCTTCAGTACCCTCATGAATCAGGTACTTCATGGCTTTCTAGATGAATTTGTGGTGGTGTACCTTGATGACATCGTGGTCTATAGCGAGAACGTAGTGGATCACTTAAAGCATCTCCGCAAGGTCCTCACAAGGCTGCACGAGCACGAGCTATATGCAAAACCTTCAAAGTTCTTATGTACTCAAGAGAGTATCGATTTCTTGGGCCACATTGTGGAGAGAGGCAGGATCCGCATGGATCCAAAGAAGATTCAGGCTATCGAGGATTGGCAACCTCTGAGCAACGTACATGAAGTCAAATCGTTCCTCGGGTTGGCCAACTACTACAAGAGATTTGTGAAAGGCTACTTCGAGATAGCATGCCCCTTGACAGACTTAATAAAGAAGTTGGAAGCTTGGAATTGGTCATCCCAATGCCAAGCCGTCTTTAAGAGGTTAAAGAAGGCTATCACGACCGACCCGGTGGTTGTGCTTCCAGATCTGTCAAAGTTATTTGTCGTGGAGACCGATGCTTCAGACTATGCGCTTGGGGAAGTCTTGGTGCAAGATGGGCATCCGGTTGCTTTTGAGAGCCGAAAGTTGAAGGATGTTGAGAGGCGTTACATAGTGCACGAGAAAAAGTTGCTGGCTATTGTCCACTGCCTCAAACAATGGCGACATTACTTATTGGGCTTACTTTCATAGTCAAGATAGACAATACGACTGTTAGCCACTTCTTGACACAATCAAAGCTTACAGGGAAGCAAGCAAGATGGCAAGAGATGTTGTCCGAGTTCAGTTTCATGCTGGAGTACCGTGCCGGCTCCAGCAACCACGTTGCGGATGCCCTTAGCCGCATGACAGATTTTGGCAGAACCTCAGGTACTAGCAGCCCTCGCTGCGAGCAAAGCTACCACCAACTTGCAGGAGCAGATACGGGAGTTAACTAAAGCATACCCTGCAGCCTAGTCTCTGTTGAATCTTGCCATGCAGGGCAAAACACGACATTTTTGGGTCGAAAATGGCATTTTTAGGACCAAAGGAAACCGCCTCTATGTTCCCAAGGGTGGGGACCTACGGAAATCAATTATGGCCGAGTGCCACGATACTCTTTGGGTGGGACATCCAGGGGAAGAACGCATAGTGGCCCTAGTTCAGCGAGCTTACTATGGGCCACAGATGCAAGATGACATTGAGACTTTTGTGCGAACCTGCCTGGTGTGTCAGCAGGACAAAGCAGATCAGCATAAGAGGGCGGGCTTGCTTGAGCCATTGCCCATTCCCGATAGGCCATGGCAGAGTGTTTTGATGGACTACATCATCGGTCTACCCAAAGTTGGAGAACATGATGATATTATCGTTGTGGTAGACCGATTCTCTAAATATACAACATTCATGGCAGCTCCTAAAAGCGTTTCAGCAGATTAGACAACTCAACTCTTCTTCAAGCATATTGTTAAACATTGGGGATTGCCAAAGGATATCGTCAGTGACTGGGACTCTCGATTTACTGGCAACTTTTGGACCGAGCTCTTCAAACTACTCGGCTCCAAATTGAATCTGAGCTCTAGCTACCACCCACAGTTCGATGGGCAGACTGAGCGCTTCAACTAAAATGCTGGAAGAATATCTTTGACAATTTGTGAGCGCTAATCAAAAGGACTAGGTGAAGCTACTGGATGCTGCTCAGCTGTGCTTCAATGCTCAAAAGTGCTCTACCACAAATCGGAGTCCTTTTGAGATTTGTACCAGGCAGCAACCACTCCTCCCACACATGATTGATACCCCACAAGGTGCAAGAAATTCTCCGCACAGAATTTCACTCTGGAGTGGAAGCAAAATCTTGATCTCGCCCGCGGTTGCCTAGAAAAAGCTCAGAAGCAGATGAAAAAGTATGCTGATTTGAAACGTCACTTCATTGAATATCGCGTTGGCGATAAGGTGATGGTTAAGGTCTCGGATCAAAGGCTCTCCAAATCATCTTGAGCTGGTGATCCACACCTAATGCAAAAATATATTGGACTTGTTCAGATCCTTAAAAGAATTGCCTCCCTGGTGGCGAATTCACACTGTTCTCCATGTCAGCCAGCTAAAGCCATACCAGGCCGACAGGGAAGATGCCATCTGTAACCTCCCACGCCGCCAAGAAATGAAACTTGCACGTAGAATAGACAAAAGGGTAGCATAAGCGATTCTCAATCACCGAGATGCAAGTAAGAGGAAACCACACAAATAATACTTGGTGAAATGGCAAGGTTGCAGTGCAGAGGAGAACACTTGGGAGCGGGCGACGGCCCTTAAGGCGTTCCAGTCTCTCATTGATGCGTATCATGCTTCAGTGGCGCCGAGGATGTCTCCATCTCATGTGGGGGAAGCTGTCACATGATGCCACCCTTGAATGTCCCGGGCCCCTGGGATAAACTTATCATCCGTGATTAGTCCCGCAATTCGGGCCGCCCAACACCCTTCGCCAATGGATGCCCGACTTCACAGGAAGGCCGCCAACGACTGCAGCTTGCTCGCATTCATTTGAAGTCCAAGTCTTTAGGTGTAGGGCTTTTTGTCATGTAAATAGCTTTATCCCTACTTGGAATTTTATCGCGTTCCTCAGCTTTGTAATGTCTAGTGTTGTCACTAGCCTTTTTTTATTTTTTGCTACTATAGGGGGGATAGGGTATTTGAAAAGAGCTGAGCAATTGACAAGAGGTCCCCCTCTCCACCATTGCTATCAATTGTATTTGCATATTGTAATTGTTGCCTACCATTTAATACAAAGCAAGCTTTTTGTAATTGGTTCTTTTGTTTCGCTGTACCACTAAAGCACCTCCAGGTGTGATTGCGTCGCAACAACACAAGCTTCGAGCGAGTTCGTGTTGGCAAGGCGAAAGTAGTCGAAGGTGTCTATTGCTAGCCGCACGGTATGCTAATTATTATTACTCACTACAAGCGCCCCGTGACACCTATATATGTAAGGATGGCTAAGTTGGTTAAATGTATTCTTTAATTATGAAATTTTACATCATTAAAAGAACTTTCCATCGGTCAGTAAATTTTCTGTCACTCTATACTTTTTAGAAGAACTATCCAATGAAGGTAAATCGCCCTTGCTAATGTAAATGTCAGTAAAATTTAGGGGTTGGATAATTATTTTTTTTGTATAATAAATTTTGTGAGTTATATATAATATTATATAATTAATAAGAATGTAATAAGATTTTAATATTTAAAGAATTGCATTAGATTATTATCTAAATTAAGTTACATTTAATATAACATTGGAATTTCTTTTAACAAATTATTGCCTAAATTAAATTCTTAAACATCTTATATTAATTTAATAAAAATACGCCATATTACATTACATAGTTTTGAAATCATAATAGTCATACTTTATAAATATTCTTTTAAATTATATATGAACATCTCACCTATTAGAGTAAAGGTTAGTAGCAATCTTGTAAGTTACATAGATGTTTCTTACATAAATAAAATTTTCTCTATTAATATTTATAAACTTTGTTTATACATATATTTTGGAGTGATTTGAGATACTTTTTATGATTAATATTGTGTATAAATACATCGTTTAACCCAATTTGTTACATTGAGGAGATATTACGTATTTGTTCATTTTGTAGCCATTTTACTCCATTTTTTTAATTGAAAATACGAAGACTGAATAAAGATGATTGAATTAAAGGCAAACGGGCCAAAACCGCAAGCGAAATGATAAGAAAAATGCACAAAATAGCAAAAAGGGGGTCAAACAAAATTAGCGCTATACCATGACAATTTCAGCTCGACTAGGTGGACATTGACGCCAAAATTGGCCCTTTTAGAGGCAATCGAGCGCATTCCGCTCGACCGAGTGGCTAACTGCTCGATCGGGGGACCAAGTGCTTGACCGGGCGAGCAAATAGAGCTGAAATACGTACCTTTATAATGTTATGCTTATATCACAAGCCCAATTAATTTTATGTTATGCTTATGCCAAAGTCTCATTTTAATTAGTAAGTCCATATCATTCATTTATAATTTTTGCAATTTAAAACCCAATTATATTTTGAGCCCGAGACTTAAGGTCAATCTATGAACATAAAATTAGGTCTAAATCTTGAGCCCAAATGTTATTTTCCAACTTTATTGTTTTAAGAGTTCAAATACAAGTATACTTATATTCTTGATAGATATGTTAGTAATAAGATATATATGAATAAGAGATTGCGTGTTCTGGGATGTAGGTTCCGTGGCAAATCCGGCTAGATATATCCAAAAAGTTTACATCCTAATGAATAGTAAAAATGTTTGTTTGTTTTAGAATGGAATATGGTAGGATGTAAACTGTAGATGTTATATCAGTAGGGTTTAGTGGGTGATTTTATATTTATTATAATGGTAGATGTGATTGAATTGATGATTGGTTGATTGAGTAATGATTAAAAATATGTTGGAATTTGTTGAGTTAATGATTGAAAGATGGTTGTTTTGTGAGTTGTGGGATATTTTGATTTATTATAGTATTATTGTTTAAATTTAAATTATTTGTTGGAACAAAGTAATTTAGCTCCTAAAATTAAATTTTATTGTTTGAAAAAAAAAAGATTGATTACATAAGATGAAAATTAAAATAATAATTTAGAATATATAATTTTTTATTTTTCCTTAATTTTCAATTTTTACTAAAGCATTTGTGTAGAATTTTTTAAAGTATCACAAAAATTTATTTTTAAAGTATAACAAATTTTTTTTTTTGTAAAATCTGTGTAGATTTTTTAAAGTGTCACAATATATATAACAGTTATTTTGATCAAAATTTTCATATTAATGTTTAATCACAACGAGAGAAAAATTATAAAATTATGCATCAAACAGTATAAAACATACAATATATTTTTGTGAGTTAATAATTTTATAATACAATATGCACAAACAAAGTTTTATTATAAGACATAAATTTGTGTAAAATCTAATTTCTGAATTTTTTTTGGGACCACAACATTTGTTGTTATTAATTTTAAAAAGTCAACCAATTATTTATTTTTTGTTCTAATGATTGTAAAAAGTAAATGTTTAAAAAATTTAGTTAAAATCTTTTTTATACTCCAATTAAATTCTCTGATCATATTTCGCATATTAATGTTCAATCAAAACGAGATGAAAATTATTGACACAACACTACTGCATAATTCTCCATTGGTATTAAAACAAAAAAATAATTGCAATACAACAACCAAGATAAAACATGATACAAAGTTGTACATTCATTCTACAAATTTGAGTAGTTCAGAAAATATAATACATCCAAGACATTGTTTTATTTCGTGCAATACAACTGTGTATTATTGGAAACCAAATGTTGGATATTTTTCATAATTATGAAAACAATTAGTTTGCTTCATAAAAATTATTGAAAAATCCAATTTAATATAAGTGATTAAATACAGTAAACCCCTAAAAATAGAACACACAACATAACACAAAAAAACACACATTCAAGTAGGATGCACACATTAGACAACAGACCAAAGAACAAAAAAGCAGGGGCTTGCACATGAATATGAGAATCACTTTAGACCGAAAACTCCCATCTACTTCATAAACTCAAGTCCTACATTCATCAAGGGGGAATGACTTACTATCCCCCTCAATAGGTGGGAGAACCCCAATCAAGATGAATTGTTTCTCTAAAAATGTTTCAGTCAGAAAACACCAAAGGAAAAAATGTAGAGTTGGGAAAGAAGAAGCACAAAAAACAGTGTTGGCAAAGAAGAAGCACAAGAGGATCATATATGTATAGCACAAGATATAATTGAAGCTAAAAACACATTATAAAAAAAAAATCAACTTTGTAAATGGAGTTTTTAACAAATTTCAAAGTAAATTAACAAGATTAAAAAAAAAACATTTTCTTCGAAGTGGTATTCTTCTGAAAATTTTCAAGTTTAAGAAAAAAATGATCATAAATGAATTTGAAGGCACAACATACAAGATAGAAAAAAACATTCAAAAGAACATTCATAAAATTTGTGAAGCATTAAGAACAGAATAAAGATTTCGCATAAACATGGATTGAGAATCAAGAAACAAAGGATTAGAACACTTCATAAATAAGAACCGAGAACCCAAAAAAATATGAAACTACCATCAAATAACCAAACCCTAAAATCATAAACAAGAAACAAAAACTGATTGCCAAAGCATAATATCAAAAAATGAATCATACCAGATCTGAACAAATAAACAAGGTCGCACATATGAGCAATAGAGAACATAAACAAGAAACAGAGGTTGCCAAAATGAGGAAAGAGCGCATTTTTGCACATCTAAAAATGTTATAACATGAATCATGCCAGATCTGAACTATTTTAAACAAAGATCAAACAAATCATCACTATCACACGAAATGAAACATTTGACCAACAGAACACATAATCCCGTATACCTTTCGATGAAAAGTGGAAGCAACAGACTCAGCAGACGAACTCGGACTTCATACTTTCCTTTCCTTTTCCTCGAATCAAAGAATCACTGACCATTATCAACAGATCTATAAATAGACGATGTATTACTCACTTACACCCCAAATAAATACACATGGAACAAGACTCAGCAAAAAGTCACATCTTTACAAACTATAAACCCTAAAAAACCGACAAATACATGTAGATGAAAACATGTGAAGATTCTTTTGCAAGGTAAAGCATCATTCAATGAAGTATTGGGGAGCGTTGGGTATATTAAACCCTCAAAAAAGGAACGGCCGTCGATGCACACAGTGGCGTCGTTTACAACCATTCTAGAAACAAACATCCACGAAAAAAGAAACAAAGTAAAAAACCAACAAATGCACATGATTTCGTCCAAAAATGAGCGATTAAAGAGAAGAAAATGCATCGTGAAGCACACAGAGAAAATGAGAGCATCCAAGGAGAGAGAGGAATGAAGCATGAATAGTAGAGAGTCAGAGGCATAGGGACTATATACGAGAGCGTGCATTAGGTATAGGGTTGGATAGGGTGGAGATGGACCAATCCCCATCCATCGTATAAACAAACAACACTTATGGCGGGCCCATCCGGATGGGGGATGGGCGCAGCCCAAAACAAACAAACCCTAAGGTTTTTGACAAAATTAAATCTTTATGTTTCATAATCCAATTAAAGTTGCAGTTGATAAGGTTAAATCTTTAGGTTTCCTAATCTATTTAGAGTTGTAATATCCCAAAACTTAACCTCACTTTTTAAATTATTCTTTTATGAATATAATCACAACCTTAGTATAAATTATGTGATTTAAAGTCATAAGAAATTGTATATAGCTTAATTTTCTTAACTAAAAGAATTTACTATAAAATTTTATGAAAACATTAATATATTTTCAGTTATAAAATATAAACCTCTACATCTATGAAAAAAAATATTAATACTAAATAATAATGATAATACAAATAATAATGATACTAATAATAATAATTAATAAAAAAAATAATGATAATAATCATCATAATAATAAATTTTGCAATAAATTTGCAAATAATAAAAATAAGATAAAAGAGAAGTCTAGAATATAAATATTTTATTTAAAGAAAGAAAAATATGACAAAATATGAAAAAATATCTTTGTACTAAAATAATAAAATAATCGTATTAGACGGGTGGGGATCTGTAAATAGACCCTTAACCCCATTCAATTTTCAAGCCAAAAGAAGGTAAGGATTCATAAGGTTAGGCTTTCTTTTCCGGCGCCACCGCCACCTCCACCTCCGGCCGACGGATCACCGAAGAGCGTCTCAAAATCAAAATTGAAGGTGCCATTTGGTTCCTCTCTTCGAGTAGGTTATGAATTCAAAAGTCAATTGTTCATCCGATATTTCGATAGCCGGTAATTGATGGAAATGTGGCTAAAAAGTCAAAACTTTCCATCAAAATTCCTAGCAACTCAAGTGTCGGATGAATCAATCCAAACGCCGTTGTATAGTCTATGAAGAGAGGAACAAAACCCCTCAAACCAATTCAATTTTGGTTTTTAGAATTGAATTTAATTGAAGATTCAATTTTTTTTAATTTTTTATTAAACCCTAACCCCCAATTTTATTTCAAATGAAAGGCAAAATGATCCTCATTTTCAACCCTAAAATTTTGTGTAAAAAAATACGCCTATTTAGATTGTGTAAAATTATGGAATTACCCTTGAAATCTCATAATAAACCATTTTACTCTAAAATTTTAATTTTCATAATTTCTTCTACGAATTTCTTCAAAAATTTAATTCTTTAATTATAAATTATTAAAAATGCAAATGTTACTATTCATGATAAGTCCAAACTTTATAACATAACTAATCAAACTTTATTATGCTATGTAGGACACAAGAAAAATCCAGGAACATAATACACGCACTATTACTCGATTAATCTCAAGGGGGGGTAGCTTCTGCTCTTCTTGAGTTATAATATTCCATATTAAGTGATTGCTCTTATTAATTGAGTTTTATGTGATTATTTTATGCTATGAATATGATATGTCTCTACATTTCTACGTTTCTACGATTGGCCTTGCTAGCAACTACATTTCTACAATATTATTATTAATATTGTAGTGCCATGTTATAAGCGTAGTCATGCTTCTTTTACATTTCATGCTATTTTAATTACATAACTACTCTTTAACCTGCGCAATCCTTTGAAGTTATCTTCACAAAGTGTATTGGAAACACTTGCCCTATTTTCCAACATTTCAGATATGGAGATTGGCGTGGATCAGTGAAGATTAGAAGATGGATGTGGGCCATGTCTTCAAATAATATTAGTATTTAATAACTAAATGTTTTGAACTGTCTGTATTGTAGAACAATATATATATTTAAAATTATTCCTGGGTATGTATGAGCAAATTATGTTCCGCTATGAAAGTTTATTTCCATGATCATTATTGATTTGTGAGGTATGTACTTCCTACAAAATCTAAAACACTTTTAAAGTGACATTTCTTTTATGTTATAAAGTAATTGATTTTATTTTTTTTTTGCTATTATAGTAATGCTTCAGCTTAAGTTTTTATTTCTATTTTAATAGGGGCATTAAAAATTATATAAATAAACTTGTGCCGAGATAAGGTAAAAAGTTGAATGTCCTTCTTTTTAATCCCATGCTTTAAATGGTCAAATAATATTACCTAACTTTAAGTGTGCATGAGTAATCTTATTGACTAATAAAACATTATTCCAACCTTTTCAGAGAATGACTCTACACTGATTTGCCACCTATGTCTTTGGATATGATATTTGCTAACCCTAACTTTAATATGATTGAGGAAGAGGAGACGGAAGCAGACAATGAGTACGAAAGAGATATAACAGAGGAAGGGGAGCCATACTCTCGCACTAGCCTCTATTAATAAAATGAACGAAGGAGGGATTATCGAAATTTTAGATTACTAACGAAACGGCAATCAGGAGGGGTAGATCATCGTTTGACTTAGATATAGGATGTTCATACTACTAAATAGTTCTAATGTTGTTAACCATCGATAGACTCTCACAATGTTCGAAAAGTGCATGTGTATAATGTGAATAAATGCACTCGTTGTGATTATATAAGCTTGTTACTTATTTTTTTCTTAAAATTAAATTATTTATAAAAAGATCATGCCACGAGGTCGTACTCGTAAACATCCACCAATGGAACAAGACTCGACTGCGAATAAGAATGAGGAAAATGACCCCGGAGAAGATTTAGTGACAATTCTTCGAAACCTTGCGAGGCATTTCACAGCTCCGACTACAACATTGTACCTCCATCCCCACCAACCTATCAGCATAACCTAAGTTCTGTAGTAAAACAATTTCGCCATTATAACCCATCAACCTTTAGTGTGAAAGAAGATCCAACTGAAGCTGAAAAATGGTTGAGAACCTTGGAAAGAATTATTGCCCATATTGCTTGTATTGATGAGCAAAAGGTTCTCGTGCCATTTTCTAACTCAGTGATGAAGCCGACTATTGCTGGGAATCCTACTGCCAAACTAGAACTTAGAAACAAAAGGATGCCATAACTTGGGATGAATTCAAGGAAGTTGTAACCCATAACAATATGCCGCAGTCATATCATGATAAGAAGGAAAATGAATTCCTCTTTTTGAAACAAGGGTCTATGATTGTACTTGAGTATGAATGAAGATTCAAGCAATTGTCAAGGTATGCTCCTCATCTAGTGAAAGACGAGTGGAAAAATGCTAGGCGTTTTAAAAAATGATTATTGTTCGCTATTTTATTTCACTTAAAATATGACTTGCAAGTGCACGAGGTAAATTATAGTAAAATATGGTGAGAACATGTATGGTATCCACAAGGATGGTATATTGTAAAATCAATTGAGTATTTATTTATGATATTTTCCTTTAACTAAAGAATTCAATTAATGGAATGAGTTTTATAAAATAAACTAAAACAAATAAAGGGAAGAAATAGATAACACAGCAAGTCAAACAACTAAAGATATTAAGAGATTATATGGACTCTAGAGACATGCATTCATATGACTCATATTTGTTTATTTTAATGTATCAAACCATATTTAATTCCTATATTTGTATGAGGATCACTAAGATATTTGGATCATGTCTCTCGAGTTATATCCAAAAGTAGATTAGACAACACTGATCATTCTCAATATATTATCTAACACCCAATTGTGTCTAGGATCTATTCTCATCATAATACTTACCAATCTCTCGATCTAGCAAGTTTTATTTTATGCAGTCCTAATCCCTTAATGAATTTCTCCCTGACTGTGCTGTCGGGGCACATCAAAATTAATAATTTCATTTTACCTCGCTTTCCTCTACAATTTTGTAGTAGTGGAAAGTAAGGGTCGATCCCACATAGAACGGTTGAATTATTTGTATATTTTTATGCCAATTTACGAATGCAAATAAGAGGGGGGTTGTTGATGCATTTTGCCTACTAAACTAATAAAAGAAAATCTACCCCAGTAAAGAAAATTGGAGCAAATAAATATAAGGCAAACAATAGTAAGAATCAATTTCGCTTCACGGTTCAGTTTTCCCCCTATTCCAAATTATATGATATTATACAGCACGTTATCAATTTAATCGTGGAAGTCCTACCCCTAAACCAACAACAAGCAATATGAGGGTCCTCCAATGCCTACAAGTGAAAAAGTTGAAGTAAATACTAACAAAGAAAAGAAATTGGGAAAACTAAAAGAACTCCAAAAAGATGCGGAAGAGAGTGGGGGTATGAAAACACCCAAATACGTGCCACCGCCTGCATACGTCCCACAACTACCATTCTCACAAAGGCAAAAGAAGCAAATAAAGGAAATTCTGGCGAAGAAAAGGAGAACTGAAGACCATGAGACGGAAAATCTAAAAGAGGAGTGTAGTGCAATTCTCTAAAGAAAGCTTCCACAAAAGTTGAAGGATCTGGGAAGCTGTACAATTCTATGTGAAATTGGCAACACTCACTTTAATAAAGTGTTGTGCGATTTGGGGGCAAGCATAAATCTAATGTCATTATCCATATTTAAGAAGTTGGGCCTAGGAACGGTGAAATCATCATTCATCACATTATAACTTGCTGATAGGTCTATAAAGCATCTAAAAGGAATCATAGAAATTTTGCTCATGAAAGTGGACAAGTTCATATTTCCCGTGAACCCTGTTGTGTTGGATAAGGAAGAAGATCATGAGATGCCATTGATTTTAGGCAATCCATTCTTAGACACCGCTTGTGGTTTTCCCAATTTCTTTTATTTGTTAGTGTTTACTTTAACTTTTTCACTTGTAGGCACTGGAGGACCCTCATATTGCTTTCCATTTCTCAACTCAATAGCTTGACACCGCTCTATTGGGATAACTTCCATATTGCTAGAAAATTGGCATTTTTGTTGTTGACTTTCTATTGCTTTAGCCAGTTGGCTCACTTGCATCTCCAATGATTTAATTTGGGCTCCCATAGTAGTTGTTAGCTTGTCCACCATGATGGCTAAATTGTCAACCTTTGCTGCCTCTGTATCCAACCTTTGCATTGTGATTTGCATACGAGATGTAAGTATATTCTTCAAATGTGGTTTATTTCCATCATTTATAACTCCATTCGTCATAGAGAAATCGAGTGGTGGCTACTCAAAATTGTTTGGATTAGAATAATTGAGTCTATCTCTTTGTCTAAAATGATTTTGTCTGTAATTGTTATTGTAGACTCGTCCTTGCATATACTTCACATCCTCTGATGGTTGTTGTTGTCTCATCAGTGCTCGCAACTCCTCCATCTCTCTATGCATTGCGTATATTTCATACATTTTGTTTACTTGTGTTCTTGAAGTACTTATGTGGTGGGCAGTTGCTTTGATCTCCAAATCAATTAGTATCAAATGTTTTGCACCTTTAGATCAAGTGTTCATAAACTGCCTACAAACATGAATCAAATAAAGAAATAAAAACTATATACTAAACTATGATATACACTTTAAATTAAAGTCTAATATTTAAAATGAATATCATTTGTAAATTATGCCTGTCCACGGCAACGTCGCCATAAACTTGTTTTTTATTTTATTTCACTTAAAATATGACTCGCAAGTGCACGAGGTAAATTATAGTAAAATATGGTAAGAACAGGTATCGTATCCACATGGAATGTACATTGTAAAATCAACTGAGTATTTGTTTATGATATTTTCCTTTATCTAAATAATTCAATTAATGGAATGAGTTTTATAAAATAAATTAAACAAATAAAGACAAGAAATAGATAACAAAGCAAGTTAAATAACTAAAGATATTCAAAGATTATATAGATTCCAGGACATGCATTCATATGGCTTATACGAGTTTCTTTTAATGTATCAAACCATATTTAATTCCTATATTTGTATGAGTATCACTAAGATATTTGGATCATATCTCTCGAGTTAGATCTAAAAGTAGATTAGACAATACTGATCATTCTCAAGATATTATGTGACTCCCGATCATGCTTAGGATCTATTCTCATCATAATACTTACCAATCTCTCGATCTAGCAAGTTTTATGTTATGCATTCCTAATCTGTTAACCAATAACTCCATCTCGGATAATAATGGATTAACTACACATATGTAATTAATTGTCACATAATTTCATATAACATTCAAATCAAGGAAGCATAAACAAATATAGGAAGGGAAATTCATTAAAGAAAAACATATGACTCCATAATTATGCACTCCCTAGAATCACTAGATGTTTAGCCACACATATTCAATACATAATCTATGGAAAACATATTGATAATCATGGATAACATAAAGGAACAAAAGTAAAAAAGACTATCGAAACCCAAGCGATCATCGTTTCTCTCTCTCTCTCTATATATATATATATGATGACTTGGTTGGTTGATCCTTCTTTGTATCCTTATTTTTAACCCTAAAATCTGTTGTATATTGTGTTGTATGATGTCCTTATAATCTGATGTAGCTCATCCTTTTATAGATAATTACTAGGGTTTTGATAGCCGCCGTATCTCTATTTAGAATAAAAAAATATGCCCAAATCACACCAAATTGAGAAGATATGCTCGAATCACACCAAATCAAGAAGATATGCCTGAATCACACCAAATTGCGACAATTAAGATCATATCACGAGGATAAGTACGGTTCATGTGACTTGACACGTGGTCTATACACCCTTAATTATCTGTTTGTCTGTCAAAACTTCAACAAACACGTAACGCAACAAAATATAACAAAATCATGATGAAGTCGTCACTTAGGTACATGCAATTGCCTAAAAACTATACATAATAACCCCAAATTGTACGTAAATCTTATGTTTATCACAAGTTCAAGTTATAACTATTACGTGATATGATTTTATCTGTGTAATTAGTGTTGACAAGTTGGACTCTCACGAGCTAAATATAGTTCACACCCATTATATTACAATATTTCAGGGTACAAGGAGCGAGTGTTGGAGTTGAGGTAGAACCAAGAGCATATGATATAACTAAGTTTAAGATTTGTTATTATTTGGATTAATCTAGTTTGAGATCATTTCATGAATTCCATGATATTGTTAGTACGTTGAATAAGTGCTCATGTATAAGTTGCTTCCTCGGTATAATTTACCTTATTTAATACAAGTTGTTATTGACATAAATAAACATGTTAAGTCTTCCATTGCTTATGATATTAATTATGAATTTGATATGTCTATGTCTAAGTTAAAATATATATTTTGTAGAAGCATGTTTAGGTGCTATTTAAATTATAAATTGTTTTCGTTGCTATTGAATAAAAGTATGTCTATGAATTATATTTATATTTGCAAGTTTTGTAACTTGCCTTGATTTAAGTTATTATTCAATTTCTATCATGTGATATTGATTTATGAAAATAAGATATAATTTATGTTTTTCGCTGCATAAGATTAAGATTAAACTTAAATTCTTGTATTCATTATGATTTATGAAATTTTTTATATTTCAAGTGGTTCTTTCTACGGCTCGATTCTCAAAAAATCTTGTTAATTAGTTAAATTGAATTTATCGGCAAGGTATATGTCATTTAATTGCTTTTAAAATAAGTTATGAAAATCAGACTGTGACATGACCAGACCAAAATAGCCGCTCAACTGAACATTTGCCAAATTTCATGCTTATCTTTGTGATTTCGATAAATTTAAAGGTTGGGATAAGCGCTAGCCCATTTTTACCTATAAATAGGGGACCTCTGAATTCTGAAAAAGACATCTTTACATCTTTATATCCTTACATCCTTACACATGAATATACACCAATACACTGAGAGAGAGCTAAGGAGAGCTGATTCATCACCCACTTTACGCGCTTCAACGAAATACTCATTAGAATTCCTACGAAGAATCTGAGTTTCCTCTTTCGTTTTTATTTTTGTTATGCTAGAGATAGTTAAAATTATATTTCTTCTAATATTTAATTATTCTATGTCTGGCTAAACCTTCATAGTCTTAAGGCGTGTTTGATTTGAATATGCAATTATATTGATTTATTTTAGTTTATATTCAAATTTTTCTTCTGACTTCTTATTCATATATATGATTTGATATTCTTTGCTTAATTATGGGGCCAATAATTGAGCGTGTTTAATATATATATATATATATCAAGTCAAGATTCGGGAGATGAGACCCCATATAAATGTAATATATATGACACAAATATTTCTATGATCATCTCTCTGCGATATTTATGAGGAATTATTAGTCTTATTATTATTTTGGGAGTTGATTATTTATATGAAATAGAGATATTGACAATAGATAATTAATTTTTGGATTGCATGTGCTTTGGAAAAAAGGGTAATTCAATATTGTGATTGTCTTATAAGAACGAATAAAGAATGAACTTGGATTAAACTAATTTAGCATTATAATTGTTAATCATTGAAAACATAACCCTATGACTCTTTTCTTCTATCTATTTTCTCTATATGCTTGCCTGTTTTAATATCTCTGATATTTATTAGTAATAGATAAACACTTTTTTATTCGGTCATATAGATAAAGTCTAAAATAAATTTATAATACTCAATAATCTCCATCGATCATTGTGGATACGACCTTGCTCAATACTATTTTGTAAACTTCCATGTACACTTGTAGGATAACATGTAGATTTAGACGAATAAATATAAATTAATGCTTTTATGTATACTATTTAATTAATTTATTTTTATACATATAATAACATGGAAATAAATAATGATATGTAATTTTTTATTGACAATTTGATTGAAAAACTCTAATTTTATGTCATTTGTCAGATTTATCTAAATAATATAGGTACACATATAAATATATGTTTAGAAATGTCAATGGGTAGGTGGGTCCAATACTTAGACACCCATTTGGATCTTGTTCTTAGTGTGAGGAAGTGTCACGGGGCGCTTGTAGTGAGTAATAGTTATTAGCGCACCGTGCGGCTAGCAGTCGGCACCGACGACTACTTCCACCTTGCCAACATGAACTCGCTTGAGAGCTTGTGCTGTTGCGACGCAACCACACCCGGAGGTGCTTTAGTGGCACAGCAAAACGAAAGAAACGATTGTAAAAGCTTGCTTTTTATTGAATGTGGGCAACAATTACAATATGTAGAAACAATTGACAACAATCATGGAGAGGGGGGCCTCCAGACAATTGCTCAGCTCTCTTCGAATACCCTATCCCCCCTATAGTACTAAAAAATAAAAAAAGGCTAGTGACAGCACTAGACATTACAAAGCTGAAAACCGCGACATAATCCTAAGTAGAAATAAATCTATTTATAGGATAAAGAGCCCTAGACCTAAAGACTTAGACTTCAAAAGAGTGCGAGCAAGCTGCGGTCACTGGCGGTCTTCTTGCGAAGTCGGGCATCCGTTGGCAAAGGGTGTTGGGCAACCTGCGTGGTGGCCCGAATTGCGGGACTAATCACGAATGATAAGTTTATCCCGGGGGCCCGGGACATTGAAGGGTGGCATCCCGTGACAGCTCTTCTCCACCTGAGTTAGCGACGTCCTCGGCGCTACTGAAGCATGATAATCATCAATGAGAGATTGGAACACATTTAGGGTTGTCGCCCGCTCCGAAGTATTCTCCTCTGTGCTGCAACCTAACCATTTCACCAAGTATTATTTGTGTGGTTTTCTCTTACCTGCATCTCGGTGATTAAGAATGGCTTCCGCTACCCTTTTGTCTATTCTGCGGGCAAGTTTCATTTCTGGACGGCACGGAATGTTGCGGGCAGCATCTTCCTTATCGGCCTGGTATGGCTTTAGTTGGCTGACATGAAGAACAATGTGAATTCGCCACCAGGGAGGCAACACTAGCCTGTAGGCTACCTTCCCAATTCTTTGAAGGATCGGGACAGGTCCAATGTATTTTTGCATTAGGCGTGGATCTCCAGCTCGAGATGATTTGGAGAGCCTTTGATCTGGGACCTTAACCATCACCTTGTCGCCAACACGAAATTCAATGAAGCGACGTTTTAAATCAGCATACTTCTTCATCCGCTTCTGAGCTTTTTCTAGGCAACCGCGGGCGAGATCAAGATTTTGCTTCCACTCCAGAGTGAAATTCTACGCAGGAGTAGTTCTTGCATCTTGTGGGGTATCAATCGTATGTGGGAGGAGCGGTTGTTGCCTAGTACAAATCTCAAAAGGGCTCCGATTTGTGGTAGAGCATTTCTGAGCATTGAAGCACAGCTGAGCAGCATCCAGTAGCTTCACCCAGTCCTTTTGATTTGCGATCACGAAGTGTTGAAGATATTCTTCCAGCATCGAGTTGAAGCTCTCAGTCTGCCCATCGGATTGTGGGTGGTAGCTAGAGCTCAGATTCAATTTGGAGTCGAGTAGTTTGAAGAGGTCGATCCAAAAGTTGCCAGTAAATCGAGAGTCACGATCACTGACGATATCCTTCGGCAATCCCCAATGTTTGACAATATGCTTGAAGAAGAGTTGAGTTGTCTCTTCTGCTGAAACACTTTTAGGGGCTGCCATGAATGTTGCATATTTCGAGAATCGGTCTACCACAACGATAACAGCATCAAGTTCTCCAACTTTGGGTAGACCAGTGATATAGTCCATCGAAACACTCTACCAGGGCCTATCGGGAATGGGCAGTGGCTCCAGCAAGCCCGCCCTCTTCTGCCGATCTGCTTTGTCCTGCTGGCATACCAGACAAGTTCGCACAAAGGTCTCAATGTCATCTGGCATCTGTGGCCAATAGTAGGCTCGATGTACTAGGGCCACTGTGCGCTCTTCTCCTGGATGTCCCGCCCAGAGAGTATCGTGGCACTCGGCAATAATTGATTTTCGTAGGTCCCCGCCCTTAGGCACGTAGAGGCGGTTTTCCTTGGTCCTCAAAATGTCGTTCACAACCCAAAACTGCCGTGTTTTGCCCTGCTTAGCAAGATTCAACAGAGACTGCGCTGCAGGTTCTACTTTGGTTAACTCCCGTATCTGCTCCTGCAAGTTAGTGGTAGCTTTACTCGTAGCGAGCGCCACTATCACCTGAGGTTCTGCCAAATCTGCCCTGCGGCTAAGGGCATCCGTAACGTGGTTACTGGAGCCAGCACAGTACTCCAGCACAAAACTGAATTCGGACAGCATCTCTTGCCATCTTGCTTGCTTCCCAGTAAGCTTTGCTTGTGTCAAGAAGTGGCTAACAGGCATGTTGTCTGTCTTGACTATGAAAGATAAGCCCAATAAGTAGTGCCACTATTGTCTGAGGCAGTGGACAACAGCCAACAACTCTTTCTCATGTACGGTGTAACGCCTCTCGACATCCTTCAACTTTCGGCTTTCAAAAGTAACCGGATGTCAATCCTGCACCAAGACTCCCCCAAGCGCATAATCCGAAGCATCGGTCTCCACCACAAATGGCTTTGACAGATCTGGGAGCGCAAGCACCGGGTCGGTCGTGATGGCCTTCTTTAAACTCTCGAAGGCGGCTTGGCACTGGGGTGACCAATTCCAAGCTTCCAACTTCTTTGTCAAGTCTATCAAGGGGCGCGCTATCTCGGAGTAGCCTTTCACAAATCTTCTGTAGTAGTTAGCCAACCCGAGGAACGATCTGACTTCATGTACGTTGCTCGGAGGTTGCCACTCCTCAATAGCCCGAATTTTCTTTGGACCCATGCGGATCCTGTCTCTCTCCACAATGTGGCCCAAGAAATCAATTCTCTCTTGGGTAAATGAGCATTTTGAAGGTTTTGCATATAGCTCGTGCTCACGCAGCCTTTCGAGGACCTTACGGAGATGCTCTAGGTGATCTGTTAAGGTCTCGCTATAGACCACAATATCATCCAGGTACACCACCACGAATTCATCCAGAAAGCCCTGAAGTACCTAATTCATGAGGGTACTAAAAGTAGCTGAGGCGTTAGTTAAGCCAAAAGGCATCACCACGAACTCGAATGCCCCATACCGGGTGACCACTGTGGTTTTATACTCGTCTCCCTCTTTGATTCGGACTTGCCAGTAGCCCGATCTCAAATTTATCTTCGTGAAGTATTTTGCCCGACTAAGGCGATCGAAGTAGTCTGCTACCAATGGAATGGGGTACTTATTCTTCACTGTGATTTTGTTCAGTGCCCGATAGTCGCAGCAAAATCGTAGGGAGCCATCCGACTTCTTCTGAAAAAGAACTGGGGCCCCAAACGGTGACTTCGCGGGTCTAATAAGTCCGCACTCAAGCATCTCTTTCAACTGCTTCCTAAGCTCCTCAAGCTCAGGTTGGCTCATGCGATACGGTGCTCTAGCAGGAGTATTTGTGTGAGGCACCAACTCAATCTCATGATCGATTGCCCTCTTCGGCGGGAGCTTCCGAGGTAATTCATCTGGCATCACATCCTCATATTCTTCCAGGAGCTTTTTCACTGCCCTAGGAAGCGGCCCAGATTTCTCCTCAATCTCATCGAGACGAAGGGTGCACAAGAAGGATGGTTCGTTGTGCTTGCAACCCTTCTCAAACTGCATGGACGACAGGCTTCTCTCACCCATCTTGTTGGCCCAGGTGGGGATAACACAAGGCTTGTTCCCCATCATCATCAAGGAATCCACATATGGGATGACCGCCGTCTTAGTATCCCATAAGAACTCTAGCCCAAGAATGAGCTTGAAGTCATCCATCACCACAACGGACAGATTGGTCCTTCCCTCAAATGGGCCAAGTCTCAATAGCACGGACTTGGCGATGCCGGCGATAGGCTGCGCAGCAGAATTGATACACTTCACTCGCCCTACTCCTTTCTCTAGCACAAGCCCGAGTCTCTCTACTTCGGCGCTGGCTAGATAGTTGTGTGTGGCACCTGTGTCGATCATGGCTTGCAGAGGCTTGCCATTAATTTTTACATCCACGAACATCAACCCTTTCTTCTTTTGGACTTTTGGGGGTTGATCTTGCTCAGTGTGGCTCGTTAGAGCTGGTGCGGTCTTGCCTCTTTTCGGTGACACCTTCTTTTGGGCTGCCACCTGGTGGGATAAAGTATTGCACCAATAAGCAATGGCCCCGAGATTCTCTTCCTCAGAGTCACCTTTATCAAAGTTGGACGACTAGGGCTCTTCTTGTTTAGATTTTGGCCCAGACCCTGTGATGCTCGTTAAAGCATTCAGCAACTGCTTCTTTGGGCAATCCTTTATCCGATGGGGTCCATCACAGAGAAAGCACCCGCCACTTTTCTGGGACAATGAACCCTGCTTGTTCTCCTGTGGAGGCTTCCGGTTGGAACTCCGTTGCGAGCTCCCTTGGGAGTGGGGTTGCTTCTCTCCCCCACCCCTTCCGGAGTTCGGCTTGAAAGATTTGGCTCCGCCCCCTTTCGTATGGCCACTGCTTGCGGAAGCTGGCCTGTTGCTATTGTTGCTTCGGGGCTCGGCAGTGTAATCTGTCAAGCATTCGGCTGCACTCATTGCGGCATTAGTGTCATTCACCCGTTGGCGCTGCAGCTCAAGTCGCGCCCATGGTTTTAGGCCTTCCATGGAGGTGAAGAGCTTGTCATTCTCGGACATGTCACGAATGTCTAGCATGAGGGCCGAGAAGGCCTTCACGTAGTCCCGCACAGAACCAGTGTGTTTGAGCTCTCTCAATGCCCGACGGGCATTATATTCAACATTCTCCGGGAAGAATTGTTGCCTGATGGCATCCTGCAGCTGAGCCCATGTATCGAGCTCTACCCGGCGATCTTGGATCTCTTTATATTTGGTCCGCCACCAAAGCTTCGCATCCCCGGTCAAATACATGGTTGCGGTGGACACTCTTCGACCCTCGTCTACAATATTGGCAGCCAAGAAATACTGCTCCATATCGAAGAGGAAGTTTTCTACCTCTTTGGCATCTCTAGCACCGCCGTATGCCCTCGGCTCTAGCACCCGATGCCTGGGCATCGGATCCATTGCTACTGGGGCGTTGCTCACCGCCTGTTGTAGTAGGCCAATTTGGATTTTCATTTTCTCCATTTGCCGATGCGTGTCAATCGTATTGTTTACCCTCATGGCCTCAGTCAATGCATTGCACGCCTGCCGACTCTCATCAAGCTCGGCTTTCAGATCGCACACCATCGATTCGAGTTCTGTAATTCTCTCCTCGTGGAGGCACGCAGTTTCTTCCAGGGCACAAAATCTTTGGTTCCTATTCGGGGGTCTCCCCATAAGCGACTCATCATTGGCCATCCCGTCTCAGCCTCGTGGCTCTCAATCCGAGGCTCTGATACCAACTGTCATGGGGCGCTTGTAGTGAGTAATAGTTATTAGCGCACCATGCGGCTAGCAGTCGACACCGACGACTACTTTCGCCCTGCCAACACAAACTCGCTCGAGAGCTTGTGCTGTTGCGACGTAATCACACCCAGAGGTGCTTTAGTGGCACAGCGAAACGAAAGAAACGATTGTAAAAGCTTGTTTTTTATTGAATGTGGGCAACAATTACAATATGCAGAAACAATTGACAGCACTCATCGAGAGGGGGGCCTCCAGACAATTGCTCAGCTCTCTTCGAATACCCTATCCCCCCTATAGTACTAAAAAATAAAAAAAGGCTAGTGACAGCAAAGCTGAAAACCGCGACATAATCCTAAGTAGAAATAAATCTATTTACAGGATAAAGAGCCCTAGACCTAAAGACTTAGACTTCAAAAGAGTGCGAGCAAGTTGTGGTCGCTGGCGGCCTTCCTGCGAAGTCGGGCATCCATTGGCAAAAGGTGTTGGGCAACCTGCGGGGAGGCCCGAATTGCGGGGCTAATCACGGATGATAAGTTTATCTCGGGGGCCCGGGACATTGAAGGGTGGCATCCCGTGACAGGAAGGCAACCGTGGGTATTATTTTGCAATAGAAATGATATCATTTAAAAAATTGAATTACATATTTTGAGTTACTAATATATGTGAAACTTATCTCGTCATAATCGAGTTGATCTTGTACTTGTAAGTTTGGTTATATATAACAGAGTATACTGCCACCCCACGTATCGTCGTGCCGAAGCCAAAAGGGTATATATATTTATGATTTGAGGGTGTTTATCGTAAAATTGTTTGTGAAAGTTTTGAGCTGCATAAATTTTATGCTTGATTTGAAATTGAATATTATGAAATTTGTAAAAAAAATATAATTATGATACTGAAAAAGTGATTTAAAATAAACGATAAAAGTTGTTTTGTAATTAAAAATTGGGTATTAATTAAGATAGTTTTTTTAATCTTATTAAATAATTATTATTTCTCTCTTGTACAAATAATAATATGATAATGTAATAAGTTATAATAAAAATAGCAATATGATTTTTTTTAAAATAAAACATATAATTATATAAAACATATTTATGACAAAAAATGTATAAAATAAAACTATCTGACAATATAAGAATAAATTTAATATTAAAAAATACCACAATTAGTCTATAACAATGTACTTTATGTTTAAAAATTAATATTTTATTTTTATACATATAATATGGGTATTAAATTGAAGATAATGAAAAGATGATTAATTTGATATATTTTCATAAAAACAGAGTTGAGATGAAAATATTATAAATATTTGAAAATTAGAGTAAAAAAAAAAAAGACAAAAAATCTAATTGAATAATATACTTTCTAAAAATAGAAAGAAAATTTATGCGAGAAAATGACAATCTTATAAATTTTTCCAACTGATTTAGGCCCTAAATCTTCTTTCTATTTTTAGAAAATATATTATCCAATCAATTTTTTTTAGTTTTCACTATAATTTTCAGAAAATTATAATTTTTTCATCTCAACTCCATTTTTTATGAAAAATATATCAAATTAGTCACTTTTTCAGATTCTTCAATTTGATTTTCATATTACATATATAAAAATAAAATATTAATTTCAAATATAATTTTTCATAGATTAAATTGTGATATATTTTAATATTTACTATATTTTTTTATTGTGAGATATTTTTCTTTAAAAAATTTTTTATTAAAAATATATTTAATATAATTATATATTTTAGTTAAAATATTATATTACTCTTTTTTATTATACTATAAATCTAAATCATGCAACACGGTAGAAATAGTAGTAGGTTTTTAAACCGTCTGATCAATCATTTTTAATGTGGGTCGTTGGATCATTTTTCACATATTCCTCATTTCATATGGGCTTATCGTATTTGTACAATTCTTCACATTTTGGGCTTGAATTGGATACTCTACTCTTTTGCTATGGGTCTAAAGTTTTCTTATTTTCAATGGGCCCAACGGTACTCCGATTTCACGTTGTTAATCTTAACTAGTTTTTCATCATTGCATACGGATAAAAATATATACTCACTAATAAAACAAAAATAAAATTTTAATTTAATTCATTATATACAAATTTTATTATCTCAATACTTTTTGGGTGCAAATAGTTGTCTAAGTACACCCTAAATTCTTTTAAAAAATTAGATATTAATAAAATAACTAAAATACCCTTTTAGTTATTGATAATATATATTTAAAATTGTTCTCATATATGTTTGATAATATAGTTCGAACATCTCAGTTAATGATAGAATGTATATACCGAATGAAAATGATTGCCGAATCTGCTCAAAACTCATTCGAAACATTCAGTCGCAACAGGTGAAATAGCGCTCGATAAATTTTATCAAACACTACTTCAGCTGTTCGGCAGGATGTTTCAAACGAGCTTTAGGCCAACATGTTCATCCTTGTTCGACAGATAAGGTTTGAACATGAGCAGATGTGTTCGACCAATTTTGTCGAACACGAATAGATGTGTTTAACATATCAGGTTCGAACATATATGAGCAGACGTGCGACATGTTCTAAACAAAACACTGAAAAATAGAATAAAATACAAATGTTTTAAACCAAATCATTCCCCCATATATATTTCCATATAAAATACTTATAAAACATGGTGTTCGATTGACAATATGAACTTTTGAAGATGTTCGATTGATTTAGACAACAAATTTGTTCTCTTCTTCTTCTTCTTCTTCTTCTTCTTTTTTTCTTTTTTTTAATTGAAAGGGTATAATTATCATAAATATGATGTATTTAGTAAACAAAAAAAGAAAAAAATCCATTTTAAGTGGGGTATATTTAGCCAATAGGATGTATTTAGAAAATTTAGAGATGCAAATAATCGCACTTTTTTTAATATATCAATGAACCAATTTTACTATTTATTTGATAGTAAAAGAACTCACGTATCCTTAATGATCCAGCAAGGTTCGATGATATTGTTCATAGAATTCGAACTGAACTTTATTTCAAGTCTTACTATTTTATAGAGCTCGAAATATTTCAAGCCCCATTTTCTTAAAAAAGAAAAAAGAACTCGGCGGATATAAAAACCTCAAATATTACTGTTCAAAAAGATCAAAGCACTTTGAGCCAAAAACAACTCAATCATATTATTTATAAGACTAGAAATAAACTATACCATCAAGCACTATGAACAATATTATCTAACACCTATCTAATATTACTTTTTATTGTCAAATTAAACATCCTAAAAAATTATTAATATATATAAATAAATTTAATAATAAATATTTATTTATATTTGAATAAATTAGAAATAATTTTCGTGAAAGAAAAAATAATTAATTAGTCAAAGATTGACAGTAATTTCTTAAAAATATTCTACTTCTAAAAATAACTAAATAATTATTATTTTAAAACTTTTTTTATTACATAGAAACCTAAAACACATTCATTTTTATAATATAGATTTATTGTGTTGTATTCTGAAATAAACATAGAAAATTAATATGGAATGATAAACAAAGAACCTAATTTATTTATCTTTCGGAAATGCCTAACTAGCGTGTAAAACCACGTTATTCTTAATTTTTTTATTCTTCATGAGTTACAATTATGGTTACAAATTATGAACTTTAAATCATGAATTTTTGCATTTTTTTTATTTATAATGATAATGATGTATATTTTAGTTTGAACTTTAAATTTAAATTATATTGATCATACTATATTCAATTAAGTATCGAACATACACTTTTAGAAGACTAATCGTAACATTATATTTTTCTTACTTTCTTTGACATATTCCACTAATTTAGACCTAAAACAACTTAATATTAACATAGATTTCTTACAAGAGATCAAACTCCAATTATTCAAAACATGTGCATACAAATATTTTTTAGAAAAAATTATTTCATCAAAATAAAATTTTATTTTGGGATTCAATATGAACTTTCATTCCTATTAAATAAATATTTACTGAATGCACACATAATTTCTAATATAATAAGAACTCTAATATCTGTAATAATTCCAATAGTGACAAATGTAAAGAAACCCAAGAATAATTTTATGGCTGATGAATGCATCATTAAAATATATATATATATATATATATATATATTATTTCGAAATAAATTAAAAAATTTAGATTACGAATTATGAGCAATAAACATTGAGTCTAAATCATAGACTCGTAAATCATGAGCGGCAAACCATGAGACCCCAAAACCTAACTTATAAATCTTAAACCCAGAATTACGAACCAATATACAAATAAACATTAAATATATTTATTTAATTAGTATGTTCTTTTGTGCAATACACGGATATATTAATTTTTTTATATAATTATTTTTATATAATTTTATAGTATAATATTATTAAATTTAAAAATACATAACATTGATATTTTTAAAAAGTATATAATTATGTTTCATAATTTATATGTATAACATAATTATGATAAGATATATAAATATTATAATAAATCATATAACTATATAATGAGTAAAATGTAATAAATCCACTATATTTTCCAACTTACAGAAATTCCAATATAAGATAAATAATATCCTTTGTTTTTTAAATTTGAGAATAACTTACTTAATTTACGGATTAATTAGTTATTAACTAATAATAATATTGTTCAATTATTAAAAAGATATTATATATGGTTTTAAAAAAAAAGCATATCCAAATTTTGAAAATGATTTTAGCAAGTACTTCTCTTTATATATATATATATATATATATATTGGTACGTAAAAACTCTTGTGAAATAGTTGCACGTGTGATACGCATTAAGATATTACTTGTTTAACTATAATGTATCACTATTTTTTAAAATGTATTAAACAAGTAATACTTTATAGTTACATAAGAAACAATTTAAATCTTGTTACACGTGCAACCGCTTCACAGGAGACTCACTTATTGTATAGGTCTTTTATATATTATATATTATATATATTGTATTTCATATTTACTATTAAACAAATCACGAAATTTCTTAAAAAATTTAAACAACAACTATTATTCTAGCAAATCATGATATTTTCTAAAAAATCTTAATAACAGTCATTGTTAATATTATAATAAATATAAAAATTAAAAAAATTAATATTACTATTTTTGTGAATAAAATGGACGGAAAAAGCATATATATATAAATTGGTACATGTCTTTTATATATATATATATATTATATATTATATATATTATATGCAAAATTTACTATAAAGCAAATCACGAAATTTCCAAAAAAATCTACAACAACTATATTCTAGCAAATCACATAATTATCTAAAAAATAACAAACAACAATCATTCTTAATATTATAATACATATAAAAATTAATAAAATCATAAAAATTACACTTACTATTTTTGTAAACAAAAAAGTCGGAAAAAACATATGTTATTATAAATAGGTGCACTTCTGCAATTATATATATATATATATATATATATATATATATAGATTTTTTTAGTGAACATGAATAGAGCATGAAAAGAAAAAAACACGAGGTTTCAAATGCAAAGGATTATGTTTAAAAACAATTTCGCCTTCAAGTGACATGCTCCAAAATCAACAATCATCACATCCTAGACTGATGCATTAATATATGAATTGGTTAATTGGCCAAGAGGAAAAACCAATAAAATTATTTCCATTTAACAAAATTTAAATCTCGAACAACTGCTGGTTTGATACTGGATTCAAATACTCAAAAATTTACCTGTATTCGATCAAGTTTGTTCATGCATATTGAATTTATAATTAAACTGCACTAATTTTTCTTCCCAAAAAATAAAAAAATAAATAATAAATAGAAATCTACTATGTAATAGAATTCCATCAGAAATGACAAATCTTGTAGTAGAAATTTAGTCATCATAGGGGAACAGAACCATTACAGAGTAATATCAGACAACCCACAACCTATACAACAAAACACTGCACACCACATCTAACAAACTATATCACATGAACTCTAAGTTGAAACAGGCATGGTTTCAACTGATCCTTCCAAATCCTGTAAGTAGTTTGTCTGAATATTTAAACCCTTAAAATCTGCTACGAGACAGTCCATTCATCATTGCATCAAGAACAGGGCTTACCTTCTTCGACCTCCTTTCCCTTTCTTCGACTTCTTATTCTTCTTGCCCTTTCCTTTGCCCTGGCTACATTCAGCATCATGTTTGCCGTCATTGGTAACAGCACTAGCTGAATCCTCAGTTTTTTTATCTGCAGTACCACAAGTTCTGTCTGGAATTTTCTTGTTATTAATCTCTTCTGAGTCGTCCATTTCAGTATGATTGTTCTCCATGGTGAGCTGACTAAGTAATGTGTCTAGTTGAGGCTGCCTTGCTTCTAAACTCTTCAACTGTCCTCCAATTTCTAACAGGGACTTAAAATCGAAGGCACTGCAGTCATAAGTCGTCATGATTTAAAGATATTAATTAAACACTCTAGAATCTAGATACAATCCACAGAAGGAAATATGTCATGTAAAATATAAATCACACAAGAAAGAAGAGTTGCTTGGATAAGAAACTATTCGTCCTAACCAATTTAGTGATATCTGAAATCTCCTGGACTAAAGCTTGAGATAATATGATGTATTTGGATTTGGCAGAAGGAAGAATATTATTGTATTACATAACTACTGAAGCCTGATCATCAACACTTTCGTTACGACTTAAGGTAACAGTAATTAGGACCAAACTAATTTGAAAAATCAGACAGCAACGATAATTATATCAGTCCTATCTTACCTATGACAGCAAAATGCATCGAATTTTCGAGTGACGAACCTTGTAGCCAACAAAGAAGAGATCGTGTTAAGTTCCTCAATCATGCTGGTGGCATCACACAACAAATCTGTGTCTTCACCAAAATGAGACCTTTGTTCAGTTAACTGTGCCACTGCAGTGGTTACAAACTTTATATGCTCAATGACTTCTTCGACCTGAAAAGTAGAAGTAACATATCAGCTACATGTTCCATATCAACCAAGATTTTTTTAGATCACATCGAATTTTATATGACCTTCTTTCTGAAGTCAAGACTCTTCAAATCCCCATCATCTCCATTTTTCGGTGAATCGAGCGCATCAGACATTTCACGCATAAGACCCCACTTTACTTGCAACTTCCCTCTTACAAATTCTGGACTCATTTTTTTATCAGTTTTTGATTTTGCTTCTAAAGATTGCACAGTGGTGTGCTTATCTTCATCACAGACAAAAGGAGAAGCCCCTATGCTACTAGACTTAGGCGAATTTCTTTGAACAGTAGTCGGCTGGCCATGGGACGCTTCGGGGCTCCTAGGAAAGAGTGTTTTCATGATTTCATTTTTGCATGAGAAAGACCTCAAGTCAAGAAAAACAACATCAGGGGATGCAAACTTGAGATTAGTCTCATCTGAAGCTACAATCACAAGAGGATCCCCAATAACTCTGAAAGCAGTAGCAATTGCAGCCACAGATGAATTACGATTCGGCCTTCTAGATCGAAGAGCTTCACAGAATTTTATTGGGAGCTCTGATCTGATGTGAGGCATGCGTAGTAGGCCAATTTGGATTTTCATTTTCTCCATTTGCCGATGCGTGTCAATCGTATTGTTTACCCTCATGGCCTCAGTCAATGCATTGCACGCCTGCCGACTCTCATCAAGCTCGGCTTTCAGATCGCACACCATCGATTCGAGTTCTGTAATTCTCTCCTCGTGGAGGCACGCAGTTTCTTCCAGGGCACAAAATCTTTGGTTCCTATTCGGGGGTCTCCCCATAAGCGACTCATCATTGGCCATCCCGTCTCAGCCTCGTGGCTCTCAATCCGAGGCTCTGATACCAACTGTCATGGGGCGCTTGTAGTGAGTAATAGTTATTAGCGCACCATGCGGCTAGCAGTCGACACCGACGACTACTTTCGCCCTGCCAACACAAACTCGCTCGAGAGCTTGTGCTGTTGCGACGTAATCACACCCAGAGGTGCTTTAGTGGCACAGCGAAACGAAAGAAACGATTGTAAAAGCTTGTTTTTTATTGAATGTGGGCAACAATTACAATATGCAGAAACAATTGACAGCACTCATCGAGAGGGGGGCCTCCAGACAATTGCTCAGCTCTCTTCGAATACCCTATCCCCCCTATAGTACTAAAAAATAAAAAAAGGCTAGTGACAGCAAAGCTGAAAACCGCGACATAATCCTAAGTAGAAATAAATCTATTTACAGGATAAAGAGCCCTAGACCTAAAGACTTAGACTTCAAAAGAGTGCGAGCAAGTTGTGGTCGCTGGCGGCCTTCCTGCGAAGTCGGGCATCCATTGGCAAAAGGTGTTGGGCAACCTGCGGGGAGGCCCGAATTGCGGGGCTAATCACGGATGATAAGTTTATCTCGGGGGCCCGGGACATTGAAGGGTGGCATCCCGTGACAGGAAGGCAACCGTGGGTATTATTTTGCAATAGAAATGATATCATTTAAAAAATTGAATTACATATTTTGAGTTACTAATATATGTGAAACTTATCTCGTCATAATCGAGTTGATCTTGTACTTGTAAGTTTGGTTATATATAACAGAGTATACTGCCACCCCACGTATCGTCGTGCCGAAGCCAAAAGGGTATATATATTTATGATTTGAGGGTGTTTATCGTAAAATTGTTTGTGAAAGTTTTGAGCTGCATAAATTTTATGCTTGATTTGAAATTGAATATTATGAAATTTGTAAAAAAAATATAATTATGATACTGAAAAAGTGATTTAAAATAAACGATAAAAGTTGTTTTGTAATTAAAAATTGGGTATTAATTAAGATAGTTTTTTTAATCTTATTAAATAATTATTATTTCTCTCTTGTACAAATAATAATATGATAATGTAATAAGTTATAATAAAAATAGCAATATGATTTTTTTTAAAATAAAACATATAATTATATAAAACATATTTATGACAAAAAATGTATAAAATAAAACTATCTGACAATATAAGAATAAATTTAATATTAAAAAATACCACAATTAGTCTATAACAATGTACTTTATGTTTAAAAATTAATATTTTATTTTTATACATATAATATGGGTATTAAATTGAAGATAATGAAAAGATGATTAATTTGATATATTTTCATAAAAACAGAGTTGAGATGAAAATATTATAAATATTTGAAAATTAGAGTAAAAAAAAAAAAGACAAAAAATCTAATTGAATAATATACTTTCTAAAAATAGAAAGAAAATTTATGCGAGAAAATGACAATCTTATAAATTTTTCCAACTGATTTAGGCCCTAAATCTTCTTTCTATTTTTAGAAAATATATTATCCAATCAATTTTTTTTAGTTTTCACTATAATTTTCAGAAAATTATAATTTTTTCATCTCAACTCCATTTTTTATGAAAAATATATCAAATTAGTCACTTTTTCAGATTCTTCAATTTGATTTTCATATTACATATATAAAAATAAAATATTAATTTCAAATATAATTTTTCATAGATTAAATTGTGATATATTTTAATATTTACTATATTTTTTTATTGTGAGATATTTTTCTTTAAAAAATTTTTTATTAAAAATATATTTAATATAATTATATATTTTAGTTAAAATATTATATTACTCTTTTTTATTATACTATAAATCTAAATCATGCAACACGGTAGAAATAGTAGTAGGTTTTTAAACCGTCTGATCAATCATTTTTAATGTGGGTCGTTGGATCATTTTTCACATATTCCTCATTTCATATGGGCTTATCGTATTTGTACAATTCTTCACATTTTGGGCTTGAATTGGATACTCTACTCTTTTGCTATGGGTCTAAAGTTTTCTTATTTTCAATGGGCCCAACGGTACTCCGATTTCACGTTGTTAATCTTAACTAGTTTTTCATCATTGCATACGGATAAAAATATATACTCACTAATAAAACAAAAATAAAATTTTAATTTAATTCATTATATACAAATTTTATTATCTCAATACTTTTTGGGTGCAAATAGTTGTCTAAGTACACCCTAAATTCTTTTAAAAAATTAGATATTAATAAAATAACTAAAATACCCTTTTAGTTATTGATAATATATATTTAAAATTGTTCTCATATATGTTTGATAATATAGTTCGAACATCTCAGTTAATGATAGAATGTATATACCGAATGAAAATGATTGCCGAATCTGCTCAAAACTCATTCGAAACATTCAGTCGCAACAGGTGAAATAGCGCTCGATAAATTTTATCAAACACTACTTCAGCTGTTCGGCAGGATGTTTCAAACGAGCTTTAGGCCAACATGTTCATCCTTGTTCGACAGATAAGGTTTGAACATGAGCAGATGTGTTCGACCAATTTTGTCGAACACGAATAGATGTGTTTAACATATCAGGTTCGAACATATATGAGCAGACGTGCGACATGTTCTAAACAAAACACTGAAAAATAGAATAAAATACAAATGTTTTAAACCAAATCATTCCCCCATATATATTTCCATATAAAATACTTATAAAACATGGTGTTCGATTGACAATATGAACTTTTGAAGATGTTCGATTGATTTAGACAACAAATTTGTTCTCTTCTTCTTCTTCTTCTTCTTCTTCTTTTTTTCTTTTTTTTAATTGAAAGGGTATAATTATCATAAATATGATGTATTTAGTAAACAAAAAAAGAAAAAAATCCATTTTAAGTGGGGTATATTTAGCCAATAGGATGTATTTAGAAAATTTAGAGATGCAAATAATCGCACTTTTTTTAATATATCAATGAACCAATTTTACTATTTATTTGATAGTAAAAGAACTCACGTATCCTTAATGATCCAGCAAGGTTCGATGATATTGTTCATAGAATTCGAACTGAACTTTATTTCAAGTCTTACTATTTTATAGAGCTCGAAATATTTCAAGCCCCATTTTCTTAAAAAAGAAAAAAGAACTCGGCGGATATAAAAACCTCAAATATTACTGTTCAAAAAGATCAAAGCACTTTGAGCCAAAAACAACTCAATCATATTATTTATAAGACTAGAAATAAACTATACCATCAAGCACTATGAACAATATTATCTAACACCTATCTAATATTACTTTTTATTGTCAAATTAAACATCCTAAAAAATTATTAATATATATAAATAAATTTAATAATAAATATTTATTTATATTTGAATAAATTAGAAATAATTTTCGTGAAAGAAAAAATAATTAATTAGTCAAAGATTGACAGTAATTTCTTAAAAATATTCTACTTCTAAAAATAACTAAATAATTATTATTTTAAAACTTTTTTTATTACATAGAAACCTAAAACACATTCATTTTTATAATATAGATTTATTGTGTTGTATTCTGAAATAAACATAGAAAATTAATATGGAATGATAAACAAAGAACCTAATTTATTTATCTTTCGGAAATGCCTAACTAGCGTGTAAAACCACGTTATTCTTAATTTTTTTATTCTTCATGAGTTACAATTATGGTTACAAATTATGAACTTTAAATCATGAATTTTTGCATTTTTTTTATTTATAATGATAATGATGTATATTTTAGTTTGAACTTTAAATTTAAATTATATTGATCATACTATATTCAATTAAGTATCGAACATACACTTTTAGAAGACTAATCGTAACATTATATTTTTCTTACTTTCTTTGACATATTCCACTAATTTAGACCTAAAACAACTTAATATTAACATAGATTTCTTACAAGAGATCAAACTCCAATTATTCAAAACATGTGCATACAAATATTTTTTAGAAAAAATTATTTCATCAAAATAAAATTTTATTTTGGGATTCAATATGAACTTTCATTCCTATTAAATAAATATTTACTGAATGCACACATAATTTCTAATATAATAAGAACTCTAATATCTGTAATAATTCCAATAGTGACAAATGTAAAGAAACCCAAGAATAATTTTATGGCTGATGAATGCATCATTAAAATATATATATATATATATATATATATTATTTCGAAATAAATTAAAAAATTTAGATTACGAATTATGAGCAATAAACATTGAGTCTAAATCATAGACTCGTAAATCATGAGCGGCAAACCATGAGACCCCAAAACCTAACTTATAAATCTTAAACCCAGAATTACGAACCAATATACAAATAAACATTAAATATATTTATTTAATTAGTATGTTCTTTTGTGCAATACACGGATATATTAATTTTTTTATATAATTATTTTTATATAATTTTATAGTATAATATTATTAAATTTAAAAATACATAACATTGATATTTTTAAAAAGTATATAATTATGTTTCATAATTTATATGTATAACATAATTATGATAAGATATATAAATATTATAATAAATCATATAACTATATAATGAGTAAAATGTAATAAATCCACTATATTTTCCAACTTACAGAAATTCCAATATAAGATAAATAATATCCTTTGTTTTTTAAATTTGAGAATAACTTACTTAATTTACGGATTAATTAGTTATTAACTAATAATAATATTGTTCAATTATTAAAAAGATATTATATATGGTTTTAAAAAAAAAGCATATCCAAATTTTGAAAATGATTTTAGCAAGTACTTCTCTTTATATATATATATATATATATATATATATATTGGTACGTAAAAACTCTTGTGAAATAGTTGCACGTGTGATACGCATTAAGATATTACTTGTTTAACTATAATGTATCACTATTTTTTAAAATGTATTAAACAAGTAATACTTTATAGTTACATAAGAAACAATTTAAATCTTGTTACACGTGCAACCGCTTCACAGGAGACTCACTTATTGTATAGGTCTTTTATATATTATATATTATATATATTGTATTTCATATTTACTATTAAACAAATCACGAAATTTCTTAAAAAATTTAAACAACAACTATTATTCTAGCAAATCATGATATTTTCTAAAAAATCTTAATAACAGTCATTGTTAATATTATAATAAATATAAAAATTAAAAAAAATTAATATTACTATTTTTGTGAATAAAATGGACGGAAAAAGCATATATATATAAATTGGTACATGTCTTTTATATATATATATATATTATATATTATATATATTATATGCAAAATTTACTATAAAGCAAATCACGAAATTTCCAAAAAAATCTACAACAACTATATTCTAGCAAATCACATAATTATCTAAAAAATAACAAACAACAATCATTCTTAATATTATAATACATATAAAAATTAATAAAATCATAAAAATTACACTTACTATTTTTGTAAACAAAAAAGTCGGAAAAAACATATGTTATTATAAATAGGTGCACTTCTGCAATTATATATATATATATATATATATATATATATATATATATAGATTTTTTTAGTGAACATGAATAGAGCATGAAAAGAAAAAAACACGAGGTTTCAAATGCAAAGGATTATGTTTAAAAACAATTTCGCCTTCAAGTGACATGCTCCAAAATCAACAATCATCACATCCTAGACTGATGCATTAATATATGAATTGGTTAATTGGCCAAGAGGAAAAACCAATAAAATTATTTCCATTTAACAAAATTTAAATCTCGAACAACTGCTGGTTTGATACTGGATTCAAATACTCAAAAATTTACCTGTATTCGATCAAGTTTGTTCATGCATATTGAATTTATAATTAAACTGCACTAATTTTTCTTCCCAAAAAATAAAAAAATAAATAATAAATAGAAATCTACTATGTAATAGAATTCCATCAGAAATGACAAATCTTGTAGTAGAAATTTAGTCATCATAGGGGAACAGAACCATTACAGAGTAATATCAGACAACCCACAACCTATACAACAAAACACTGCACACCACATCTAACAAACTATATCACATGAACTCTAAGTTGAAACAGGCATGGTTTCAACTGATCCTTCCAAATCCTGTAAGTAGTTTGTCTGAATATTTAAACCCTTAAAATCTGCTACGAGACAGTCCATTCATCATTGCATCAAGAACAGGGCTTACCTTCTTCGACCTCCTTTCCCTTTCTTCGACTTCTTATTCTTCTTGCCCTTTCCTTTGCCCTGGCTACATTCAGCATCATGTTTGCCGTCATTGGTAACAGCACTAGCTGAATCCTCAGTTTTTTTATCTGCAGTACCACAAGTTCTGTCTGGAATTTTCTTGTTATTAATCTCTTCTGAGTCGTCCATTTCAGTATGATTGTTCTCCATGGTGAGCTGACTAAGTAATGTGTCTAGTTGAGGCTGCCTTGCTTCTAAACTCTTCAACTGTCCTCCAATTTCTAACAGGGACTTAAAATCGAAGGCACTGCAGTCATAAGTCGTCATGATTTAAAGATATTAATTAAACACTCTAGAATCTAGATACAATCCACAGAAGGAAATATGTCATGTAAAATATAAATCACACAAGAAAGAAGAGTTGCTTGGATAAGAAACTATTCGTCCTAACCAATTTAGTGATATCTGAAATCTCCTGGACTAAAGCTTGAGATAATATGATGTATTTGGATTTGGCAGAAGGAAGAATATTATTGTATTACATAACTACTGAAGCCTGATCATCAACACTTTCGTTACGACTTAAGGTAACAGTAATTAGGACCAAACTAATTTGAAAAATCAGACAGCAACGATAATTATATCAGTCCTATCTTACCTATGACAGCAAAATGCATCGAATTTTCGAGTGACGAACCTTGTAGCCAACAAAGAAGAGATCGTGTTAAGTTCCTCAATCATGCTGGTGGCATCACACAACAAATCTGTGTCTTCACCAAAATGAGACCTTTGTTCAGTTAACTGTGCCACTGCAGTGGTTACAAACTTTATATGCTCAATGACTTCTTCGACCTGAAAAGTAGAAGTAACATATCAGCTACATGTTCCATATCAACCAAGATTTTTTTAGATCACATCGAATTTTATATGACCTTCTTTCTGAAGTCAAGACTCTTCAAATCCCCATCATCTCCATTTTTCGGTGAATCGAGCGCATCAGACATTTCACGCATAAGACCCCACTTTACTTGCAACTTCCCTCTTACAAATTCTGGACTCATTTTTTTATCAGTTTTTGATTTTGCTTCTAAAGATTGCACAGTGGTGTGCTTATCTTCATCACAGACAAAAGGAGAAGCCCCTATGCTACTAGACTTAGGCGAATTTCTTTGAACAGTAGTCGGCTGGCCATGGGACGCTTCGGGGCTCCTAGGAAAGAGTGTTTTCATGATTTCATTTTTGCATGAGAAAGACCTCAAGTCAAGAAAAACAACATCAGGGGATGCAAACTTGAGATTAGTCTCATCTGAAGCTACAATCACAAGAGGATCCCCAATAACTCTGAAAGCAGTAGCAATTGCAGCCACAGATGAATTACGATTCGGCCTTCTAGATCGAAGAGCTTCACAGAATTTTATTGGGAGCTCTGATCTGATGTGAGGCATGCGTAGCATATCAAAAGGAACATTGAAGGAGACACTTGAGTTCAGACATGATAAACACAGAATCATAAACAATCTTAACATAAGCACCGGAAAATAGTATTTGCAATCGATTTTCCGAGTACTAATCCATTCACTTGTAACCAGACCACTAGAAAGACATTCCTGAACCACGCTGACAACAAAATTAAAGATGGTTGTGGAATCAGATTTAGTGTTTGTGACCAAACCAGCACTTGGATTGCCGTCCTGTGGCAGACAAGTTAAATACTCTACCAACGAAGACTTTGTAGTGAAAAAGTAACCTTGAGAGTAAGGAACCATAATCAAAAGTCTTTCCACAAGATAGAAGAAACAACTTGGAGATATATAGTCATACGCCCTCCAGTGGACATTATATGTTTCTTCCAATGCCTTGAGGAACTCTTGACTCAAAGCTTTCTGAGAGAATCTCAACGGAATTGTTGAAACTTCTGATACTGCACCTCCTTTAGATTCCTTTGGAGAATTTGACTCCATGCCTCCATTGAGATTCTCAACAAATGACTTCCAATATGTGTCCTTAGAAAGCCTTTCAGCAATTCTGCCATAGAGGTCATGCTTGGGCATTCTAGTTCCCAGCATTATCATCATTGATCGTCCAATTTGCCCACAAGTGAGTTCACCGTTTGTACTGATATTTCTAGAAACAATTTCTTCAAGCAACTTCTTGGATAGTTCAGTTTCTTTCAGAGATATCATGTTTTCAAATAAAATTTCTCGAGGGTCCAATGGGAAAACATACTCAAAGTATTTGGTGGATAGTTGTAGAAAATCTTCCAGCTTCCTATGTTCAAACTTCTTCGTGTTGATTGATTTTGACTCGAGGAAGAACTTTGCTACGTCAAAAATTTGAAGCAGGCATATACTTTGGCTGTACTTGGGTAGGTGCTTCAGCCCAAAAGTCTTAAAAAGTTCTTGGAAAGCTTCCAATACTCTGAGTCCAACAGAAACTAATTCTTGATGCCAATACTTTTGAGCAGCAGATGCAAAATGGCGAGCTTCAAGAGTCATGACCTTTCTGTTCTGCCTCACTAACCCTTTATCAACATCTCTAACCCATGCAGCACCAGGGTTCATCAAACGCATGGTGACACAAGAATTATCAAGCGACCTCACTCCAAAGTAATTAAGACAGAACTGGATGGTACTTTCGGATTTGATGAAACCTGACCTCTCAAGCCCATCAAGACATTCTATGATATTCAAACAATGTACCTTCCATAAGTTCCAAAGATAAAACAGTGTTCCACCAGAAACTTGATTCCTCGAAATTCTATCATCAAATGACCTTGGGTCAAGGTGCAATTCAGGATCACACTCATACTTGGGTGGATTCACTTGAAGATGTGAATCTACAAGTTTACGAACAGCAAGAACTCCACCAAGTGGAGTATTAAATTGCCTTGAATCACTGTAACACTGCATCAAGGCAGACAAGGTCTTCTGCTCATATAAGAGTATTTTAACCTCAGCACAAACAGATGCATAAAAGGTTTCAGAAACCTTCTGTGCAGTGGACATGGCTCTATTCAAAAGCTCCACCTTTTGAGGGAATGACTTCATGGGCCAGCCTCGATTACCAGACACCCACAGACAATTAGAAAGTACATAAGCAACAATGAGTAAGGAGGCATTGGCAAATTGTTCTGCCTTTTCCAGCAGATCAATCTCATGTAGAATATCTCCCAGACCCTTTGCAATCTCAGCAGCCTCACTGAAATTTCCTAACTCTTCCTCCAAAACCATAAGCTCTTCAAGGCAGTCCAAAGACTTTAAGAAGCTCCGTTTGGATTCATTTGAATTGAAAGCTCGAACAAACTTCAATAGAGATGCATTGTCCTTTGCCTTGTAACATTCAGAAGCAGAGTTTTCCAGAAACTCCTGCGCAATTTTTTCGATCTCCTTCAATCGAGCCATAATGACACTGTTAAATGATGCTTGCTGTTTCCAGTACTCAATATATTGCAAACCAAGGTCAAAACAATTTCCTTTGGCACAAGCTGACAAGCACTCTCTGACAAAGTTTCCCTTGGCATAAATTCTGCCTGCATAGACATTCAAAATTTACAAAATGCTGGCATAATGCATAGCACTTCCAAAACTTGATGGAATTGAGTTTCAACCTACATAAAAGCTTCAACCTCCTAAAATTTATCAACTTTCAGCTTTGTCACAACGTAAAGCTCCAAAAAAAAAGGACCTAAATAATCCACACTGATAAAACAAAAGCCATTGAATATGTAATAATATAGGCTTCTTAAATTAAGAAGAGAAGGGAGAGCGTCTCACCAGGTCTAGTTATGTACAGAACTGCCTATTTGCAAAAAAAACACATCAGACTCTTATTTATATATTGTCACATGCATTTGAATCTCGTTTCTGTTGGGCCTCAGGCTTCACATATGTATGCTGGGTGCAGGTTTAAAAGAGCAGAAAATAGATTCATCATTTCCTTTTGTGTTTATATTTTTCATTGTGTATCTACATGATTTTAGAAATGATTGGGTGAATCAATTCCTTTCGCATCTTCATGATTTCAGGCATTATTGGGAGGATCATTTCAAGCATTATTTTAGATATGTAGGAGAACATTACTTTTTGCGTCAGCATGAAGCTGTGATTAGGATTTAGGGGAATCGTCTTCTTTGGCGTCTGCATGATTTTAGGTGTGAATGGGGGATTAATCCCTTTGTGCCTACTTTATTTTATCCATGATTTAGAGAATCTAAGCTGGTGGTTTTTCTTTCACTAGAATTGAACTTCAAGAAAGCAAATAAATTGACTCCAAACAAATTTTCCTAACAAACATTTGTGAAGACTGTTCAAGTGCCTTGTGTGTCTAATGATCATTGATCTTCAACTTACCTGCTCTTTCATACTCCCCCAAGTCGTAAAAACATTCTGCTGCAGATTCAACACGATCAATGGAATCAAATATTTCTGCAGCCTGTCTAAGCATTATACTTGCCTCTTCAGTATTCGAACCACGTAGACTTTCAGCTGCAGCTCTAAGTCCAGAAGCTTTCGCCCTTTTCTCCCACAATTCTTCACCTGCTTTCTCAAAGCACATTATTGCCATCTCGTAATTTTTTTCCCAAAAGAGCTGCAAAAATGCATTCAAACCAATATTGAATAATAATTAAAGAAATAGAAGAAAGAAAGCAGAGAAAGAACAGCACACCTTGATTCCCTGTTCTTTCCACTCCTCAGGACTGCTAGCCCGTTGCATTGCTTCTGCAAGGGAATCATCTATTTTTCTCACTTGCACAAGGCACAACCTTCTCCAATAATCAAGCATTGGCTTACAGAGTTCTACATTATTTTCACAAATCCATAATCTTTGCCTCGTTCGAGTAATTGCCACATATAGTTGTTTCAATTCAGAGCACAAGATATTGTGTCTTGACTGACTAAAACTCGGAAAGGACTTCGGAGAATCCCCATTGAGAAGATCTTTTTCTTTCAAGAATTCATACACAACTCGCCATTGGTTACTCAAAGGTGAGGAACCAAAAAAGTTGTATAAGAGAACATCCTAAAATATGCAATAAAAGATGAAGATATCAAAATGTGATATCAACAAATATTATAAACAAGTAACATTATAGATTGATTGTAATGACTACAACAAATTATAACGATCAAGCAAATTAGATAACATACATCTTTTCTTCATCTGATTAACACAAGATATCAACTATCATCATAAAAATGCATACAATATATCAGGTATTTGACAATAAACATAATAGCAGTTAGAAGGTTTACTCTCCTACAACCATACTAAGTTATGACCAAATAAAAGATACACCAGCATCATCCATATCAGTTCAACCCAGATAGACACATGAATGAAACAATAATAACATCAAGCAGCATAAGATAGCATGGTTGAAGAAAGGGACAACAAAAAATGACAAGGATGAAGAGAATACTAACCTGAAACTCAAGACCCTTGCACTCCAGTATAGTCAGAACAAGAGCTTGCTGACCAATACAGCTAGATATTTCCTTTCTTGCAGAATCATCCCGAACGAGAATAACCTGGTCAGCACCAAAACCCACCCATTTCCCACCACCCTTTCCGCTATGTCCAAATATAGACATAATCAAGTTCTCATCACTGCCAGGCTCAATGACAATAGGAGACTCACCATATATAAAACTAGTCTCTGGAGCCAATGAGTCAATTGATTGTGGGAAATAATGGTAAATAAGATCTATTACACTCTGTGCTAATCGAAGTACTCCGGTATGAGTACGGAAATTCTGAGACAAATTAAATTTATCAGATATGAGCCCTTTTTCTTTTCGTCCTGAAATATCACAGTTTCGTGATTTCATGAGAAATTCCTTATAGAACAAAGATCTGATATCTTCAAACCTAAAGTCAATCCCTCTTGCAATGGTCTGTGCTGTATCACCAGAAAATACAAATCCTTCATCAACATTTTTACAGATATATCTGAAGAGGCAGATCTGCCTCATGCTGAGGTCTTGTACTTCATCAATGTACACGAAGTCCATTTTGTCGCCAAGAAGATCTGTGTTCTTGAGTCGGAGATGAATGTCATTCACAAAATCAGCAAGATCAAAATCACCAAGCTCCAACTTCATTTTCTCGTAGTCCTCAAAAATGTCATAAATCAAACCCCTTGTCTCCTCACTTAAAGTGGATGCCCTACTCTCTGACAATGACATGTAGTCGTGCCTACTTCGCTTGCAATCACATGCTTCACTTTCTTGTAGACCTCCTTTAATATGTGAGAGTATTTCAGTGAAAACTCTTGAAGCATCAAGATTCTTTCTCAGCTTATCATTAAAATGGGGCCAGTATAAAGACCGAAATCTGTCATAAGTAACCTCATTCTTCCTCATGAAATTCTGCAGCACAAATGATCTTCTACCTTCATATTGACAGAAATCTCTTACATCGTGAAACCTCTGAAAATATGAATTTCCCAGAGTACCATCAAGCATCATTAGAAACTTCTGAAATGTGATTATTAGAGGGTACTTTTCCTCTTGAATGCCAAGAAACGTGTCTGGAATATCCTTAAATTCAGCCATTTCATCAATATCAGCCATACCAGTAAAGTTGTTACTTCCAGAGAAGTTTCCAGCAGTAAAGCTGTACATGTTAAAAACATTAAAGACATCATTGCAGGAACAAGAACAAACCATTACTAAATTTTTAAAATAAAATCAATAAAAATGTTGTGGAAAGTATTATGCAAATCTGTATCTTTATGTGAGGGAGTAGGGTACTAAAACAAGGAAAGGTAAACAGTGTTCAAAGTGTGCTAACTTAAAAAAGCTGCTGCATGGAAAGTATTATGCAAATCTGTATCTTTATGTGAGGGAGTAGGGTACTAAAACAAGGAAAGGTAAACAGTGTTCAAAGTGTGCTAACTTAAAAAAGCTGCTGCATAGATATTGGAGAACAAAATGAAACCAAGCATAAAAAGAAGTCGACACAGTATATGACACAAGCTTATTTAAGTATAGTGAAACCCTCAGACCTACACTTGCTTATTATGGTTGAATAGAACACAGTCATCACAGTTCCAACTGCTGTAAGTTTATCCTCAGTGATTGTTTAATACTGAATAAGCAGCTAACGGATAGGAATTCAAGAAAAGCAAGCCCGATATAACTTCAAAAAGTTGGTCATCTAGACATTCTATCATCAAAATATCAAGCTTCTAATGTGAAAAGCCATCACAATTCTATTTCGTTGTCCAATATATTAAGTTGTCAGTCAACATGGTATAAAGACATACATCAGACATGCACTCTAAAGTTAAAGGATGAAGTGATAAAAAGGATGAACGCACCTTTTCAGCTGAGATACGTGATTTTTGACAGCATAACAGAGTTTTGGACTCACGGTGACAAAAAGTTGATGCAAGGTAGTCCCCGTAGATTCGCCAACATACTGATCCCCAACTTTATCACTGCTATGCACATTGTTATCAGCTTCAACAGAATCTCGTGAAGCAATGCAGTATTGTTGAAGCTTCTGGTACAGCTTCATAGTCAATATAGTTGTTTTTCCAGTGCCAGATCTACCTAGTATGAAGCTGCTTCTTGGAAAATTTATTATCTCTCGCTCCTGATCGGTTACCTCAAACGGCAAATCCATTTCTCTACCCTCATGGTCGGAAAGCAAATGATTCACAGCACCAAGTGATAATGAATAAAATTTCATCAACAGCAAGCTTTCACTCACTTTAGAATTTTCGACGTAGCTTCTGCAGTCAACAGAGCTAGCACTTGCAGCGGTGCTTAATCTGGTACTACTGGGATTCTTGAAGCGGATTATTTCACTAGAAACTGGCCAACTCTTTGGCACCTCTAAATTTCTGTAAAACAAATAAAAATACTAGAATTAGTTTTGTCAATTTGACTACAACAATGTAAAAGCAAAATTCAACATGCTCACAAGCAAAATTCACAGTTAGATGTGAAATATACAGAGCACATGGATGTTGATTTGTTAAACATGATCAACTAGTTTCATTATAATGACAAAGCCGAAATGAAAATATTTCATGCAACTTGATACTTTGTCAACAAATATGTAGTTTTCCTCACCATACTATGCAAATCACAAGACAATATAATTGGATCCAACAAAGCATAATTAAATGACGTACCTCTCAAACTTCTTCTCATTGCAGTGATTGATGAAATCATCCATATACATGGAAAATATGTTGTCAAGTCGTCTGAACAATTTTGCGGTCTGATTCACGGGCACTATGTCCCACACTTTCAAAACTTGCTTGTAGGTGGTGTCCTTCACTATATCAATGGAGCAAACAACATAGTATTTATCAACTTTAAATTCTTTCAAAATATATTTAGAGTTATCGCATTTCCTGTCCACATTTATTTTATTAGGCCGCCAACCACTTGCAAGCTTGAGTAAAAACTGTATGATCAACTTTTGAATCCTGGAGAATTTCAATTTCCGAAAAGATTTTCGGAAGTTATCGCTGAATAAAACCTGAAAATTCACAAAATAGATAGTGAGGGGGGGGAAAAAACTCAACAACCAGGGCTTCTATAAAATAAAAACAAAAACATAATTTATAGTGCAAAATGCAAAATGCAAAAAGGAAGAAAAATGTATACAAAATGAATAAAGAGGCAAATATGATAGAAAGAGTCAATAGTTAACTCTATTTTATTCACAATAAAGTCTAAGACAGAGATGAACAAATTTAGTTGAACCAAGACAAGCAATAGATCAGAATACCTCTGGAAAATCTTAAGACGACTTAACTATAAGTGAGAGAGACCCTTATTCAAAGTTTGCATGAGCAATGCGTGCCATAAAAAATTCTACGCAGCAACAAAAAACTTACTAAAAATATAATTAACAGTCTAATACCTGCCATCTTGCATTTTTGAAATGCATACTCTCCTCACTAAGAAGATCATCAAGTTCTTCCAACTCTTTCTTCACATCTATAATAGTTTTCCCAAAGTCCCGATCTTCATCAGCATTGAAGAAACACTGTCGATCTTTAGCATCAGATACTAATGCTTCCCAAACTGAATCACTTTTACTCAAAGTTCTTTCATTTCCTAATACCCAGAGACAATGACTAGAGGGAAAATGGGGAAAACAATCATGAACTATATTCAACTGAGAAATTAGATAAGGAAAATGGGGAAAACAATCATGAACTATATTCAACTGAGAAATTAGATAAAAATATTAAAAATGTTATTGCATACCGAGCTCTTGTCAAAGCGACATTGGTTCTTTGAGGACTAGACAAGAAACCAATGGATCCACCTTTGTGAGACCTTACAGTTGATAAGATAATGATATCTTCTTCTCCACCTTGAAACCCATCAATTGACTTCACCTTAACTGTGAACCTTTCAAGGTTATCATACTTGGGTAGAAGCTTATCTTGGATTGCTGCAACTTGAGCAGCATAAGGAGATACCAAACCAATACTGAGTTTCTCTTTTGAGCTTTTCCATGCTGTTCATAAATACCTCAATGAAAACATAGTAATAACAATAGATATCTGCCTATGGCATGTGTACTGTAAGACCCACAAAACAGGTACATGCATCATTAAAATCATCATACGGTAAAAAAATCAAAGGGTCGCATCAAACCAAAAACTTTGGTTAACTATCTATTACCTACCATGCTATTAGGCACTAACACTACATTTTTTACCAAAGAGCGAAACAAGAATCTATTTTGGATGAGAACAAGCATGCTTACATGCAATCTTACTAAGTTTAGACATTCAATCAATTCAAGGGTTTTAGGGTTCATATTCTCAACTGATTTAGATTGACGGAAAGTTTCAATACTTTAGAACTTTAAGAGCTAGTTTTGGATTAATATTACAGTTTTCAAATCCTATGCTTGATGCCACAGGGTCCTTCTATGTTTCAAGTCATGGAATTTTAAGTTTAATACAAAGAGTTGAAATTCACCCAGGAGTAAATGCTTCCTCAAAGGTTCAAATAATCCATAAATCCTATAACAGCCACTAAAATATTGAAATAGACAATTGGATTTTATGGTACACAAAAGGCAACTTTTGTTGTTGGAAACATTAGAGGTAAAATCAGAAAAGAGAAACCACCATGTAGCACTTTGAAACATATCATACCTTTGAAGAGTTTCTGCACTAGCTTCACAATCACTGCAACCTCAACCATGTTTCTTCTACTTTGTCCAACATCGTCCACTTCCTCTCTGCCACCAGGAATATTTATGAATGAATAGGGGCCAAACATTCTGTCTTGAAGATAGCGTCTCTCGTAGCTTGTATTCTGCACATTAGGGGCATCCAATATCTGGCCATAATAGAAATTTGAATTTGGAAAGCGACTTATTGACGGATGCATCCTATATTGCACATTAAGCAGATACTTCGAATGACCCATTGAGCTCAATCTTTCAAACAAACTTTTCCCAAAACCAGCTTCTTCTGAAATCTGTTTAAAAACAAATCAATAACACTATTTAAAAACCTGTCACTAAACAATAAGTGATGAATTGGTGGATCAATAATAACCTTGCTGGTTACTGTAGCTGGTAGTTGACATTCATCACCAACCAAGATTGCATGCTGCACACCTGGGAGTTGAAGCCCAATAGTTGTTTCACACTCCTTTACCTGAGCAGCTTCGTCAATGACCAGAAATTGAAAAGGCTCCATATCAACGGAATGCAGCTTGAAAGAGGATGAAATTGTGCAAAATATCAGAGAGGCCTTCTGGAAACAGAACTCTTTAGTTGAAGTTTTAGCAGTGACAGGTGGAAGACCAAGTTTACACAGAGAATCCTGAAGAGATCTTAGAATGGACAGGCACTGGCTTCTGATATACGATAAGGATGATGTATCCAATTCAGAACCAACCATTACTTGTTCTAGAAAGATCGTCTCTAAATCATTAGATGTCATGCTACTGTCTTCAAACAACAGCATTTCAAAAGCTTCAAGACAAGAAATAAGTTGTACTACCCTTTGACAGTTCTCCTCTTGAATCAAACTTCTAGGTAAATGAGTTAAGAGTGCTAACATGCACTCTCTGAGAGGTGACACTACATGTGTGAATCGCTCTCTAGCAAACTCCAAGAATGATTTGGATCCAGACTGATGAGCATCATCATGCCGACATTCTTCTCCTTCAGACTGTTGAATATCTTCATGAAGACATTCTTCTCCTTCAGACTGTTTAATATCATCATGAAGACATTCTTCTCCTTCAGACTGTTGAATATCATCATGAAGACATTCTTCTCCTTCAGACTGCTGAATATCATCATGAGAACATTCTTCTGCGTTGATTTTCTCATTACCCACAAAGATTCGATACTGGGAAACACAATCTTCAAGAAAATCTAGCATGGATGAAACACAATGCTTCCAACCAGTTAATGGTACTAAGCACTCCATAAGCCTCTCAACACGATAATCCAAAAAGATCTCCTGAATTTCTGAACCAACCTTCAGATTATCCTTATTCCCAAAGATGAGCATGTCTCCCAAAGGACAAGACAAAAGGCTCTTATCACTTTCAGTTTTAAATGAATTTCTCACTAGTGCTGCAACCCGAGAGGCCAGTTCCGTGATTGCAATATTTGTTGGAGCACATATAAGAGTCCTCACATTCATTTTTAAGAGAATATAAAGCATACAACTTAAGGTCAACGTCTTGCCAGTCCCTGGAGGGCCCCATATGAGTTCAATAGAAGGCTGGTGACTGCATCCAATTTTGCGTAGAGAAGCCAAGATTGCCCCACATTGTGATTCATTTAACTTGGACAATATAGCCGATCCAAATTTCTCCTCCACTTCGCTGTTGCATTTCAGAGGACAAAATTCACAAATTTCCTGACCCTGTTGTAAGATAAAACAATAGTTAAAAATCAAAGAGCAAGTCTTGCCTGCACTGAAATTGAACATAACGAGCATGGATCAATTATGCTAAATCTAGAAGAATTCCCTAAGAAAAATATACATTTTTTAGAAACATGCTGCACAGAAATTTCTGATGTTCTAAATCAATCAACCTAACCATCATACCAATTAATTTCATGCAAGACTGAAAAAGGAAAGAAAAAATATTTGGGATTCATGAGAGAGACAAACTAAAGAATTTAACCATTACTTCAAAAAAAGTTGACAACAGAAGCATATCGAAAACAGACGGCAACTATAGCTGCACATGAGTTATTCGGATAAAAAGTAGCATGGAATGGTAGATTGGGGTTGAGAGGGGAGGCCAAAATAATGCAGTCTTCATAAGCCAAAAAAATCAATAAAGAACAAAAGCACAAAAGAAACATCAGAAGGCATACGGCAGTACAAACTACAGGTTATTGTTATTACCACTGAATGAGGTGTCTCCACAATTGTACATCCTAAAAAAAAATTGATTTACAATACCAACATTGAGTACCAAAAAAATTTGAACCAGCAGGATGACATACCAACAAATCATTCCTGGTTAATAATTTCTCTATGATCCTCAGATTTCGACGCATTTTCAATGCATTCCATATTCTTTTCTGCGTTGTCAAGTTCGCCAAGTGAACCACAAATAGAGACTTGCTCTGTTGATCTACAACTTCAATGTCACCAGCTGTTTTGAGTTTGAAACCATAGGATGTACAATCATCACCACTTTCATCCTCAGAAATTCTCCCTACTGATGCAAAGGTATATTCCCCGCCAGCACGTTGCAGGTCAGAAGCACTTTCAGGTTTTATGGCTGAAAGCAGAACAAAATCACCAGGCAATGTTCTGTAAGGCTCCTTGCCGCGATCACTTATCCTGTTCTCCCAGCGGTCAACTTTAACATCATACAATTGAGTCTCATGTTTTAACTCTTTGAATGAAAGTACTTCAGCATAAGGTGCTTTATATATAGTTTCCAGGGCAGAAGCAAGTTCTGAACGTGTTTCTTCTAATAATGGGAAGACATATGACGCAAGATACTGATCCACACTTTCAAATGATTCAGGTATCTTCTCAACCTAAATTGGAAGGAAATTAATATTAGAAAAAGCAAACTGATTATCCAATATAGTACGTAAATATCATGTACTTGGAGAAGCAAAGTTAATTTACCTTAAGAAGAATCATATAATCTACTTGGTCACTACGAAACTTGTTACCCATTCTAAGTCATCTTATACTTTTTTAAATAAGTTCATCAAGATATTGCTTTTTTTTTAAATGGAAAATCGAAACAAATTAATTTCTCTCACCCATTTCCTTTCATCATTCTTCCAAACAGTTAGCACCACCAGTGCAAGCAAAGCATAATCCTACACTTGAATCAGTAGATTAATCTGAAAATTTTAAATTTTGTATCAACACATTCAGTATCGACGCTTTCCGTTTTTTTTTTTTTTTTTTTTAACAGGTTTTGATTAGGTTGAAGCACCAGCCAGTACCATCTTATACTAAACAGCACTAGGAACAGCAAAACAGCAACTCTAACATTGTAGGAGCTGCCCAATAATGATAAACTAAAGGAAAGCAAGCTCGAAAGTCTTCACTCTTCAGACGCTGATTAAAAAAACCAAAAAAGAAGCAAAACAGTCACAGTTGAGGCCAGAAACCAAATCGCAGTCATCAACACACTGATCAATTGTTCTAGTCAACGCTGAACTAGTTTCATCATATATTCGCCATTCAATCTCATTAAGCAGCAGAATCGTGAAAATACCTGGTGTTCGTACAGTTTCTCATTAAAAATCTCTTCAAGAGACCATGAAAACAACAAATCACTGAAGTCATCTTTGGGCCATGATCTGCTATGGCCTGAACTGTTCCCCTCCATTTTCACTTTTCAAACCAAACTGTTCAAAATACCCCTCTATTTTGAACCGAAATCCAGGAAACACAGAGAAAAAGAAAGATGAATGTGAGCTTAAAATTGCTGCATGCATGAAAGATCAAGTATTATCTCAGTTAAAACATAAATGAAGACAAAATGGGTTTTCTTTGAGATTAAGGAAAAGTGTGGGAAAATGCAATCAACCTAGGAATCTTCCGTACGTCCTGCTACAGAGTAAAGCCCCACTCAAAGGATTCTTTTCAGAAAAAGAAAAGATCAATGAAAAAGCTGGGAAGCTGAAGAGTGTTTGGGTGGAAAAAGTGTTAAGAAATGATGTTGGAAAATGAAACGGGGCTTTTCGTTTTCCGACCGTCAACTTGACTTTGGTCTTCTGTAATTCATTTATTGATAAATATTAGTTTTTTCATTCACAATTTATAATATAATAATATAATAAAAAAATAATATAATGTTTAAAATAAAATAATAATTACATAAAATATATTTTTCATAAAATTATTTAAAATAAAAATATATCACAATATAAAAAATATTAAAATATATCAAAATTAATTTATAAATTTTTATTTAATTTTTTATATATTCAATATAGATATCAAATTGAAGATAAAGTTGAGATGAAAATATTATAAACATTTGAAATTAAATTAAAAAAATAAAAAGAAAAAAAAATCTAATTGGAGGATATAATTTCAAAAAATAAAAAGTAAATTTATATGGAAAAATGACAATCTTATAAATATTATCAACTATCTGTTATTATATAGATATAGATTTCACATATATATATATTTAAAATTTTACTCTTTCTTTTATTTTTATTTTTTTCTGAACGGGATTTTTGTTGATAATTGCAATTCAATCTTCAGTAATGTTGAATGAACATTTAATTATCATATATAGATGGATGCCACGTTGTTTCTCTTTACGTTTATATTGAATTATATATATATATATATATTTAAAAACTTAAAAGAGAATAAAATATTAAATATTATAATTTTTATTTTGTAAAGATGAAAATTTTCCACTCATTGTAACTCACTAAAATATTCAGCCTTGCAATAAAAAATTTGAATGAGGTTTAAAAAGAAAGTTTGAGTAGAAATTATATTCACCAAATAATTTTTTTCTAATTTTGGATTTTTTAAAAATAAAATATTATTAATAAGAAATAGATAGTTTTTTAGATTATGACACACTACATATTAAAAATAATTTGAATTTTATATACTCACACCCATATTTAGAGTTAGTTTAATTTTCAAAATATATGAATTATAGGTGATAAATATTTTTGAAAAAAAATAGTATTAGTATTATTGATACTTCCCCACAAAAAAGAAAAAAAAATTCTTTGAAGTGACATTTAGAATAATAAAAAAATTGCCTATGTAGTTAATATTAATAGAATTTATTATTACCATTTATATATGAGGGTTATTTACCTAATGTGGAAAAAAATATATTTTACAAAATAGTATGGATTTGAAAACTGTTATCAAAATAAGGTAAAACGACAGTGGGCTTGACGATGTTTGATAAAAATGTCACGGCCTGACGATGTTTGGTAAAAATATCACCGGGCATGACGTTTTAATTTGAAAAATAAAAACATCAGTCCCACTGACGTTTTTATTTTACATATATATATATATATATATGCTTCATGCAGCTCCACTATCATCATCTATCATATTCATAGATATATATGTATATATATGAATGTATGGATTGGACGTATATATAGACACATGTATATATATATATGTTATTTTATAATATATATTTATATATATATAAAAGATATATAATTATATATATAATATATATTTACATGTATATATATATTTATATTTTGTACTTCTGAATTTTTATATTATTTAATAAATTATATTTATATTATTAGAAATCAATCAAATTTTATTATTTTTAATTGAAGTAATAAAATATAATATTAAATATATTTAAATATTTTTATTATATAAATATATAGTTATTTTAATAATATATAAATTAATAATATAATTATAAACCAGTAAAAAATATATATATAAAAAATCATATTACAAATTAATTTACAGAAATTAATGAATATTTATTAATAGATACAAAATTTATATTACTTCTTACTTGAATAATTGAAATATATATATATATAAATTATATTTTTAAAAAATAGAAACAACGTCAAGCCACAGATGTGACGTTACTTTTATTTAATTTTTTTATCGATTCATATATATTCTTTAATTTTGTATTATATATATTCTTTATATTTAATATATATATTATTTGTTATTTAATCTGTTTATGTACGTAATTATATAATTTTTAAACATATTAAATAACAAATAATATATATATATTTAATATAGAGAATATATATATATATAATACAAAATTAAAGAATATATATAAATCAATATAAAAAATAATAAAGAAACGTCAAGCCCACTAACGTTTCTTTTAAAATGATAGTGGGCCTCACGTTATACCTTTTTTTCTAATTTTATTTATATATTTTTGTAAATATGTATATTTATATATATTTTTTAATTAAAATATTCAAATAATACTCAAAATAAAAATATGATAATTATTAATAAATATTTTTAATTTTTAGAAATTTATTTATAATATGACTTAATGATCTTAAATAAAAATATAAAATTTTATTGCTTTACAATTATATAATATATATTTATATAGGAAAAAAAAAAAATATATATATATATATATATTTCTACTTAAATATTCATAAAAGAAAAAGTATAAATATATACGTAATTATATATTTTTAAAAGATTAAATAAAAAATAATATATATTAAACATAAAATATATATAATACAAAATTAAGAATATATACATAAATCAATATAAAAAATAAATAAAAGAAACATCAGGCCCACTAACGTTTCTTTTAAAACGTCAGTGGGCCTGACGTTATATCCTTTTTTTAAATTTGATTTCTATATATATATATATATTTTTTAATTAAAATATTCAAATAATACTTAAAATAAAAATATAATAATTATTAATAAATATTCTTAAATTTTAGATATTTATTTATAATATGACTTAATTATCTTAAATAAAGATATAAAATTTTATTGCTTTACAGTTATATAATATATATTTATATAGGAAATATATATATTTCTAATTAAATGTTTATAAAAGAAAAAATATAAATATATATACGTAATATAAATTTTTTAAACAAATTAAATATCAAATAATATATATATTAAATATAAAGAATATATATAATACAAAATTAAAGAATATATATATAAATCAATATTAAAAAAATAACAAAGAACGTGAGGCCCACTGATGTTTATTTAAAATGTGAGTGGACTAGACGTTGTTTCTATTTTTCTTTTTTTAAATATAATTATTATTTATTTATTTATTTAAATTATTCAAATAAGAAGTAATATAAATTTTGTATCTATTAATAAATATTCATTAATCTTGAATTAATTTATAATATGATTTTTTATAATATGTTTTTTTAAATATATATTTTTTATTGGTTTATAATTATATTATTAATTTATATATTATTGAAATAAATATATATTTATATAATAAAAAATATTTAAATATATTTAATATTATATTTTATTTACTTTAATTAAAAATAATAAATTTTGATTGATTTCTAATAATATAAATATAATTTATTAAATAATATAAAAAATTCAGAAGTACAAAATATAAGTATATATATATAGACGTAAATATATACGTCAATATTTACTATATATATAATTATATATCTTATATATATATATAAATATATATTATAAAATAACATATATATATACATGTGCATATATATATATATTTCCAATCCATACATGCATATATCTGTGTGTGTGTGTGTATATACATATATATAAAGATGATGATGGTGGAGCTACATGAAGCATATATATATATATATATATATATATATATTTGAAAAATAAAATGTCATTGGGTCTGACGTTTTTATTTTCCAAATTAAAACGTCATGTTCGGTGACGTTTTTACCAAACATCATCAGGCGTTTTACTCTATTTTGGGAACAGTTTTCAAATCTACACTATTTTGTAAAATATTTTTTTATTCGCATTATTTAGGTAAATAACCCGTATATATCAATTGCCATGTAGCTTTTTCTCGAAGCTTTTCTCCTAGTATGAAGCTTTTAGAGTTTCAAATTTTTTTCGTTTGTAATATATTTAAAAAATAAAATAAGTATATTTATAGAATATAACTTTGAGTTGATCAATATTTAAAAAAAAAATTTAATAATATCCAAAATATTTTATAATTTTATTAATAAAACATATAAAAAATATATAGTTTTATTATTTAATAAAAAAAAAGTATTCCCTCCATCCCAAAATAAAAAAATTATTTCTATAAATTGATGAATTGCATAAAAAATCAATTATTTAATATTTTCTTATAAAGAGATATTAGTTAACATCATTTGCAATTTAAATCCAATACAAAATAATCAAATAACAATAAATATTAAAACCTAACATCAATAATTAACCAAAAATATTATATTTTTCACATCTAAAGTATTATTTAATAACTGTAATATTGGTGTAAAATAGAAAATTGTGAAAAGATGGTTAATTTAATATATTATATGTAATACGTGGAGTAGAAACGAAAAAGTTACTTGTATTTTAACAAAGTATAAAAAGTATTATACAAAAAAAGAAGAAAAATAAAATTCAACTAATCTATAGCTGACAAATCATTTTCCAAAACTATTTCCTTTTTAAAAAATGGAAAATGAACGAGAAAATTATATTTAGACTATTTAATTATTATATTAACAATGATTGCTTCTCGAGTGATGCACGGTTTATAATATATTAAAAATAAAATAAAATATATTTATAATAAAATTTTCATTAATCAATATTTAAGAATAAAAATTTCTAATGATGTTAAAAATATTTTGTTATTTTACTAGTAAATACACGTAAAAAATATAGTTTTTATAAAAATATATATTCTCGTTATCTCAAAATAAAAGTCTTGTTTCTATAATTAATTGATTAATTGTTTAAAAATTAACTATTACTAACTTCTATAAAAAAGACAAATTTAGTAAGTAATTATTTGCAATCCAAATTCAATTAAAATCTAAACCCAAATAATCAATAAAAAAAAATTATAATTTTCTGTTCGCCTATATCTACACGAGATCCTGTAAGTGTATAGGGTAATTTATAGAATAGCAGTAAGCAAAATTGTATCCACAAGGATCAGTGGAGACTATCAAGTATTATAAATTTACCATATATTTTATCTAGATGATCAAATAAAGAGAATGTGTATATCTAATTACTTTGAAACATAAAAAGAAATAACATACAAACCAATAAATAAAAAAATAGATAGGCAAAGATGTGGAGAAATCAGAAAGAGAAAACAAGTTATAGAGTCATACTTTCAATTCTAATTTTGTAATATTATTAAATTGTCATTGACAAATATTATATTTTATTTTTTAATAAGTTTTCATAGATTTATATATTAAATTTTTATTATTCGAGTCAATCGGGTTGGTCGGGTCAACCCACAAAATAAATGGGTTGTATTCGGGTTACAATTCTTGACACGATTAGCTAAACGGGTCAGGTTTGGGTCATGCAAAATCTGTAATAACCATATTCCAACCCGACCCATTAACCCGCAATCCGACCTGTTTGACACCTCTATATACTGACTATCCATCGGACATAGCTTTTGCTTCAAAATCTTCCAAAATTCTGCTCGTTTCTCCAAATTTACAACATTCACCTACAATTAATCACAAAATGCAAGTGTCTCAATAAGACATAATCAAGGGGATACTAACATAAAAAATACACAAAAAAAAACCTCCCAAAAGATATAACAAATATACCCCTAATCATATTGCTAAGTCAATTCAATTCAAGTTCGTCCATTCTTCGTTCTTACAAGAAAGTCACTATATGAAATTAACCTTTCTCTCAAAGTGCATTCAATTCATAAATTAATTATCTTTGTCAATATATCAATTTCACATAATAATGAACTCCCAAAATAATAATAATAATAATAGTGATTAGTTCTTCATAAATATTGCATGCAGGCAATCATATAAATACTTATGTCATACATAACAAATCTATGTGGGTCTCATCTTTTGAATATTGACTCAACATATATCAAGCATGCATAATTATTGGTCACATAATAAAATAAGGAATATCAAATCATATATGTGAATAAGAACTTAGACGAAGAACTTGAATATAAACTTAAAATAAATCAATATAATCGCATAGTTGTATGAAACATGTCCTTAGACTAAAATGATTTAGCCAGATATAGCAGAATTAAATATCATAAGATATCTAATTATAACTATATCTAACATTAAAAAAATATAAGGAGAAGTAAGAAAACTTTGGAACTTCAAAGGAATTCTAACAAATGATCCGTTAAAGCGCCTCAAGTGGATGGTGGATTGCCTCTGCCTTTCTCTCTCTTAACAAATTGGCGTGTATTTGAATATAGAGAGGTATGTAGATGTGTACAGTATGAGATGGTTAAGGATCACCTATGTATAGCTAAAAAAAATCCTGCTAGGGCTTGTCCCGACTGTCAAATCTGGTGAAAAAATAAAGATCTACGCAAAAGTCTGTGTTCGGCGCTCAACCGAGCAAGAAATAGGTCGTTCGAGCATAAATGGCTCGATCGAGCAAAAAACAGCCCGGTCTAGCTCCTGGTTGAACTGGTCGAGCGGGTGGTCAAGTGAGTGTGCTCGGTTGAGCGCATGTTTAGCCTGGTCGAGTGCCTAATCAAGCGTCCAAACACTCAACCTTATCCAGTGGATGGGTGAATCGACTTAATCTTCTCATTCGATCGAGCAATATGATTGCCCATTGAGCGGTTGGCCGCTCAATAGAGCAAAATTTGGACTTGTTGAGTGCTTGATCGAGCAAAACATGGCCTGATCTAGCGCTTGGTTGAACTGGTCAGTGGGTGGTTGAGCAAGTGCGATCAGTTGAGTGCATGTTTGGCCTGGTCGAGCACCTAGTCAAACGTATGAACATCCGGACAAGCATCTTAACGCTCGACCTCGTCTAATGCATGGGTGAATTGACTTCATCTTCTTGGCCGATCGAGCAATGTAATTGCCTAGTCAAGCGGTTGGCTGCTCGGTCAAGCGGATGTGTTTGATTGAGTCCAGTAGGCCAGGAGAGTGCATTCACTTGTCCGTGCAAAATTTGGCCTGGTCGAGCGCCAATTTTGCTCGACCGCTCTCCTTTGTTGTTTTACATGTTTTTCGACGGTTTGACTTTTGTTATTTGCCCATTTGCCTTTATTGTGATCCTGTTTATTCGTTCTTAATCTTTTAGATTCCAAAAATGGGGGTAAAAATGTTACAAAACGAACAAACACATCATCTCCACTTAATATAATAAAATGGGGTTAAATAATGTATTCATACACGAATTTTCTTATAAAATGTATCATAATTCATTCCAAAATGCATGTTGATAAACATAGGTTGTACATGTAATTTGGAGCTATTATACATAGTTTTTAGGAAATTGCACATACCTAAGTGACGAGTTTATAATGATTTTGTCACATTTTGTTATGTCAAGGGTTTGTTGAAGTTTTGACAGGAAAACCAACGTTTGAGGTCGCATGGACTGCGCCACAAGAAGCACGAACTGCGCACTTAAAGACAAAAAAATAAAGAGCAAGCAGTTTTTGGTCGTCAGAAGTACGGACCGTGCACATAGGAGCACGAACCGTGCGAACAAACTAAACGATTGATTTTTAGCATGAAAAGCACAGACCGTGCGCCTTTGTGCAAGGACCGTGCGCTTATTTACAATTTGTCCTTATCGTCTCGTTCTGAAGGAGATTTTTGGGGATTGGAGCCCTAAACAACTTCTATAAAATAAATAACTTGGAATGGACGAAGGGATCAATTTTGATAGTTAGAAACATATATACGAGAAGGAAATGAGCGATCAAGTCATCAGAGAGAAGAGAAACAGAAGATCATTGGGCATAAGTCATAGTTTTTATTATTTTTTCTTTTATATAAATATTAGCTCTAATTGTCAATTCGTTTCCTATGGACTATGATTTGATAATGAGTAGCTGAAACAATTAGTGATTCTAGGGTTTATACAATTATAGATTCATATGATTTTGATTTATGATACTATTCATTGCCTTTATTCGTTTATGCTTCCTTGGTATGATTGTCTTGTGAATTGTTTGACCAGCAATTATATATGTGTAGTTAATAGTTATTGTGATAACCCAAGCCTCTCACTACTCACTGGTCAATATAATTCATGCATTGCATTCATTTTATAATTTTATTTGCTATTTAAATTGCATTTTATTGGCATTGTAGCTCATATTTAATTATGCTTGGTATATTGATGTTAAATTTTGTAGGGTTTACATTATAGGGTGGAACCCCTTAGGCCAAATGCCGAAGAAGAGATTAGGTGTTAAGTATTAATGAACTAATATTACACGTGGCTAGTTAATAATAATAATAATAATAATAATAATAATAATAATAATAAAAATAATAATAATAACAATAATAATAATAATAATTATAATAATAATATTAATATTCATTATGCTGATGGTATATATATATGTGTGTAATTAGTGTAGTTATAAACAAATTATAATAAAATAATACTAATCTTAATTAGTGGTGTGTGTTTATATATATATATGTATAATTAGGTGTGTGCGTGTGTTTATATATATATAATTAATTAAGTGTGTGTGTGTTGTGTGTGTGTATATATATATATATCTATATATATATAATTAGTAAGGCGGTTGTGTCTATTCCTTATAAGTGAAGGAAGAATAAAAAAAAAGGAGAAAAGGGAGGACTTCATTTCGGGAAGCTACAAGAGAGTCCAGCAAAAGAAGGAAAAAAAAAAAAGGAGAGAGAGAGAGAGAGAGGGAGAGGGAGAGAGAGAGAGAGAGAGAAATTTGGGAACGCAAGCCTTCGGTTCCGGGAAAATTACTAGCTTGACCATACGTGTGGAAGTCTCGGATATATATATTATCGGGAAAGAGGTAAGTAGAAATTCATTTGCACCTACAATGCATAGACCTAGTATTTGTTTGTGTTATTTATTGAAATTTGTGCCTTTTGATATTGATAGATATGAATATTATCTTATTGAATATTGGTGAATTGTGCCTTTTGACATTGATAGATATGAATATTATCTTATGGAATATTGGTGAATTGTGCCTTTTGACATTGATAGATATGAATATTATCTTAGGGTATATTGGTGATTTGTGCCTCTTGATATTAATTGATATGAATTACGTGGCGTGAACGTTTGATTTAATATTGCATAAACATAACATTCACGAGCATTGGCATGTGTACGCATGTGTCGTATATAGCCTGCTTTGCATTCATTGTGTGATGAAAAGAAACGAAAGATGTTATGTTGACCACTACTAGTGTACCGAGGCCGGTGGCATGTGAGACATGGATAGGCTTGATTCTTCAGGCCGGTGGTATGTGAGACATGGATAGACTTTATGATATATTGAGTCGGTGGCATGTGAGACATGGATAGGCTCAATTTGTCGGGCCGGTGGCATGTGAGACATGGATAGACTCTATGATTATGATTATTTATTGAGCTAGCTCTTTCCGGTGCACAGTAGGTGGGTCACGGGCCCTATAAAGATAAAATATTCCAAAACAGTGGTTAGAGTTTCAGTAGAATGCATATCACATCTCTTTTAATGTTTCTGCAAGCATTTAATTTATCGTACATACATGATTTCTGCTTACTGGGCTGTAGCTCACCTAGTTTGTGCATTGTAGGTGAGCATGTTGATGATGTGTAAGCTTACGGCTTACCGGGCATGATGTTTGTGCTTCAACAAGCTTTTGGGATCGGTGTACATGGATGACGACCTTTGGGGCTAAACTATGGGCGTACTATGCTTTCGGGGTCTATTTATGTTATTCAGTTTGGGTTTATATAATGTTAATAAATTGTTGGGCATGTAAATATGGGTGTGGTTGTGGTGAATACGTTTGCATATATTGTGGATTTTACTTGAGTATGAATGAGTCATTGTTTAGGAGATAAATTATATCTCGTAAATATATTATAGATGAAAAAAAAATGTACATGTTTAACCAGGTTAGAAGTAATCTTTGTTTTGTGGGTTATAAGTGTGGGGGTGTCACATAGTGGTATCAGAGCCCGGTTTATGTCCTGTAGACTGTCCATGTACACGAGCTCAAACTTGTGGAGCATAACCATGCCGGTAAGTTTTATTCATCTTTGTTATGCATTATATATTTTATGAGTTATATTGGCCTGTGATCTAGGATATAGTGCAGTCGGTGGTACAATGGTGAGAATTAGAGGTGAATGTAACGGGGAAAATTGAGTTCCAGAACAAAGTTCACAAGCTGCAGGCACTGATCGCGATGCACTTATTGAAAGATTGACAGGATTAGTGGAGCGACAATCACAACAAATTCAGAATATAATTGAACAAAGAAATGCTGGTGGACAACAAAGGAATGAGATGAACCAGCCACAGCCTCGGGCAGAACAAATGGAGTTGATTGGGGAAAGGTTCAGAAAGCTTAACCCGCCGACATTTGAAAATGCAGTGGATCCCACAGCTGCAGAGGATTGGCTGAGAACCATCGAAAACATGTTTCTGTACAGCAGAGTACCAGACGAGGAAAAGGTATTGTGTGCATCTTTTATGTTACGGGGGAGTGCAGGATACTGGTGGGACACAATGAAGGCCATCGAGAATGTAGCCACTATGACTTGGAACATGTTTAAAGAACTTTTCAGAAACAAATATTTTACTGCTCCAGTCCGTGCGATGAAAATGAATGAGTTTATACAGTTGAGACAAGGGCCTATGACAGTTACGGACTACATCTCCAAATTTGAGTAATTGTCAATGTTTGTTGAGCACATAGTTAGAACGGATGCACTGAAAGTGGAAAGATTTGTCGAAGGGCTGAGACCGAAACTTTATAGGGATGTTTGTATGACTGGTATGCAGGGAGTCACTTACTCACAGGTTGCTGAGAGGGCCTTGGTAGCAGAGCAAGCTGAACAGAGGATACGTCAGGCACAGGAGATTCGACGTCAGTTCACACAAAGACAGGGACAACGTTGGGTAGGAAACGAAAGGAAGAGGCCACAACAATTTCAGGGCCCAAGACCTGGTTTCCAGCTTAGACAGGGATAGGGGCAGGAACAAGGAGATTCAAGCAAGCGTCTGAAAACTGTTCAAGGTAAATCACCAGGACCATTACCCCTTTGCTCTAAATGTGGGAAACAACACAGTGGTATCTGTCTTGTGGGTACCAGAACTTGCTATTCGTGTGGACAACCAGGGCATATCTCTACTACGTGCCCAAACAAACCGAGCCCCATTACACAAGGAAGAGTACCAGCTAGAGTCTTCACCATGACCAGAGAAGATGCTGAAGCAAAAGCATCTGTAGTAACAGGTAAATTTTCTATCTTTGGTACTTCAGCATTCGTATTATTTGATTATGGAGCTACGCATTCATTTGCATCCACAGAGTATGTGAGAAGGCTAGGCAGAGAACCTGATATAGCAGAGAAGGTTACAATGTAGTGATTCCCTTTGGAGAGTCAAAACAAACAAATCAAATATTACGAGCATGTGTTAACCCGATTGATGGTAGAGAACTTTATGCTAATTTGATTGTACTTGATATGAACAATTATGATGTAATTTTGGGGATGGACTGGCTATCGAAATATTATGCATCTATAGACTGTCAGAAAAAGGTAATTACATTTCAGCCACCTGGGGAGGAACCTTTTATCTTTGTTGGAGTAAAGAAGAACTTCAGATTCCCACTGATATCTGCAGTTAGAGCACAACGGTTGTTAGAAAGTGGTTGTGAGGGCTATTTGATGAGTGTTGTGACTACTGAAGAACAACATTGTCTATTTGTGGATGAAGTACCGATAGTTAAAGAATATCCTGAAGTATTTCCAGATGATCTTTTAGGCTTACCACCTGATCGAGAGATAGAATTTGTAATTGATATACACCCAGGGACCGTCCCGATATCAAAATCCCCTTATCGAATGGCACCAACTAAATTGAAAGAATTGAAGATACATCTGCAAGATTTTCTAGACAAAGGTTTTATCAGACCCAGCTTTTCACCTTGGGGTGCACCGATTTTGTTTGTTCGGAAGAAGGATGGCAGTATGAGAATATGTATAGATTACAGAGAACTAAACAAAATTACAATCAAGAACAAATATCCTTTGTCTAGAATTGATGACTTACTTGACCAGCTTCAGGGTGCAACGATATTTTCGAAGATTGATTTACGATCGAGTTATGATCAGCTGAAAATTAAAGAGGGAGATATTCCAAAGACAGCATTTAGTACCAGGTATGGACATTATGAGTTTCTAGTAATGCCATTTGGTTTAACAAATGCCCCAGCTGCCTTTATGAATCTAATGAATCGAGTATTTAAAGATCTCCTGGATAAGTTTGTTATTATGTTTATTGATGATATCTTGATCTATTCAAAGACCAAAGAAGAGCATGCTACCCACTTGAGAAAAGTATTAGAAATTTTGAAAGAGAAACGGTTGTATGCTAAGTTCAACAAATGCGAATTCTGGATAGATCGAGTAGTATTTCTGGGACATGTTGTGTCAGGAGAAGGAATTTCAGTTGACCCAAGTAAAGTTGAAGCAATTAACAATTGGCCACGGCCTACTACTCCTTCCGAGATACGTAGCTTTCTGGGTCTAGCCGGGTATTATCGCAGATTGGTAGAAGGATTTTCAAAAATTGCATCTCCATTGACACAATTGACTAGAAAGAATGTAACATTCCGATGGACAGAAGCCTATGAGCAAAGTTTTCAAGAACTAAAGAGGAAGTTGACTTCAGCACCCATCCTTACAATTCCATCAGGTAATGAAGGATTTGTGGTTTACAGTGATGCTTCAAAGAATGGTTTGGGTTGTGTATTAATGCAGAACGGAAAGGTAATAGCGTATGCATCTAGACAGCTGAAAGAATATGAAAAGAATTACCCTACTCATGATTTAGAGCTTACTGCGGTGGTATTTGCACTTAAAATTTGGAGACATTATCTATACAGAGATCGATGCAAAATCTATACTGATCATAAAAGTTTAAAGTATTTCTTCACGCAGAAAGAGCTGAACATGCGGCAACAAAGATGGTTGGAACTAGTGAAAGATTATGATTGTGTTATCAACTATCACTCTGGTAGATCAAATGTTGTAGCAGATGCGTTAAGCAAAAAGTCAACTCATAACACTACTGCGATGGCTATAATTCAGAAACAGGAGTTGCTGGACCTGCAGAGAATGAACGTCGAAGTTGTAATGCATGGATTAGTGGAAGCAAAATTAGCAGCGTTAACTCTTCGACCTACCTTATTTGATCGAATTGAGCAGGGACAACTCACAGATGAATATTTGGCTAAAGTAAATGAAGAAGTTGCTTCCGGAAAAGCATCAAAATTTCAAACATCAAAAGAAGGGGTCCTTCGATTCCAAAATCGATTATGTGTACCTAATGTGGATGATTTACATGAAAATATCATGGCAGAAGCACACTCGACATCATATTCAGTACATCCAGGAGCTACAAAAATGTACAGAAACTTGAAATTGCATTATTGGTGGCCAGGTATGAAGAGAGATGTTGCTCAGTATGTGGAACAATGTTTGACATGTCAACAGGTAAAGGCAGAACATCAAAGGCCAGCAGAAACCTTGCAGCCCTTACTGATTCCGGAATGGAAATGGAAGAACATTACTATGGATTTTGTCGTAGGATTACCAAAAACAATCAAAGGCCATGATGCTATCTGGGTTATTGTGGATCGACTTAAAAAATCTGCCCATTTTCTTGCTATTTGTTCTACTTATTCAATGGATCGATATGGTCAGCTATATATACAAGAGATAGTCCGACTTCATGGAGTTCCACTATCCATCGTCTCTGATAGGGATTCAAGATTTCTTTCTACCATTTGGAAGAGTCTACACAAGGCATTGGGGACATGGTTATCCTTTAGTACTGCATATCATCCTCAGTCATATGGGCAGTCGGAGCGAACAATACAAACATTGGAGGACATGCTCAGAGCCTGCGTGTTAGACTTTCAGGGACAATGGAGCAAGTTTTTGCCTTTGATAGAGTTTTCTTATAATAACAGCTATCAGTCAACTATTGGAATGGCTCCATATGAAGCACTATACGGTAGAAAATGTCGATCACCGGTACATTGGGATGAGGTTGGTGAACGAAAGCTTTTGGGTCCAGATATGATCATAGAAATGTCAGAAGTTGTAGCACAGATTCGAGAAAGAATGAAAACTGCTCAGAGTCGACAGAAAAGTTATGCAGAAAAAAGAAGGAGAACGTTAGAATTTGCAGTAGGAGATCGGGTGTTTTTGAAAATTTCTCCGATGAAAGGAATAATGTGGTTTGGTAAGAAGGGAAAGCTCAGTCTGAGGTATATTGGTCCCTTTCCTATTATTGAGAGAATTGGTGATGTTGCCTACATACTTGATCTGCCTGGATCAATGACTCAGATACACTATGTGTTCCATGTGTCTGTGTTGAGAAAGTATGTAGCGAATCCATCTCATATTCTGAACAATGAACCCGCAGAGTTAAAAACAGACTTAAGCTATGAAGAAATGCCTGTGGAAATTTTATTACAAGAAGTGAAGCAACTGAGAAATAAGAAAATTCCACTAGTCAAAGTTCTATGGAGAAACCAGTCGATAGAAGAAGCTACTTGGGAAAGAGAAGATGAAATGAAGTCGAAATACCCAGAACTCTTCAAGTAAGTAAATTTCGAGGACAAAATTTTTATAAGGAGGGAAGGATGTGATACCCCAAGCCTCTCACTACTCACTGGTCAATATAATTCATGAATTGCATTCATTTTATAATTTTATTTGCTATTTAAATTGCATTTTATTGGCATTGTAGCTCATATTTAATTATGCTTGGTATATTGATGTTAAATTTTGTAGGGTTTACATTATAGGGTGGAACCCCTTAGGCCAAATGCCGAAGAAGAGATTATGTGTCAAGTATTAATAAACTAAGATTACACGTGGCTAGTTAATAATAATAATAATAATAATAATAATAATAATAATAATAATAATAATAATAATAATAGTAATATTCATTATGCTGATGGTATATATATATATATGTAATTAGTGTAGTTATACACAAATTATAATAAAATAATACTGATCTTAATTAGTGGTGTGTGTTTATATATATATATATGTATAATTAGGTGTGTGCGTGTGTTTATATATATATATAATTAATTAAGTGTGTTTGTGTTGTGTATATATATAATTAGTAAGGCGGTTGTGTCTATTCCTTAAAAGTGAAGGAAGAATAAAAAAAGGGGAAAAGGGAGGACTTCATTTCGGGAAGCTACAGGAGAGTCCAGCAATAGAAGGAAAAAAAAAAAGAAAAAGAAGGAGAGAGTTCAGCGAGAGAGAGAGAGAGAGATAGAGAGAGAGAGAGAAAAAAAGAAATTTGGGAACGCAAGCCTTCGGTTCCGGGAAAATTACTAGCTTGACCATACGTGTGGAAGTCTCAGATATATATATTATTGGGAAAGAGGTAAGTAGAAATTCATTTGCACCTACAATGCATAGACCTAGTATTTGTTTGTGTTATTTATTGAATATTTGTGCCTTTTGATATTGATAGATATGAATATTATCTTATTGAATATTGGTGAATTGTGCCTTTTGACGTTGATAGATGTGAATATTATCTTATGGAATATTGGTGAATTGTGCCTTTTGACATTGATAGATATGAATATTATCTTATGGTATATTGGTGATTTGTGCATCTTGATATTAATTGATATGAATTAGATGGCGTGAACGCTTGATTTAATATTGCATAAACATAACATTCACGAGCATTGACATGTGTACGCATGTGTCGTATATAGCCTGCTTTGTATTCATTGTGTGATGAAAAGAAATGAAAGATGTTATGTTGACCACTACTAGTGTACCGAGGCCGGTGGCATGTGAGACATGTATAAGCTTGATTCGTCAGGCCGGTGGCATGTGAGACATGGATAGGCTTTATGATATATTGAGTCGGTGGCATGTGAGACATGGATATGCTCGATTTGTCGGGCCGGTGGCATGTGAGACATGAATAGACTCTATGATTATGATTATTTATTGAGCTAGCTCTTTCCGGTGCACAGTAGGTTGGTCACAGGCCCTATAAAGATAAAATATTCCAAAAGAGTAGTTAGGGTTTCAGTAGAATGCATATCACATCTCTTTTAATGTTTCTGCAAGCATTTAATTTATCGTACATGCATGATTTCTGCTTACTGGGCTGTAGCTCACCTAGTTTGTGCATTGTAGGTGAGCATGTTGATGATGTGTAAGCTTACGGCTTACCGGGCATGCTGTTTGTGCTTCAACAAGCTTTTGGGATCGATGTACATGGATGACGACCTTTGGAGCTAAACCATGGGTGTACAATGCTTTCGTGGTCTATTTATGTTATTCAGTTTGGGCTTGTATAATATTAATAAATTGTTGGGCATGTAAATATGGGTGTGGTTGTGGTGAATACATTTGCATCTATTGTGGATTTTGCTTGAGTATGAATGAGTCGTTGTTTAGGAGATAAATTATATCTCGTAAATATATTACAGGTGAAAAAAGAATGTACAGGTTTAACCAGGTTAGAAGTAATCTATGTTTTGTGGGTTATAAGTGTGGGGGTGTCACAATTATCACCCAAGAGGGTTAATTGGTTAACGGATTAGGTATGCATAATACGAACCTGCTAGATTGAAAGATTGGTAGGTTATCATGAGAAGAATAAATCCTATGAATTGTTGGGAGTTAGACAATATCGTGAGAATGATCAGTGTTATCTAATCTAGGTTTTGATCTAACTCGAGAGAGAGAATTTAGATATATTAGTAATTCTCCTACAAATATAAGAATTAAATATGGTTTGATACATTAAAAGAAGTCACATGAGCCATAAGAGCATATATCACTAGAATCCAGATCTTGCTTGAATCTGAATAGTTTATTTATTTCATATTTTGTTTTATTATTTTTAAATTATCCATCATCAAAGTTCGAATCTTTAGATAATGTAGAATAATATAAACGAGTAATTAGTTGAAATTGATTAGACAGACCATGTGGATAACATACCTGTTATCACCAATATTTTACTATAATTTGTCTTGTACACTTGTGAGTCGTTTTTAGTTTAACACCGTTTTATCATTTTTGCATTTAATATCATTTTAATATATGCAATATAGGTGTAAAATTAATTATTGTAAAAATAAATAAATTTAACATATTATACGTAAAAAGCGGAGTAAAAATTATAAAAAAATAAAAACCTTATTTGAATTTTAACAAGTTGAAAAAAAAATACAAAAAAAGAAGAAAGTAATAAAATTCAACTCATTAAAAACTCACATACCATTTTTCAAAATATTTATTTATCTTAAAGTAAAAATGGATAAGAAAATTATATTTAGACTGCTTTATTATTGGTGGTGTCGTTTTTCCACAAAAAATAGTCCAACCAGCTGTTGGTATGTCCACACTGAACCAGGACAGTGGCCAGCAAGATCGTCTCCCAAAGGACCATCGAGGATTTTTCTAATCTTTTGATCTGTCAATTATCTCCAAAATCAGTAACAAATGTTTGTAATTCGAGAATGCAATTTAATAGCTATAATTGAGAAAATGATTTTTATCAAATATGTAAAACATTCCGATTAAAAAATTAATTCCACTTTAGCTAACTATTACAATCATCGATGCAAAATTGACTTTAATTCATGCAAACAAATCAGGTATAACCACCGAAGACGCTTCTAACGCGATCTTATCTCTCCTTAATTTCTCGATAATTAGGAAGACATTTCACCAATTATTTCCTTAATCGACTGACAGTCCGAGGGACACTCTACGGGTTTAATGAGCCGACAACATTAATAACTAGAGAGACCCGATTCAAAACTAGTAAACTATGATGCAAAATTACCGAATTAAGACTGATCTTCCCTTGATTATGAAGAATCATTGTACCACTAATGAAATCTAAACCACAATTACAAATGGCCGATTTAATTGGCTACTAATTAATCTCAGACTAATGAATATTTCAAACTACCCAATAAAACCGAAACAATTAACAACACGAAGATTAGAGAATCACAGATGCTTGCATAAAATAAAATATCCGAACAAATTCGATCTCATAAAAATAGAATAACTAAAGCTTCATTAACCGTCACCGGAATAAAAGAGTTTAGCTACAACTCATACTACGATCAAGAAACAAAATGAAAAAATAGAAAAATAAAACCGAACAGCTGCTGTTGGAGCGAAAAACGGCTCTCCTTTGTTTCCTTGGAGAAGGGCTAAGTATGATGATGTTCTAATCAAGCCCTAATTGAACTATATATACATTTTGAAAACTAAAAAGGTTATGTTTAAATGTTAATAAAGCCCATAGCTACAAGTTTAAGCTCATATCATGCTGTTTAGTCTCGTGGACAGCTCATGTGTGGAGTGGAAATGGGCCCTTAAATTAATCCTAGGTTGCTGAAAATTTGTTCAGGTCCTACTTGCTGGTATGGTCATACTGCCCGTCCATCAGTTAAATCCCCTGCTTTGACTTTTCCAAAAATTTTGCTCTTTTTCCTCCAAAATTGAGTATTTACCTTCAATTATTTACAAATTGAAATTAGCTCGATAATATATGTGCCAAGGGGATATTGATCATAAAAAAAAAACATCAAAACTCTCCAAAAAGATAAAGCAAATATTCACCCATCAATTATTATTAAAAGAAAATTCGCAATATTTATCAAATTAAAAGGAGCGTTTTGCAATTTAGTCCTAAGAAAAGTGAAATTTGCAATTATGGTTTTTCTCGAATTTAGCCATGAAGTCCCTAGAAATTGAAAATGTTGCATAGAAAATGAGAATTTTTATTTTTCCATTCAATTGGACATATTGTGGACGTATAGACCGTCTGTGTATGTCGACCATATGGGGTTGTTGACAAGGAAGATTCATTATTTAAAATTTTAAAAATATAGGTATATTTGTAAAAAATTAGAGATAATCAAATTAAATCATATTTATGAATATAAATGAACATAACTTAAATTTTTGAAAATTATGTAGTAAAACTAAAAAAAAACAAAAAATGACTGATATTTATTTTAATAAATAAAAAGTGACAAACATAGGATTTACGTGCAATTCAGAGTTATTATGTATAGTTTTTAGGTAATTGCATATACTTAAATGACGAGTTCATGATTATTTTGTTATATTATGTTACGTCAAGTGTTTGTTAAAGTTTTGACAAAAAAAAGACAATTGAGGTTGTATAGACCACGTCTCAAGTCACACGAAATGTGCACACAAATCGAGGACAGACCCCTGAAGACACGATCAGAAGCACGACCCGAGCTCCAATAAAGAGAACCTCGATTTTGGAGTCTTGAGGCATAGACCGTACTTTGTCCCGAGATATGATCCTTTTTGTTGCGATTTGACGTGATTTGTTTATATCTTCTCATTCCAAAATAAAGATACGACAGCTATAAAAACCCTAGTGATTATCTATAGAATGGGGAGCTTGGGGACTACAAAAGGACATCAGAATATATATCAGATTCTATATCATATTTTAGATCAGATTTTAAAGTTAGAAACAAGTATACAAAGGAGAATCAACCAACCAAGTCATCAGAGAGAGAGAGAGAAACGAAGATCATTTGCTTCAATAATCTTTTTTCTTTTATTCTTATATGTTAGCTAAACACCAGTGATTCTAAGGCCTGCATGACCATGAATTCATCTATTTTTCTTTAATGATATTATTTCTTTTATATATTTGTTTACGCTTCCTTGACTTGAATGTCGTATGAAATTATGTGACAAATAATTGCATATGTGTAGTTAATACATTATGACCCGGGAAGGAGTAATTGATTAACATATTAAAAATATATAACATGAACTAACTAGATTGGGAGATTGGAAAGTATTGTGATAAGAATAGATCGGTACGATAGGTAGCTAGATAATATCTTGAGAATGATCAGTTTTATATAATCTACATTTAGATATAACTCGGAAGAGATGATCAGTTTTATATAATCTACATTTAGATATAATTCGGAAGAAATGATCTAGATATATTAGTAATTCTCCTATAAATATAAGAATTAAATATGGTTTGATACATTAAAGAAACTCATATAAACCATATTAATACATTTTTCTGGAATCCATATAATCTCTTAATATTATTAGTTGTTTGAATTTAACTTGATATCTATTTCTACTTCTTATTTATTTAATTTTATAAAACTCATCTCAATTATTCAATTATTTATATAAAGGAAAATATCATAAATAAGCTTTGTGAATACGATACTTGTTCTCACCAATATTTTATTACAAATTATCTTGTACACTTACGAGTCGTATTTTAAGTAAAATAAAATGGAGAACAAAAAGTTAAACTAACAAAATATGAAGAAAAAAAAGTTTTTAGGAACTTATTAAATAAATTTATATATTAGTTTAGTTAGTTTAAAATTTTAAATAATTTTAAGTTTTTATGTCAGTCTTCACGTATGAGTCGTCCACAAAAACCCAACATAGGTAAGTTATGTGCAGGCCATATTCGATTCGTCAACAAATAAGAACTCAATTTCTGGTAACATTTCCAACTTTATGTGACCATAGAATTAAATTAATAAAATATGAAATTTAACAGCATTTAATTAAAGTTTTATTTTTAACAAGAAATGCAAAACACCACATTTTATTGCTAACTATACATATGATGATGGATAAAAGTGTTTTGTTAATGAATGACTAATTCAGATATGAGGAGGGGAATTAGTATTAATTATGGAAATTTACAGCATTAAAAGAACTTCCCAATGACAGTGTAAGTTATAAAGAATACATGCTAAATTACATGGTTGTTTCTTACATAAATAAATTGTCTCTATAAATATGTGTTAGAATGAATCTGATGATACCTTTGAAATTTGTGGTATATTTTGAGCGAATCTTTAGATCATTCACGTCTTTTATTATCCGTAGTGGTATATCAAACTACTTACTCTATAATCTAACCGTAATTTGTACTCAAAATATCCTCAGAGCAATGATTTTTTTTGTCATCGGCCCGTGAATGTAACTAACACGTAAATCTATGTGTTCATTATTGTATATATTTACTTCAATTTTATATTTTTTCTTGTATATGATTGTAACAATATGAATTAATGCTTTCGCATATAATATTTAATTAAATTATTGTTATACATATTATGACGTCCAAATAAATAATAACATGTAATTTTTTAAAATTTTAATTGAACAACTAGATTGAAGAGCTCCACTTTGTATCATTTGTCACATTTATGTAAATTTTGAGACATGTAAATTTTATGTTTAATTTTAAATCAAATATTATAAAATTTGTAAAAAGTGCAATTATGATACTGAATAAGTAATAACAAATAAAAATGTAAAAGTTATTTTGTAATTAAATAATTGAGTAATAATTAAAATAGTTATTTGATCATATAAGATAAATAGATAGTCCATAATTATATAAAAGCATGACCTTTGAACTAATTTACAAAAATGATATTTTCTCGTCTAAAATCAATTTTTTATTTTTTAAAATTATCATATCCAATCAGATTTTTTTTTTTTTTTGCTTTTATACTCTAATTTTCAAAAGCTTAAAACTTTTTCATCTCAATTTCTTTTTTTATGAAAAATATATCAAATTAATAATTTTCTCATTATCTTCAATTTGATATTCATTTTCATATATAATAATAAAATATTAATTTTTAAATATAAAACACTTTTTTATATATTAATTGTGGTATATTTTAATAGTTAATATATTTTTATATTGTTACGTATTTTCATTTTAATCAATTTTTATTAAAATATATGTTATATAATTATATGTTTTATTTTAAAAATTATATTATTTTTTTATAATAATTTATTATATTGTACATTGTAAAACGTACTGAAGAAATACTAATTAAGTAAAAAAAAGAAAGAGAGAGAATATAGTAGATTCTAGTTTTTATTTTTTAGGGGAGATGGCTAGATTTATATCTAGCTTTTGTGCATGGTAAGCTGATTAAACATAAAAAGTAAATTGAGACACCCCTATCAAAAGATCAGTTTTGTGACACCTTAAAAGATATAATATGAGTTGGTGCACAAACGTCAGATCAATCATTTTTAATCTGGGTCGTCGGATCATTATTCACATTTTTGGCTTGTCCTCGCATAAAGTTTTCTCATTTTGAATGGGCTCAAGGCTCCTCCAATTTCACGTTCTTTATTATCTCAAAATGATTTTTTAATATTATATTGGATATTAAAACAGAGCACCAACTTCTTTACCCCTATTTTTTAAGCTTTTAATATTTTTTGTTCATCTTTTAAATATTTATTTTCTTTTTGCAAATTTTACAATTTATTTGGTAGTAAAAGAATTCATATATCCTTAATAATCCAACAGTTTTTGATGATAAATTTTACTTTCATACAGCTCGAAACATTTTGAGCTTTATTTTCTTAAAAAAAATAAAAAATTATAAACGATATTATTTATAAGACTATAAACAAATTGTATCATCAAACACCATGAACAATCTTTATTAGTTAACTGGTCAAAATAATCATTTTGCACAAAACATTTATTTCTTTTAGGTGGACAAAAAAATCATTTCTTATAATTTCCACTATTAAAAATTGAAAATACAATGTTGCATTTTTTCTAATTAATTAAGTTGATCAACTCTATTAGAGCCCCAGAAATAAAACAACTATTGCTGATGAAATCATTTTTTAAGTGTGTATTTCGAACACAATTAATTAAGTTAATTTAGGTTTCAAACAACTAACTACACTAATTCAAAAAATCTTTACATTGCTAGATTCGATTCATTTACGACCCCCTCAAGCTAAAATTAATTCGTAGAATCGACTTTTATTATATAATATAATTCATCAAACATGACTAATTTTCACGTGATACTCAGTCCCAAGTATTTACTGATTTACTCATGAAGCGGCACTAATGAAAAGCAGCATCAGACAACCTCAAACTCAACAGACAAAAACACTGCACACAAAATCTAGCAAACCTATTTCTCATATTAGAGACAGAGAGTCATTGATCAAGAACCAAACAATGGAAATCACAGAAGGCTTACTTTTTTCGACTTCCTTTCCCATTTTTCGACTGTTTATTCTTCTTGTTTTAACCCTTTCACCGACTGCATTCAGCACCCTGGTTGCTTACGTTAGCTACAGCAGCCAGCGAATCCTTCTCATCGTTTCCATGTTCAGTACTAAACCTGCTGTCTGAAATTACATTGTCGTCGATCTCTTCTGAGACATTAACGACAGCAGTTGGATCATTCTCCATAGTGAGCCGACTCAGCAATGCGTCAAGCTGAGGCCTGCGTACTTCCAAACTCTCACACACTTATCCAATCTCAGACAAGGCTTTACAATCGAATGTCACTGCAGTCATGATCAAAAGTTTAAAGACTACAAATACAGTCCACAGAAAGAATTTTTTAGCGTAGAAGAAGTAAAGAAGGTATTTCACTTGTTAAGTATGTAAACCAGTAAACTTGGTTTTAAATGCAGAAAAACATTATGTTTCTGGGGTGATGTTGGTATTTCATGCAGTCATGCATATACCTGATTCTAAATTAAAAAAACGAGAAAGATTCGCAACTCGGTGCAACATAACTAAAATTGTTGAATGAGGATCACTTTTCAGAAACAAATTAACAAAAATCTCCTTAATATAAATGCAACTGATGTTGAGAGAATCAGATGTGTCATGTGAGTTGACAGAAGAAAGAGTAAGACAACTTATGATGCAACTAAGAATGCCTGATTATAAGTGCCATAGTTGGAATAAGGGGCAGCTGTAATCAGGACAAAATGAGTTTGTAATATTCCTTATGACAGCTAAAATTTGAGAAATAAGCCCATTTTCATCATACAAACCTTGTATCCAACAAAGAACAGAGAGCGTCGAATTCTTCGATAATGCTGATTGCATCACATATATTTTCATCAGAATGGGATTTCTGTTCAATTAACTGTGCCACTGCAGTTCTTAACAACATAATATGCTCCCTCAATTCCACCTGGGCAAGAAAAGCAACAGATGTATCAGCAACAAATTCCGGATCAGCAAAGACGTTTGCAGATTAAAATGAAACTAATGTTACCTTCTTTCTCAAGACAAAACTCTTCAAGTTTCCATCACTGCCAATCTTGAGTGAATCGAGGGCATCAGACATTTCACGAATAAGCACCCACTTTATTTCCAGGTTCCCATTTCCAGTCTCTATACTCATGTTTGGATCAGTTTTGGATGGTGTTTCGAAAGACTGGGGAGGAACCTCTACGCTGCTAGATCTAGCCTTATTTCTTTCATAGACAGTCGGCTGATCAGGTAACAGTTCAGTTCTCTTGGGAAACAGTGTCTTCATGATCGCATTTCTGGTTGAGAAGAATCTCAAGTCAAGAAAAATGGCATCACAATACTTAAAATTGTGTTTACTCGTACTAGAAGCTACAATCACAAGAGGATCCCCAATAAATCTGAAAGCTCTAACAACAGCAGCCAAAAAGGAAGTATAATTGCTACTGCAACGATGAAGAGCTTCGTAAAATTCTCTTGGCAGTTGGGATCTGACATGTGGTAGAGCCATATTCATAAAAAGTGCATCGAAGGGCACGTTCCAGTTCAGACACAACAAACAAAGAATCATAATCAATCTCAGCACCAGAAGAGGAACATAGCAATTACAATCAATATGAGATCTTCGAATCCATTCCACGGTTTGAGATTTCTCATAAAGACATTCCTCGACTGCTCTCACAATAAAGTTAACTATGCTTGCATGATAGCATTTTGCATCTGTGACTAAACTGGCTCTGGGATTGGCATCCGAAGGCAGACACATTAGATGCTCTACAAACAAAGTTTTTGAAGTGAAAAAGTGACCCTGAGAGTGAGGAACCAAAATAAGGAGCCTTTCCAAAAGATAAAAGAAATGATTGGGAGATATGGAGTCATGTGCCCTCCAGTCCATGTTATAAGTTTTTTCCAAAGCTTTATGAAACTCCAGACTCAAAGATTCTTGGAATCTTCTCAGAGGATGCATCCATTCTGAGCATGTACTACCATCACAAGAAGTGGTAACCTGTTGAACAGTTGGAACTTTTTTGCATTCCTTTAAAAATTTTGATACCATGATTTCTCTGAGATTCTCAATGAATGACTTCCAAGATATGTTCTTGGAAAACCTTTCAGCAATTCTATCATAGAGGCCACGACTGTGCTTTCCAGTTCCCAACATTATCATCATTGATCTTCCAATTTGTCCACAAGTGAGTTGACCCCTTGAGCTAATATTTCTTGAAACAATTTCTTCAAATGAACTCGTGGATAGTTCAGTTTGTCTCAAGTATATCATGTTTTCTGATAGGGATTCTCGAGGGTCCAACGGGAATACAAAATCGAAGTACTTGGTGCATAGTTGCAGAAAATCCTCTATCCTCCTAGCTTCTACATCATTCTTCATATTAATGGATTTTGACTTGTTGAAGAACTTGGCTATGTCAAAAATGTGAAGCAAGCACATACTTTGGTGGTATTTGGACAAGCCCTTCTCCATCGAAAGCTTATAAAGTTCATCTAGAGCTCCCAACACTCGAAGTCCAATAGAAACTAATTCTTCGTACCAGAAGTTTCGAGCAGCTGATGCAAAATGACGAGCTTCAAGAGTCCTCACTTTTCCGTAATGCCTCATCAATCCCGTATCGGCATTTTGAACCCAAGCAGCATCAGGGTTCATCAAATGAAAGATGACACTGAAGGTATCTTCTAACCTCACTCCAAAGTAGTTAAGACAGAACCGAGTAGTACCTTTGGATTTGATGCAATCTGACCTTTAAAGATTGTCAAGACATTCAACAACCTTCAAACTTTGCACCTTCCACAAGTTCCAAAGATAAACCATAGTTCCACCAGATACTTGATTCCTCAAAATTTGTTCATTAAATGTCTTTTGATCAAGGTGTAATTTACAACCCCACTCACAATTGGGTGTACTCACTTCAAAATGTGCATCGAGAAGTTTCCGAAGCAATACAACTTCACTAATTGGAGTGTTACATTGCTTTGAAGCATTGTACCATTGCATCGATTCAGACAAGTTCCTTGGCTCATATAACAGCATTTTGGCCTCAGCACAGACGGAAATGATTCAGAAACCATTTGAGCAAGGGACATTGCTCTATTCAAAAGTTCCACATGCTGAGGGAACGATTTAAGGGGCCAACCTCGATTTCCGGAACTCCATAGAGAGTTAGAAAGCACATAGGAAAGTACGAGCAAGGAGGCATCAGCAAACTGTCCTCCCTTCTCTAGCAGACCAATCTCACGCAAAGTATCTCCAAGGCGCTTTGCAATGTCAGCAGCCTCATTGAAGTTTCCCGACTCTTCTTCCAAAACTAAAAGCTCTTCAAGGCAATCTAAAGACTTCAAGAAGCTACATTTGGATTCCATCGAATGAAAAGCTCGGACGAACTTCATTAGAGATGCGCTGTCCTTTGCCTTGTAACATTCAAAAGCAGAGTTTTCTAGGAACTCCTGTGCAGCTTTGTCGATCTCCTTGAGTCGAGCCATAATCACACGGTTAAATGAAGTTTGCTGTATCCAGTATTTGATATATTGCAAACCAAGATCAAAGTAATTCCCTTTGGTGCAAGATGATAAGCACTCTTTAAAAAAATTCCCCTTGGCATAAACTTCAGCTGCAGTTTTATAGTTTCCACCCAAACAGAAACACTCGCCCGCTTTTTGTAGCTCTGACATACCACACTTCTCTAAGTAAATCCTTCCTGCCGAAACATTAAAAGAATAGTCAGCTTTCAGTTTATGATGCGACCAAAGAGAAGTAAGATATTTCTCAACAGGGCGACTTTATGAACTAGCTCCTGTGTGACTTAACGAACATTTCTGCAACTTACCTGCTTTTTCATACTCCCCCAAGTCACAAAAACATTCTGCTGCAGATTCAACCCTGCTGATCGAATCAAATATCTCTGCAGCCTCTCTAAGCATCACATTTGCCTCTTCAGTATTTGAACCACGTAGGCTCTCGGCTACAGCTCTAAGTCCAGAAGCTTTCGCCCTTTTCTCCCACGTTTCTTCTCCTGCTTTTTTCAAAGCACATTATTGCCATCTCATAGTTTTTCTCCCTAAAGAGCTGCAAAAGAAACACATTAAGCCAACATTGTGTCAATTTGAAAAGAAAAAAAAAAATCGAAGGGAAAAGAGCAATCAGACCTTGATTCCTTGTGATTTCCACTCCTCGGGGCTGCTAGCCCTTTGCATGGCTTCTGCAAGAGAATCGTCTATTTTTCTAACCTGGACAAGGCATAACCTCCTCCAGTAGTCAAGCATAGGCTTGGAATGCTCAACGCTGTTTTCACAGATCCATAATCTTTGTTTTTGTACGTGTAATAGCCACATATAATTGTTTCAGTTCAGAACACATGATGTTGTGTCTTGACTGGTTAAAACTCGGAAAGGACTTTGGAGAATCGCCATCGAGAAGATCTCTTTCTTTCAAGAATTCATACACAACTCTCCATTGATTACTCAAAGGCGAGGAACCAAAAAAGTTGTACAACAGAACATCCTACAATATGGAGTGGGAGATTAAGTGATCATACCATCATCGAAAAAAAGAATCTAAACAAACAACTTATTGATTAATTACAAATACGATAATAAAAGAATAAAGACGAAGCGAATTAGATAACCATTATTCTTATTATCTAATTAGAAATGCAGTTTCATCATCAACATTCTACAGAACATATTCCTAGAACCATATTAAAACTATGTTAGAAGGCGATACATCAGCAACATTGAGATCAATCCCATGCCAAGCCAACACCTTACTACATATCAAGCAACATAAGTCTACAGCAGTATTAAACAAATTGCGCATGCTTGAAGCAAATGCTAAGTAGCCGACCAGCAGGGAGGAAAAAAGATAAAAGAAACTGATAACCTGAAATTCGAGGCCCTTGCACTCCACTATTGTCAAAATGAGAGCTTGATGACCAATGTAGCTCGAGATCTCCTTCTTTGCGGTATCATCCCTTACTAGAATAACCTGGTCAGCACCAAAACCGACCCAATTCCCACCACCCTTTCCGCTATGCCCAAACATAGATATAATCAAGTTCTCATCACTGCCAGGCTCAAGTACAACAGGAGATTCACCAAATATATGACTAGTCTCGGGGGCCAATGGATCAATAGAATGTGGAAAATAATAGCAAAGGAGATCTACGACACTCTGAGCTAATCTAAGTACTCCAGTATGAGTACGAAAATTCTGAGACAAATTAAACATATCTGATATTAGTTATTTCTCCCTTCCTTCCGAAAAATCACAATATCTAGATTTCATAACAAACTCATTATAGAACAATGATCTGATATCTTCAAACCTAAAGTCAATCCCTCTTGCAATAGTTTGTGTTGTATCTCCACAAAAGAAAAACCCTTCATCGACATTTTTGCAGATATATCTGAAGAGGGAAATTTGCCTCATTGTAAGATCTTGCACTTCATCAATGTACACGAAGTCCATTTTGTCACCCGAAAGATACTCATTCTTGAGTCGGAGATCAATGTCATTCACAAAATCAGCAAGATCAAACTCACCACGCCTTGACTTCAATTTCTCATAGTCTTCAAAAATGTCATAAATCAAACTCCTCTTCTCAGAACTTAAAGTTGATACTCTATCTCAGACAATAATATGTACCCTTCCCTGCTTCGCTTGCAATCATATGCTTCGCCTTCTTGAAGACCTCCTTTAATATGCGACAATATTTCTGTGAAAACTTTTGAGGGATCAAGATTCCTTGTCAGCTTTGCATTGAAACGAGGCCAATATAAGGATGAAAAGCGGTCATAAGTAACCTCATTCTTTCTCATGAAAGACTGCAGTGCAACTGATCTTCTACCTTCATAATGAGAGCAGTTTATTACATCAGGAAACCTCTGAAAATACGAAGTACCCAAAGTGCCATCAAGCATCACTAAAAACTTGTGAAACGTGATGATTAGAGGGTATAATTCCTGTAGAATTCCAACAAATGTGTCTGGAATATCTTTAAATTTTGCCACATCGTCAACATCATCTATACTTGTGAAGTTGTTTGATATGATTATAATATTTCATATTTTGTGTTCATATTTTTTGTATTTTTATCTCCAAAATTGTAATTAATTAATCTAATTAATCATTCTTTATTTCAGGAAGATAATTAATTGCAGTTGGAGAAAAATCGAGAAAAAAAGGGCAATTCGTGAAAGAAACGAGCAATGTGAAAATGACCCAACAAGCTAAAAGTAGGAAATATAAATTCCTTCACCTAAATTCTTCACTCCAATTAAAGACCATGTGGGAGGAGGAGAAAGAAACATTTTTTTTTCTTTCTTTTCTTTCTTTTGAGTCATTACAACCTTTGGAAAGATCATGTGGGAGGAAAAGAGAGAAATTCTTTTGATTTATTTTCCTTCTTTTGAGTCATTCAACCATGTTGGAGGAAAAGAGAGAAATTCTTTTGATTTATTTTCCTTCTTTTGAGCTATTCAACCATGTGGGAGGAAAAGAGAGAAATTCTTTTTGCTCTCCTTTACTTCTTTTAAATACCATTAGCCATGAGACATTTTGGGAGAGAGTGAGAGAGAGAATACATTTTCCACCTTCTATTCTTCTTTTGAGCTAAAGTTTGTAGAGAGATATTTTTTAGGGAGAAGAGACCTTCGTATTTCGGTTATATTATTGTGAGGCTTTTGGATATGTATTGATTATCTTGATTTATATTCAAGTACTAATAGGTTTAAATGATTATTAATGGAGGTTTGTATTAATTTGAATTGACAAATCAAATGAATATTTATTTTCCTAAAGCTATTCATGAGTTTATACTCCTAGTAGTGTAAATGGGTGAAGAATTGTAGTATTAGAATAGGTAAATTATGCTATCATAAATTGTCTATCCTAATTGAACCTATAGGACTAATATTGATATTTATGGCTATCCTAATTATTGATATTAGTATTAACCTGTTTTCACTAAGATTAATGCTATTATTAATTAACATGGAACGCTATCGTGCCCAGTTGATTAGTAATAAGAATTGACCGGATGCTAGGTTTGGTTAATTAATTAGGAAAACAAAGGATTTAGAAGGCTATCCTAATAAATCCAAGGTTAATTGCTTGAATTTGCAAGAATTTATTTGTTAAGTCTATGATCAATAGTATAATTGAATATCGAACCCTTAAATCAAATTTCTCTCTTCTTAGTATTATCTCTATCCTAATAGTTTGTCTTGCCAAATTGTTTTGTGTGCATTAATATCTTGTAAGCTCGTAGTTGCTAGATTGATTAATTTAGTATTTAGTAGATTAGGTAAAAATCTTCAAAACCCCCCATTTTTATTTTATTTTATTCAAAAGAATTTAATTCCCGTTCCCTGTGGATTCGACCCTGCTCACCACTATACTCGTATTTTGGAAGTAGGTTAATTATATTTGGTGGATTGACAACCTATCAAAATTTGGCGCCGTTGCCGGGGACGGTGTTTAATTAATTTCTTTTGAGTTAGGTTTTTCCTTGTTTCTGGTTTATGCCTCGTTCTTCTCGTACAGGTGAATTGATATTTGATCAAGAAGTCGAGAAAACTGCAAAAGCCTTAAGGAAGGAAGCTAGACTACGAGCTCAACAATCATCTTCTTCATCCCCTAGTTTGAATTTGGCTTTAGATTGGATCGAGTCTGAATCTGAAGTAGATACTGAATCTGAAGAAAGTAAGATAAAGGAAGAAGACATGGAAGCTCCAGCTCAACGGACTTTAAGGGAGTTGGCTAACCCTGATGTTAATCAACAACCATTATGCATTCAAATTCCTACAGATACTACTTTTGAGTTGAAATCCGGTCTTATTCACTTATTACCTACCTTTCGTGGACTTGCAGGTGAAGATCCTCACAAGCATTTGAAGGAGTTTTATGTTGTGTGCACCGCAATGAAGCCTCAAAATGTGACGGAAGACCAAATTTCTCTACGGGCCTTTCCATTCTCTCTAGCTGACAAAGCTAAGGATTGGCTCTATTATCTACCTTCCGGATCTATTACCACTTGGAATGAGATGAAGAAGCAATTCCTTGAAAAATTCTTTCCAGCTTCACGTGCAGCAAATATTAGAAAAGATATATGTGGAATTCGACAACAACGTGGTGAAACTTTATATGAGTATTGGGAGAGATTCAAGCAATTATGTGCTAGTTGCCCTCAACATCAAATTCCGGAGCAATTACTCGTCCAATACTTCTATGAAGGGCTCTTGACCTTTGATAGAAACATGATTGATGCTGCAAGTGGAGGAGCATTGGTTAGCTTGACACCAGAAGCTGCTAGAAGTCTCATCTCGAGCATGGCTGCCAATGCACAACAGTTTGGAACTCGACAAGATAGTATTCCACACCAAGCTAATGAAGTGAACACGAGCTCCTTCGATCAAAAGTTGGAAGCATTAACATCTTTGATGGAAAAGTTTGTAGGGGGACATGGTTCGGATAGATGTCCTTCATTGCCGGAAGATGTTCAACAAGCCAATGCCATGGGAGGATTTCCGGGACAACCTCAAAGAAAATATGATCCTTATTCAAATAGCTACAATCCGGGGTGGAGAGACCATCCGAACTTTAGCTACAAGAATCAAGGAGGCCAACAAAATTTTCCTCACCAAGGCTATACAAGACCACCACCACCACCACAGGCTCAACCTTCAGAATCTGGAATGTCCTTGGAAGATATCGTGAAAGCTCTAGCAGTAAACACTCAAAAATTTCAACAAGAGACAAGAGCTAGCATTCAAAGTCTTGGAAACCAACTTAGCCAATTGGCAACATCTGTTGGTAAATTGGAAGCTCAAAATTCGGGAAGACTTCCATCTCAACCGGAGGTACATCCAAGAGAAAATGCAAGTGCAATGACATTGAGAAATGGAAAGGAAATACAATCGGGACCATCTTCGCTTGAAAGTACAAATGAAGGAGAAAAAGAGAAAGAAGCGGAAGAAATCATCAAGGAAAAACCAAAGGACTACAAAAAGGTAAATTTCCCACACTCTTCACCTAGTACTTCTAATGTGGTTGTTCCTCCATTTCCTAGCAGGTTAGCAAAATCCAAGAAGGATGATCATGAGAGAGAAGTATTGGAAACCTTTCGAAAAGTGGAGATAAATATTCCTTTGTTGGATGCCATAAAACAAATCCCGAAGTATGCTAAATTTCTAAAGGAGTTGTGCACTAACAAAAGGAGATTGAGAAATGATGAGAAGGTTAGTGTGGGGGAAAATGTATCTGCTGTGATAAAAAAGTCATTTCCAAATAAATGCAAGGATCCCGGTATGTTTACTATGCCTTGTGTTATTGGAAATATGAAGATTGAGCGTGCTATGCTAGACTTAGGTGCATCTATTAATGTCATGCCATACTCAATCTATTGTGCTTTGAATTTGGGTCCCTTGAAAGATACTCGAGTTGTCATCCAGCTAGCAGACCGTTCTAATGCTTATCCTGAAGGGGTCGTTGAAGATGTTTTGGTGCAGGTTAACGAGTTGATTTTTCCAGCAGATTTTTACATCTTAAAAATGGAGGAAGACACCATAACTAGCTCTGCCCCTATTTTGTTGGGAAGACCATTTATGAAGACTGCAAGAACAAAGATCGATGTGGATAAAGGAACACTCTCCGTCGAGTTTGACGGAGAGATTGTTAAATTCAATATTTTTGATGCTATGAAATATCCTTCAGAAAATCATTCTGTGTGCTCTATTGATATAATTGATTCCATTGTGCAGGATGTGTTTGAAGAAGACTACGAGGGTGAAAGATTCAATATACAAACACAGTGGGATGTGGAGGAAGAAATAGCCGAAGCCTGCGAAATATCTCAATCTTTGATGGAAACTCACATGGGGGTAACAAATTTAATTGATGAATTTAATGTTTCAAACGAAAAATTGCTACCTTCTGTTGTGCAGGCCCCCAAGTTGGAGTTGAAAGTTTTACCAAAACACTTGAAGTACATCTATTTGGGAGATAAGGAAACTTTACCGGTGATCATCTCGAGCCGGTTAACTGAGGATCAAGAAAAACAATTGACCCAAGTTTTAAAAGAATATAAGACTGCACTCGGGTGGACCATGGCAGATATCAAGGGCATAAGTCCGGCGATTTGCATGCATAGAATTCTCTTGGAGACTGATGTAAAACCAGTAAGACAAGCCCAAAGACGGCTAAATCCGGTGATGAAAGAGGTCGTGATGAAAGAGATTTTGAAACTTTATGAAGCTAACATCATATATCCTATTCCGGAGAGTAAGTGGGTGAGTCCGATCCATGTTGTACCCAAGAAAACGGGCATCACTGTGGTAAGAAATAAAAATGATGAGTTGGTGCCTATGAGGGTGCAAAATGGATGGCGAATGGTTATTGATTTTAGAAAGCTCAATTTAGCTACTAGAAAGGACCATTTTCCTCTACCTTTTATTGATCAAATGTTAGAAAGATTGGCTGGTAAAGCTTACTTTTGTTTTCTTGATGGGTATTCAGGCTATTATCAGATTGTGATCGCTGAAGAAGATCAACACAAGACAACCTTTACATGCCCTTTTGGAACATTTGCTTGTAGAAGGATGCCATTTGGTCTTTGCAATGCTCCAGGTACATTTCAGAGATGTATGTTAAGTATTTTTTCAGAATTTATTGAGAAATGCATTGAAGTATTTATGGATGATTTTACCGTTTATGGTGATTCATTTGATGGTTGTTTAGGGCATTTGTCAAAAATTTTGAAAAGATGTGTTGAAACTAACTTGGTGCTGAATTTTGAAAAATGTCATTTTATGGTGACTGAGGGCATTGTATTAGGTCATGTAATTTCTCCTAGAGGAATTGAAGTCGACAAAGCAAAGGTTGATTTGATCAAAAGCTTACCCTATCCTACTAATGTTAGAGAGGTTCGAGCTTTTCTTGGGCATGCAGGATTTTATCGCAGGTTTATCAAGGATTTTTCTAAGATTGCTTTGCCAATGTCCAATTTACTCCAAAAGGAGGTACCATTCAAGTTTGGTGATGATTGCAAGTCGGCGTTTAACAAGCTCAAGTGTATGTTGACCATTGCTCCAATTATCCAATCACCCGATTGGAAATTGCCCTTCGAGATTATGTGTGATGCGAGCAACTATGCCGTGGGAGCTGTCTTAGGCCAACGGATTGATAAGAAGAGCCATGTCATTTATTATGCTTCAAGAACCTTGGATTCGGCTCAACGCAACTACACAACCACTGAAAAAGAACTTCTTGCAATTGTTTTTGCTCTAGATAAATTTCGATCTTATTTGCTTGGTTCTAAGGTCTATGTTTACTCTGATCATGCAGCATTGAAGTATCTTTTAGCCAAAAAGGAGTCAAAGCCTAGACTGATACGTTGGATTCTCTTGCTTCAAGAGTTTGACATTGAGATCAAGGATCGAAAGGGAGTCGAAAATCCTGTAGCCGACCATTTGAGTAGGATAGTGCAAGATGAAGAATCTTTACCAATTTCTGAGTTCTTCCCGGACGAACATTTGTTTCTGGTGAAAGGTATTATTCCATGGTATGCAGATATTGTTAATTATTTGGTTACGGGAATTTTACCTAATGATCTTAGTAAATCACGCAAGCAAAAGATAAAATATGAGTCAAAATACTATGTTTGGGACGAACCTCATTTGTGGAAATTTTGTTCTGATCAAATAGTTAGGAGGTGTACACCTGAAAATGAGCATAGATCCATTTTGAGTTTTTGCCATAATTATGCTTGTGGTGGTCACTTTGGTCCGAAAAGAACAGCTAGAAAGGTCTTGGATAGTGGTTTATATTGGGAAACCTTATTTAAAGATGCATATGAATTCTGTAAAAGTTGTGAAAAATGTCAAAGAACGGGTTCATTATCTCAAAGGAACGAAATGCCACAAACTCCTATTCTTATATGTGAAATCTTTGATGTTTGGGGTATAGATTTTATGGGACCGTTTCCGTCATCCTGTAACAACTTGTATATACTTCTAGCGGTTGATTATGTTTCGAAGTGGGTGGAAGCAAAACCCATTAGGACTGACGATTCTGCTGTGGTTGTAGGTTTTATAAAATCTAATATTTTCAGCAGGTTTGGAATTCCAAGAGCAATAATTAGTGATCAAGGCACCCATTTTTGCAATAGAACTGTTGGAGCATTGTTGAAGAAATATGGAGTGCATCATCGAGTGGCCACAGCTTACCATCCACAATCCAATGGCCAAGCAGAAGTCTCTAATCGAGAGATAAAATCCATCTTAGCAAAAACGGTTAATCCTGGAAGGAAAGATTGGAGTCTTCATCTAGACGATGCTCTTTGGGCATATCGAACGGCACATAAAACCCCTATAGGAATGTCCCCCTTTAGGTTAGTTTTTGGAAAGCCTTGCCATTTGCCGGTTGAAATTGAGCACAAAGCATATTGGGCGGTAAAACGCTGCAACATGAATTTAGAGGAAGCTGGTTTGTCGAGGAAGTTGCAATTACAAGAGCTAGAAGAACTTCGATTAGAAGCTTACGAGAATTCTAGGATTTACAAGGAGAAAACCAAGTTGTTCCATGATAATTCAATTATCCGAAAACAATTTACGGTTGGACAAAAGGTGTTATTGTTCAATTCTCGTCTTAAGCTCATGCCAGGTAAACTTCGTTCTCAATGGCTCGGTCCATTTGTTATTACTAATGTTTTTCCTTACGGTACAGTGGAAATCAAAAGTTTAGAAACCGGGAAGGATTTCAAGGTAAATGGACATAGGTTGAAGGTATTCCATGAGAATGAAGACATATCTTACTTAGTGGATGTGGAGTTAGAAAGCCCTCGGTATTTGACAAATTGAGAAAGGAAGACCGTCGAGCATAACGACGTTAAAAAAATTGCGCTATTGGGAGGCAACCCAAATTTTATTTTATTTATTTTATTTTTATTTGGATGTCATCACGCTTAAATTAGATTGGTTTTTCTTGAATATTTTGTCGACAAGGTTGAATTGAGCGTGATCACGCTCAATAGAAAGTGGAGTGTTAGGCGTGATCACGCCTAACAAGACCTAGTCTTCTGTTTTTTTTCACCAAAAATTCGGCCAAAAATATAAAAAAAAATTTAAAAAAAAAAAAAAAAAAAGAGAGAGAGAAAGCAGGGTAGGGTTTTCTCTCTCCTTTCTCCTCCTGCCGTCTTCTCTCTCATTTCTACCTTCTCTTTCTCTCACCTACCACCAGTGCCAGTCGAGCCTCGCCGTCTTTCAGGGAAGTTCTCACTACAAGCCTACCTTCGAGTCTTCTCCATAGTCGGCCGTCTTTCAGGGAAGTTCTTTCTTTGTCTTTTTTCTTTTATCTTTATTTTTATTTTTGTTATCTTCTTATTTATTTTGTTTTCTGATTGACGAGCTTTGGTGGTATACATTGAGGGCAATGTAGAGTTTAGGTGTGGGGGGATTTGTGTATAAATGCTACTTCTGGTTGTTAAATTGTTGTGCTTTGTTGGAATGAGAGTGATAATATCTACAAGACATGCATGAGATTGATTAGTTTTTGTCTATGCTCAAATGATATGTCTCATTAATGGTTTTCAATGGATAGAACGAAAATGTGCATAGTTCAACACATAATCACCTCTTTTTGTGAGCTTTTGAGCCTTATCTTTTGTTTTGTGTGTGATTCAAACATATCATATTCATTCTAGAACTTGCTTTAATATGCATTTTAAGACCACATAATCTGTTCATGCACTAAAAATGATAAGGGCATTTAGGCTTAACCACTTGAAGACCTTTTCTTTGAATCCATACCTATGTAATTCCCCCTAGTTTGCTAATTTGTGCCTTTAGCCAATTTTTTGTTCTAACAAATACATGATGAACCTCTTTAACCATTTTTTGTTCATTTTATCCACCTTGATCGAACCCTTCTTGTCAAGAAATATGTGAATGAAATGCAATAGTGTTTAAAGAGTTGGAGGTTGAAAAGAGGTTGGGCACCACAAAAAAAAAAAAAAAAAAAAAAAAAAACGAAAAAATTGGTTTGTTTTTCGTCATACTCCCTAATAGTGCATAGTGCAATATTATTTTGGTGATTGGGAGTTGTAAATAGAGTAATATACATATTATTACTTGGTTGTTTTTATATGTTTTGATGGGGAGAATATCAAGTGAGAATGAGATTAAGAGTTTTCATGTTGAATAGTGCAAATGGAGGTGGATTATTTTGTCATCTTGGACTTGGTGTATAAATTCATATATCTTCTTGACTTGTTTAGCTTATATTCCCTTCATTTTTTATCCCACCTTTACCCATGGCCTCATTACAACCTTTTGAAAGACCCTTTGATTTTTTGCATGAATATATGATAAGGTGGTGAAGATTTGATTGATGAGCAAGCTTATGGCAATGATGTGTTATGTTTTGAAATTGAGTGTAGTAATATAAAAATGTCCATTTATACTCAAAAGAGCGAATTGAGTGAACCCATTAGCGAGGTGTTGAATTAGTCACATTGGAGTTTATTGAAATTACTAAGAATTGATGAGACATGAATTTTTCTTAAATTTAAATGAATTATGATCAATCACTCTTGTAGAATTATCATCTTAATTTTGTCATTGCATAACAATTTGAGAACATTGTAGGAAAATGTTTTTTCTTGGTTATCACCTTGTGCTAATTTTTTATGCATGCTTGAGGACTAGCATGATTTAGGTGTGGGGGATTTGATATGATTATAATATTTCATATTTTGTGTTCATATCCTCCGTATTTTTATCTCCAAAATTGTAATTAATTGATCTAATTAATCATTCTTTATTTCAGGAAGATAATTAATTGCAGTTGGAGAAAAATCGAGAAAAAAAGGGCAATTCGTGAAAGAAACGAGCAATGTGAAAATGACCCAACAAGCTAAAAGTAGGAAATATAAATTCCTTCACCTAAATTCTTCACTCCAATTAAAGACCATGTGGGAGGAGGAGAAAGAAACATTTTTTTTTCTTTCTTTTCTTTCTTTTGAGTCATTACAACCTTTGGAAAGATCATGTGGGAGGAAAAGAGAGAAATTCTTTTGATTTATTTTCCTTCTTTTGAGTCATTCAACCATGTTGGAGGAAAAGAGAGAAATTCTTTTGATTTATTTTCCTTCTTTTGAGCTATTCAACCATGTGGGAGGAAAAGAGAGAAATTCTTTTTGCTCTCCTTTACTTCTTTTAAATACCATTAGCCATGAGACATTTTGGGAGAGAGTGAGAGAGAGAATACATTTTCCACCTTCTATTCTTCTTTTGAGCTAAAGTTTGTAGAGAGATATTTTTTAGGGAGAAGAGACCATTTTCTTCTTCATTTTTGTTGTAAGTTTTCACATCTTATTTCTTCTCTTTTATTTTATTTCTTGTATTAATGATATTGGTTATGTTTAAGATTTCTTATAATATGAGTGGCTAATTTTACGGTTTGATTTAAGGGTTTCGTATTTCGGTTATATTATTGTGAGGCTTTTGGATATGTATTGATTATCTTGATTTATATTCAAGTACTAATAGGTTTAAATGATTATTAATGGAGGTTTGTATTAATTTAAATTGACAAATCAAATGAATATTTATTTTCCTAAAGCTATTCATGAGTTTATACTCCTAGTAGTGTAAATGGGTGAAGAATTGTAGTATTAGAATAGGTAAATTATGCTATCATAAATTGTCTATCCTAATTGAACCTATAGGACTAATATTGATATTTATGGCTATCCTAATTATTGATATTAGTATTAACCTGTTTTCACTAAGATTAATGATATTATTAATTAACATGGAACGCTATCGTGCCCAGTTGATTAGTAATAAGAATTGACCGGATGCTAGGTTTGGTTAATTAATTAGGAAAACAAAGGATTTAGAAGGCTATCCTAATAAATCCAAGGTTAATTGCTTGAATTTGCAAGAATTTATTTGTTAAGTCTATGATCAATAGTATAATTGAATATCGAACCCTTAAATCAAATTTCTCTCTTCTTAGTATTATCTCTATCCTAATAGTTTGTCTTGCCAAATTGTTTTGTGTGCATTAATATCTTGTAAGCTCGTAGTTGATAGATTGATTAATTTAGTATTTAGTAGATTAGGTAAAAATCTTCAAAACCCCCCATTTTTATTTTATTTTATTCAAAAGAATTTAATTACCGTTCCCTGTGGATTCGACCCTGCTCACCACTATACTCGTATTTTGGAAGTAGGTTAATTATATTTGGTGGATTGACAACCTATCATTGTTACCTCCAGAGAAGTTTTCAGTTGCATAACTGTACATATTTGAAAGATTAGACATACATTGCTAAAATATGGATAATCTTTCAAAAAATTTAAAAGAGCATGAAGAGCAATATTGATTCAAAGCAAATAAAATCTGTATCTTCGTGGGAAATAGCATGGTTGAAACAACGAAAGGCAAACAGAGCTTTAAAATACCTTTCAGAATGCAGAAAAAAGTTCGTAAAAATGTAAAAAGGCCAACATCTTTATAATAAATATTCCTTGCAGAGATATGGCATACTTTATCAAACCAAATTATAAAATGAAAATATGTTGAATTCATCAAAGAACAACTATAATAGTTGTCACATATTTATACAAAAGTTTGGAGGCTCAAAACTAACTTATCAAAGAAGTTGTAACTACCTTGCAAGTTACATAACCATCTAACATATTTCTAACTAATTATCTAACTTGTGAAACTACTTTTAACAACCACGCAAGTGGCATAACCGTCGAACTAATTTTCTAACTACCGTACAAGTGGCACATATACTTAATATACTTGACCTCTTAAGTTGATTATACAGTGGAAAAACGCACCGTTTTAGCTGATGTACATGCTTTTTGACAGCATGGCAGAGTTTCGGGCTCACAGTGACAAAAAGCTGGTGCAAGGTTGTCCTACATGATTCACTCGTACGCTCATCGGAATCAACTTTATTGCCATCTTCCTCAATTTTAACAGCTGCCACAGATTCTTGAGATGCAATCCAGTATTGATGAAGCTTCTGATACAACTTCATAGTCAAGATAGTTGTCTTACCAGTGCCTGATCTACCTAGAATAAAGCTGCTTCTAGGAAAAAGTATTATTTCACGCTCTTCGTCAGTAACCTCAAATGGGAGAGCCACTTCTCAACCCTCACGGTCGGAAAGCAAATGGTTTACAGCTCCAGATGACAAGGAATAAAATTTCATTAACAGCAAACTTTCACTCACTTTCGAATTTTCAACATAACTTCTGCATTCAACAGCATTTGTACCAATGCTGAATTTTGCGTTATTCGGATTCTTGTACCGAATTATATCACTTGAACAGGACCATCTCTTTGGGACCTCCAAATTCCTAAAACGAATGAAATTGATAGAATTAGTATTGATACAACAATGTCAAAATAGAAATCAAATACGATCATAAGCGGAAAAGTAGTACAAGAAGTACAATAGAGAATTTAACACCATGGATAAATGCATCACATGATCAAAAATTGAAAATGACATACCCCTCGAATAACTTATCATTGCAGAGGTTGATGAAATCCTCTGTGTACATAGAAGCTATGCTGTCAAGTCGTTTGAACAGTTTTGCTGCCACCATCATAGGTGATATGTCCCACACTTTCGTTACTTGCTTGTACATCGAGTCCTTAATTATATCAATGGAGCAAATAACATAGTATGAATCAACCTTAAATTTCTTCAGAATATACGAGGAGCTCTCGCATTTCCAGTCCACATTTATTTTCTTGGGTCGCCAACAACTTGCAAGCTCCAGTAATAAATTTATGACCAGCTTCCTAATGCTGGAGAACTTCAATATCTGAAATGATTTTCTGAAGTTTTCACTGAATAAAACCTGAATATATGCAAAATAGACTGTAAGTATGCTAATACATGTAAAAATATTAGTTCGTGCATACATGTGTGTGTGACACAAAATGAATACATTTAACTCAATTGATGATCTAGAGGGAGATGATAAAGTGATGAACAAGACAGAGAGTCAATGAGGCAAGACAGGTGCTGAGATATTTTCGACGACTTAATATATAGATGAAAAAGACCCTTGTTTCATGCTAACATGTGCAACAGGTTTATGACAAAAATTCATGCAGCAAGACAGACCCACGGGAGATATCTCAAATAGGCCAGTACCTGCCATCTCGAGTTTTTAAACAGCACACTGTCTCCACTAAGAAGATCTTCGAGTTGATCCAACTCTTTCTTCGCATCTATAACAGTTTTCCGAACATCATGATCTTCATCAGCATTGAAGAAACGTTCACGATCCTTAGAATCAGATATTAATGCTGCCCAAACTGAATCACTCTTACTCAAAGTTCTTTCATTTCCTAATATCCACAGACAATGGCTGGAAGAAAGAGAATAACAGTTAGGTGTTTATTGAACGACAAATAATATAAAATATATTGATCATGTGGCAGCTTACCAAGCTCTTGTCAAAGCGACATTGGTTCTTTGGGGACTAGACAAGAAACCAATGAATCCAGCTTTATGAGACCTTACAGTTGATATAATTATGATGTCTTCTTCTCCACCTTGGAAGCCATCAATCGACTTCACCTTAACCGTAAACCTCTCAATGTTATCAAACTTAGGCTGAAGCTTAGATCGAATTGCTGCAACTTGAGCAGCATACGGAGATATTAAGCCAATGATGAGTTTCTCTTTCGAGTTATTCCATGCTGTTCATTATGCACATCATTACACCATTATAAGTACAGGAATTACACCAATACGTCTGAAACAATTCTACCAAACACATCATACCTTTGAAAAGTTTATGCACTAGCTTCACTGTTACTGCAACCTCAACCATATTTCTTCTGCTATGCCCAGCCTCATCCAGTTCCTCTCGTCCACCGCGGATATTTATGAATGAATAGGGACCAAACATTCTCCCATGAAGATAGCACCTCTCATGGCTTTTGCTCATAACATTAGGTGCATCCATTATCTGGTTAAGATAGAAATTTGAATTCGGAAACCGGCTTATTTCAGGATGCATCCTATATTGCACATTGAGCAGGTGCTTGGAGTGGCCCAATGAACTCAATCTTTCGAACAAACTTCTCCCAAAGCCAGCTTCTTCAGACACCTGAGTATAAACACAACATTAGCATTTGTTACAGCATCAAACTAAACAATAAATGACATAAAGAAATAATTACCTTGCTGCTCACTGATGCTGGTAATTGCCATTCATCACCGACCAGAATAGCATGCCTCACCTCTGGGATCTGCAGGGCTATTGTTGTTTCATATTCTTTCACTTGAGCAGCTTCATCAATGACCAATAACTGAAATGGATCCATACTAACTGTGTGTAGCTTATACGAGGATGAAATGGTGCAGAATATCAGAGAAGCCTTTTTGAAGCAAAACTCAGCTGCATCAGTCACAACTGGAAGGCCAAGTGCATCAAGAGAAGCCCGAAGAGATCTTAGAATGGACATACATTGTCTTCTGATATATGACAAGGATAATCTGTCAACGCATGATTCAGAAACGCTCATTACCGTTTGTAGAAATATAGTTTCTAATGCGCTTAATGTTATGCTGCTATCATCAAACAACAACATTTCCATTGTATCAAGAAGAGAAATAAGTTGCACTATGCTTTTATAATTCTTCTCATCAAAGAAGCTTCTTGGTAAATGAGTGGATAAGTTTATCATGCATTGTCTCAGAGGTGATGCCACATGCGTAAACCTATCTCTAACAAACTCCAAAAATGATTTGGAGGCACACTGTTGAACTTCATCATGTGGATGATCTTTTGAATGGATCAGTTCATTCTCCACAAAGATTTGGTGCTGCGAAACACAATCTTCAAGAAAATCGAGCGTGGATGCAACCCAATGCTTCCAGCCAGTTAGCGGTAAGAAGCATGATGAAAGCCTCACAACACGATAATCCAAAAATATTTCCTCAATGTCTGAACCAACTTTCAGATTATCCTTATTCCCAAAGATGAGCATGTCTCCTAACGGACAACACAAGAAACTCTTCTCACCTTCTGTTTTAGCTGAATTTCTTGCCAATGTTGTCACGCGAGTAGCCAATTCTATAATTGCAATATTTGATGGGGGCACATACAAGGGTTCTCACATTCATTCTTAAGAGAACATACAGCAAGCTACTCAACATTGTTGTCTTTCCAGTCCCAGGCGGACCCCAAACGAGTTCTACAGAAGGCTTGTGGCTGCATCCAATTTTTCTTATAGATGCCAAAATAGCCCCAATCTGTGATTCATTTAACTTTGACAGTAAAGACGAACTAAGTTTCTCCTCCAGTTCATCATTTCCATATAGAGGGCAAACTTCACAATTTTCCTCACCCTGTTTAAACACACACAATCTAGTTAATATATAGATAATCTAAGACAACGAGAAGAAAGAACTAACTGAGGCTCATTGTTAATTCGACATTCAACAAAGACAAGCTGAATTTCTTCGCTATACCACTTGCAGAAAACCAAAATGCTTTTGAAAAGCAGTGTAACATACCAGGCCATTCTTGGTTACTACATTTTCAATGATCTTCAGATTTGCATTCTCAACGCATTCCATATCCTTTTGTAAGTGTTATCTGAGAGCCCAGTGTAGTTCAGAGATCAATCATGTAGCAACGGTTAGACGTCAAAGTCATTCAACTTGATCACTTCTTGAGAATAGAACCGAGAATCAGAAGATTAGCTACTCAAGTCAGCCGCTTGAGTTAGTTAAGAGTTAGTTACTGAGTTGTGGAAGGGAGGCATTTTGAGCTAAATCTTTGACACATGGCGCAAGATGCTCGTAGCAGTTACTAGCTAGAATAAGGAAGTGTTGAAAGAAAATCTGAATGGATTCATTCCAGCAGTTTCAGAAAAGAGAAAGAAGTCGAGCGAGAGAAGAGAACAGTTGCTCTGTATTCATCTTTGTTCATAGAATTTTGCAGTTAGAATTGTGAGAAGATTATCACAAATAGAGTGAGTGATACACTGCAATCCATAGATTGTGTTTTCACCATTAATAAGATTCATCTCTCTCGTTCACAGTGGATGTAGACTTGAAAAAGTCTAACCACTTAAATCCTTTGGTGTGTTTACATTCTTGTTCGATTTTCTGGGTTTGATTTCTGTGTTTGACGATTGTTTCTGGTAAATTGTTGCCTCGGACTAACAATTGGTGCCGTCTGTAGGAAGCGCAATCAATCAACCATGGGATCAACGAGTTTCGATGTGGAAAAGTTGACAGATAAGATAGACTTCGGTCTATGGAAGGTTAAGATGCGAGCGCTTCTGATCCAACAAGGATTGGGAAGTGCTATAGTAGACAAATCTGGTGACGGATCTTGGAAGGATAAGGAAAAAGTTGAAGATCAGGTGATGATCTTGGAGAAAGCACACAGTATGATTATCTTGTGTCTTGGAGACAGGACATTGCGTGAAGTATCAAAAGAAACCACCGCTATAGGCATGTGGAAGAAATTGGAAAGTCTTTACATGGTAAAGACTCTAGCCAACAGGCTGTATATGAAGCAGAAACTTATAGCTTCAAGATGAATGAGGAGAGGCCTATCTTGAAGCAGATGGATGACTTCAACAAGGTTCTTGATGATTTGGAAAACATAGAAGTAAAGCTAGATGAAGAGGACAAGGCTTTAATCTTGTTGTCTGCCTTACCAAAATCATTTGAGAACTTTAAAGATACACTGCTATTTGGTAGCAGGAAAACTATTACTCTAGAGGAAGTTTAGATGGCCTTGAAGTGTAAAGAACTGCAGAAGCATGGTTCAAATGCCAGCAGCTCAAGTGGTGGTGAAGGCCTGCATATCAAGAAAGAAAACCACCAAGAAGTCAACCAAATCAGACGAAGAAGGGGCCTCAAAACCCAAACCAGAAGTCAGAAAAGAAGGTGGATGAATCTCTAAACAATCCAGATCTCAAATGCTTTCACTGTCATGAGCCTGGACACTTTAAGAAGCAGTGCATCAAGTGGCAAGAAATGATGGCAAAATTTGCTATAGAGGATGCAAGAAAACCCAGAAGAAACCAGGTAAATCAGACCACCATTGTAAAAGATGAGGGATATGAGTCCTATGAAGCTCTCTGCATCACAACTGAGGAGATTGGCTTTGAGTGGGTGATGGATTTTGGCTGCAGTTTCCACATGTCACCAATCAAGAATTGATTTTTCAAGTTAACACCATGCAATGGTGGAACTGTCATGCTAGGGAATGATCAGAGCTGCCAAATCAAAGGTATTGGCTCTATCAAGATAATAATGCATGATGGTATAGTCAGAGTTTTAAGTAATGTAAGATTTGTTCCTGAGCTAAGAAGAAATCTTATTTCACTTGGTATGTTTGATTCAATGGGCTACACATTTGAGTCAAGAAATGGGAAGATGAAAGTATACAAGGATGGCACGATTGTCATTAAGGGCAGGAGGAAAGATGATTTATACTTCTTAGTTGGGAAGACAATAGCAGGACAAAACAACAGTGCTACTGGTGTTGACAACACTTATCTCTCGCACAGTAGATTGGCACATATTGGAGAGAAGGGTCTTCAAGAGTTGTCAAAACAAGGCTTGTTACAAGGAGATAAGATAGGTAGCCTCAAGATGTGTGAACACTGCATACTTGGGAAGGCTAGAAGGAAGAGTTTTAGTGCAGGAAGTAATACATCTACAGCTATTCTGGATTATGCACATTCAGATATCTGGGGACCTTCCAAGACCACTATAAATGGCGGAGGAAGATACTTTATGAGTATTATCGATGACTATTCCAGGAAGCTGTGGATATATATTTTGAAGTCCAAAGATGAAGCATTCAGTAAGTTTAAAGAGTGGCATACTGTGGTGGAGAATAAAACAGGAAAGAGGTTGAAAAATCTAAGAACTGACAATGGATTAGAATACCTATCAGAGGAGTTTCTATCCTAATGTAAAGAGAAGGGAATTATAAGACACAGGACCATTCCAGGAACCCCACAGCAGAATGGGGCAGCAGAGAGAATGAACCAAACTCTTCTTGAAAGACTAAGGTGTATTTTGAGCAGTTCTGGACTTCCAAAGTCCTTCTGGGGTGAAGTTGTGAGCACAACTGCTTATTTGATCAATAGATCACCAAGTTCAGCACTGAATTTCAAGACTCCACAGGAGATGTGGTATGTAACCCCAGCCATGTATAAATTCTTGAAACCAGTCGGATGTTTGGCTTACTCACATGTCAAACAAGATAAGTTGGAGCCTAGGGCTCTGAAATGTGTTTTCATTGGCTACCCTAGTGGTGTAAAAGGATACAAACTATGGTCGATTGAACAAACAAAAGTTCATTATCAACAGAGACATCATTTTTTATGAGACCAAATTCCCTATGAAGGAAGCTGAGCAATCACCTGTGGCATCAGTGGAGATTGATGGTGATGATAAAAGGGATGAGGGAAAAGGACATCAGGAAGATTCTTCTGATGATGAAGGTGGAAGTGATACTAAAGAAGAACCACCTGCTAGCAACTATCAGTTAGCTAGAGATAGAGCAAGCAGAACTATTATTCCACCTGTCAGATATAGACAAGCAGACTTAGTATCCTTTGCCTATACACTGCTCTTGAGATGAAGGACCTCGGAGAAGCTGAAGTTATTCTGGAAATGCAGTTTCACAGAAGAAGGGAGGATGGGATACTTACACTATCACAAGAGGCTTACTTGAACAAGGTATTGAGCAGGTACAACATGAACTTATGCAAACCTGTTTCTACACCTATCCGACAGGGTTTGAAGTTAAGTATCCACCAAGGTCTAGAAACACAAAAGGAGAAGGATCAGATGCTGAACATTCCTTATGCCAGTGCAGTGGGTAGTCTGATGTATGCCATGGTCTGCTGTAGACTTGACTTAACTCATGTGATGAGTGTTATCAGCCGGTTTATGAGCAATCCTAGCAAGATTCATTGGGATGCTGTGATGTGGGCACTGAGGTATGTGAGAGGCACTAATAAGAAAGGTTTGGTGTTCAAAAGAAGTTCAGAAGTTGAAGAAAGTTTAGAAGGTTTTGTTGATGCAGACTTTGCTGCTAACATTGATACAAGAAAATCATTAACTGGTTATGTCTTTACCTTGTATGGAACAATAGTGAGTTGGAGGTCTATGCATCAATCAGTTGTAGCTTTGTCTACTACTGAAGCAGAGTTTGTGGCTCTTACAGAAGCTATCAAAGATAGCATGCGGCTTACTGGTATTCTGTCTGAGTTCGGGATTTTGCAGGAAAAGATGGTAATTCATTGTGACAATCAAAGCGCAATACATTTGGCCAAACATCAGGGATATCACGAGCGCACAAAACACATTGATGTGGAGCTTTATTTTGTTAGAGACTTGGTGGAAAAGGGTTCAATCATTGTTAAGAAGATAGACACTGCAATTAATCCTGCAGATGTTTCACTAAAGCTTTGCCAGCTCCAAAGTTCAACCTGAGCTTGGAGTTGATTGGGTTGAACTAAGATGATGGAGGGAGAGTGCAGCTAAAGGTGGAGCTGCACTCAGCAGGGGATAAAAAAAAAAGAATTGTTTCAAAAGTTCTATTTGTCTTGAAGTTAGCTCTTGAAGATGTTTGATCTTGAGCTAAGGTGGAGATTGTTATCTGAGAGCCCAGTGTAGCTCAGAGATCAATCATGTAGCAACGGTTAGATGTCAAAGTCATTCAGCTTGATACTTCTGGAGCATAGAGCCGAGAATCAGAAGATTAGCTACTCAAGTCAGCCGCTTGAGTTAGTTAAAAGTTAGTTAGTGAGTTGTGGAAGGGAGGCATCTTGAGCTAGATCTTTGACACATGGCGCAAGATGTTCGTAGCAGTTACTAGCTAGAATAAGGGAGTGTTGAAAGAAAATCTAAATTGATTCATTCTAGCAGTTTCAGAAAAGAGAGAGAAGTCGAGAGAGAGAAGAGAAACAGGAGAGAAGTCAATTGCTCTGTGTTCATCTTTGTTTATAGAGTTTTGCAGTTAGATTTGTGAGAAGATTATCACAAATAGAGCGAGTGATACACTGTAATCCATAGATTGTGTTTTCACCATTAATAAAATCCATCTCTCTCGTTCACAGTGGATGTAGACTTGAAAAAGTCGAACCACTTAAATCCTTTGGTGTGTTTACATTCTTGTTCGATTTTCTGGTTTTGATTTATGTGTTTGATCGATTGTTTCTGGTAAATTGTTGCCTCGGACTAACAGTAAGTTATCATGATCATCAAGTAAACGACATACAGCGACTTGCTTTGCTGATCTCCAAGTTCAAAGCTCTCAGCTGTTTTGAGTTTGAAATCAGTGGATGTGCTATTATCACCACTCTCATCATCAGAAATAGTTGTTACAGATCCAAAAGCATACGTCCAGCCAGCACGTTCCAAGTCCAAACAACTTTCAGGTTTTGAATCAGACAGCAAAACAATGTCACCGGGAAGGCTCCTTACCACGATCACTTGTTCGGTTTCTCCAGCTAACTTTAACATGGTACAATCCTCCTTCATGTCTAGCCTCTTTCAAAGATGTTACTTCAGCAAAAGGCGCTTTGTGTGCCGTTTCTAAGGAAGAAGCAAGTTCTGCACGCGTTTCTTCCAATAACGGATAAACATATGAAGCAAAATAATGATCTAAATTTTCGAATGTCTCGGGAATCTTCTCCACCTAATCATTAATAGATATCAAATTTATGAGAGAAAATACTTGGAATGAGACGATATACGAAACACTATTTTGACAACTTCGATGCTTGATCAACAGCAACATCTCTATGATTGTAAGCACCATCCGATAATCCAATCATCAGACTAAAGAAAGAAAATTAAAATCTAAACGAAATGTGTACTATTTATTCTCAGATTAAGATGCGAAAAGAAGCAGAAAGATTATGTTTTAGGCTGAAAACCAAATTATACACACATGCTTACATGCATTCTCTCTCTCTCTCACCCACACCCACACCCACATAAGCACGAGAACAGAAGAAAAAAAAATTACCTGGTATTTGTAGAGATTCTCATCAAAAATCTCTTGAAGAGACCATGAAAACAACAAATCAGTGAACTTATCCTTATGCCGTGATCTCCTGCTGGTGCCTGAGCTGTAACCTTCCATTTTCACCTTCAAACCAACTCAAAACTCTCCTGCAACTTTCTGCAAAAACAGTGAGCATAAATCTACTGCATGCATGAATGAAACATTTTTAAACAGTGGGAAACTGAAGTGTTTGGGTAGAAGAAAAAAGCGTGCATAAATGGTGTTGGGAAATGAGGCGGGACTTTTCAACTTCCTCAGTGTACTCGAGTGTCATCCTCACTCTTATCCATGATACGGACGTCAGATTTTTCTATTTTATTTTACATATTATTTCATATTAATGTAATAAGATAAACATAATTTTATCAAGAATGTTCTCATCAACACCTCGTCTGCCCTGCCCTATTTATAGTGCTTTCGGACTTTTATTTATTTTGTATTGTATTTTATGTTTTAAAATAATTATTTTATAACATGAATATATAATAATATTATTAATAAAAATATATATAAATTAGTTTTTGAATTAATATCTCAATTTTAAATTGGATCCTAAATTATTATTTTTATACAAATATAATCTTTAACTTTTAAAATACGTCAAATAAACTCCTAATTTTTTATTACCAAATAAATAGTTCATTTCAATAAATTAAAATAAAAAATAAATCTAAAAAATATTTAATAAATTAAAAACATATTTAGATAAATAAAAAATTATTAAAATAAGATAAATATTTAAAAATAAAATGATAAAATTTAAGTTATTTAATAAATAAAAAATTATCAAAAAAAACCTTAAATTATTTAAATATAATAAAAAATAGAATATCTAAAAACATTACAAGTCATCATACCTCAAGCCCTTTTTTATATTTAAATTATTAATAAATTTTACTCTATTACTTTATTGATTTATTTAAATATATTTATAATTTAGTATGTTGATTTTTAGATTTATTGAATACTTTTAAATTTGTTTATTTAATTTAATATTTAAGAAGGTCAAATTTATCATATATTTAAAATTTCAAGAGCTTATTTAATCTATTTTAAAAGTTTGGGAACTTATTTGATCAATTTTAAAAGTTAAAGGTCATATTTGTATGAAAATTTTTATTTAGACTCCAATTTGAACCGGAGCGTTGAACTATTAATTTAAGGACTACTTTGTATATTTTTCTATTAATATATAATGTGTATTAAAAATAAAAAATAAAACACATGATGGAGTAGAAATTTTAAATTCTTTGCTTTCTTCTTTTCTTCGTCTAGAAAGAGAGTCGCTTGTGTTAATTAAGTTATTTTGCTATGTGTTTTAGATTATAAATAGATTCATACAAAGTGTGTGTGTGTGTCTATATATATATATATATAAAATGTTGAAATATATAAGACTTCTCCAACGAATACTCTATTATGACAAAATTAGAACAGATGGAGGAAAAAAATTAGGAGTCTACTTTAAAGTTCGACTTAGGCTTATAAATATTTAGGATCGATGTTGCACTATTCTTTTAATATATATATATATATATATATTGTATTTATTAATTTAATGTTATCTTTCTCTATAATAATTTTCTTTTTAGTACAAACATACCATGTCCTTTTACAATTTGCTAATCCTTTTATATTATAATATTATAAAAAACTATGAAGCTGGATAATTTAAGTACACTATAATTAAAATAATAATTAAAATTACAATAAGGAACGATTGAATATTTTTATTTTTCTATGAAGATATTTAACTTTTAAAATAATTTTAGATAGTTTTAGGTTAAGATAGACATCTTGTCATGCATGAAACTATTTGTAATTAAAAGTGAAAGTACATCATATCATAATTACAAATGAAATATATATTGACACGTGTATATAGATTATTTTTTATTCTATATTTATCAATAGATACACACATACAACAATAAAAAATAAGAAATAAAAATATTATTTCTTCCCTTACAAAACTTATTTCATTATTGAACGTCATTTGCTTTCAAATTCTTTTGGAATACCTATTATTTTTGCTCAAAGTGAATATATATATATATATACTTATTTTTTAAATAAATTGTTTTATTGAATTAATTAAGATACAATATTAATTATAAAGAATAAAATATTTATTTTTAAAATTTATTAATTATTATATGAAACTCAAAATATATCCATGATTGTTTCGTATTCTTCCTCGCCTGTGTGAATACAATAAATTACAAATATGCAAACCATATTTAAATATCAACTCATAAGATTAAAGAATCTTATTTATTTATTTTTATCTTTTTTACATAATATCATATATTTTATTAAAATATTAATTGACTAATTCTATATAATTCATCATAATCTATTTATGTTAGTATATGTATAGATTTACTCATTGAATAAACTTAATATTACAAATTTGAATAAAATAAATTGATTAATTATATTTACAAATTTTAAATTATCTAATTTTATTAAAGTAATTTATTTTATAATTCAAATTTAATATAAATAGTCTAACCTACAATAAATCATCAAATATAAGATAAAGGAAAAAGAACAAAAAAATAATTCAGTAAATCCGGACTGAATTAATGTCAGCAGTCCGTGTAATGAAATATTGGATGGCTATTTATTTTTTGTGGGTATTTAATCACTAAAAAATTATAATTCATACCAAAATTTTGAGTTTTAAAAAATTCATACCAAATATCAAATTGAAAAAAATTATTTTTGTTCGATGAATATGGAAAATATTTCGGTATTTATTTCAAAAAATTTCAATTTTTATTGAATTTGATAGTGATAAAAATAAGGCAGAATTAATTAAATATGGCAAAAAAAAAAAAATTTTAATAAAATATAGTGAAATTTTTTTTTTTTAAAAATGAGCAAAGTCGCCCCTGCGAGAGGCGACTTTGCTTACTCGGTTGGACACTCGGTCGAGTCACCACTCGGCCGGCCGAGTGGTACCTAACACTCGCCCCAGGCACTCGGTCTACCACTTTACTCGGCTGGCCGAGTGCGAAGGGAATTTTTTTAAAATGTGTAATCTCTCCTCTCGGCTGGTCAAGTGGATTTTCTGATTTATTCATCTTCTCGGTTTTTCGTTCGTTCTCCCGTTTTTGTACATTCTCTTATTTTTATTTTATCGTGTTGTAGTCGAATTTATTAATTTTTTTATTTTGGTAAAAAATCGATGGAATTGTTAAATGAGATTGTTATAATCTCTCCACTAGTGCAGTGATTAATGATTTATTAATTGTATAATCACCACATCTGTAGACACCATAGAATCCCATACGATACAACATGTATATGACTCGGTAATGCAACCTCTGTGTACGTCTGAGTATTTCCCTGCCATCATCGTTTGGGTCATCCTCATAAGGATCATGGTCATCAAGTCTCCAAAAGATACCACTTCCGTGTCTGCACCTCAATTTTTGGTCAACTTCTCCTGCAAATACATCCTCAGATCGGTGTATGTGTTGTTCCCTTAAAATCTCACCACTAATAGGGCCATATTCTCCGAAATACTCCATACTGCAATAAGATTAAATCTATTAGAAGAACAATACATAATTGAATCTTGTAATGGAACAAATTACATAAAATTTGAAATGGTATACATAAAAACAGTGGAAAACTAACATCAATCTTAATTCAAAATTGAATACACATAATCCCCATACATATCAAAAATTGATTACATCTAAAACAAACAACATTACAACTTTCTAAACACAACAATCTCATCTACGGTCATATGAAGTTCCAGTCTGGGAAGCAGCTTGATCTTGTGCACGATATTGTTGCCTAGCGCGTGTTTGTGCCCAATCCATTTCATTTTCAATTCTCGTCGTCTTGCCTCTTCCTTTATGCCTCTTCTCACGCAATGCCGGATTATGACACAGTTGGAAGGAAGCCTCATCCCAATAATATTCATCAGGCAATGGCTCAAACTTACCACTATAGGTGTCCACATACGCACTTGTATTGAAAAATGAGTTCATGTAAATCATCGGATTGACTCCAAAATGTCGACAAGTTTGCATTGCATGTGAACATGGTATGCCGTTTTGCTTCCAGTCTCCACAGCTACACTCTCTTAGCATCAACTTGACAATGTGGGTATAGCATCTCGTTGTTCCTGGCACAAATGTTTTCACGGAAGCACTTTGATCAGTAAAATCAACCTTATAGACTTGATGTTCCATTGCCTTCCGTTGTCGTTGATCATACTTCTTAAACACCTCATCAGGCCATGGTTGGTTCCTTTGTTGCATTTCACGGCCCAGTGTCAATCGGTCAAGAAAATATTTTATCGATCGATAAAATGTAGCCTGCACAATCGCACAGATTGGGAGCCGTCGTGCACCTTTCAACACGCCATTCATGCACTCAGACAAATTTGTTGTCAAAATTCCATTTCTCCAGCCTCCGTCATATGCAAGAGTCCATTGATCCTTTTCGATTTTCGAGAGGTAATCATATGCCCTCTCATTCAACGCCTTTATCTGATCCATTACATTTTCAAACTCTCTGATTGTGAACGCTGAGCCGGCTTGCCAACACATGTCCTTTAACTTCACATTCTTGACCTTGCTATTGAAATTCGAACAGACATGTCTCAAACAGAAACGATGGACTCCAAGAGGTGGCTGAAAATCTGCAATTCTTTCCACTGCTTTCAAAAGACCGGCGTGTCTATCTGAAATCAGACACATTCCTTCTCTACCGCGAACAATATGTTTCGATATCATACGAAGAAACCATGTCCAAGAAGCAAAACTTTCTTCGTCCACAAGTGCATAAGCCAAAGGTAAAAGATGTTGATTTGCATCCATGGAAACAACAATTAACATCTTGTGCTTGTATCTAGTGTAAAGATGAGTTCCATCAACACTAATAATTTTACGGCAATGCTGGAACCCATCTATACATGGCTTGAACGCCCAAAACACATATTTCAACATTTTTACACCATTTGTCTCTTCGGGCATGTGGCGCCACTCGACAACTGTGCCTGGATTCCATTTTTGTAAAGCTCCCAAAAATTTGGGTAGTTTTGAAACTGAGCTCTCCCATGTACCATACACATTTTCTCTTGCTCGTTTCAAACCATGCCATGCCTTATGATATGAGATTTTATATTGAAATTTATCATACACTTGTTGTTGAACACACTTAATCTCATATCCGGGATCTGTCTGAACCATTCCAGTTAGCAACGCAGCAATCATATTTTTGCACAAGTTTTGATGGTCAACAGACACCGCGTTCATTAGGCACGTATGAGGGCCTCCATACTTAGTGATTTCCCACATATCAATCTTTTGTTTGTAACCTGCGCGCAACCACCAGTTGCAATGTGTAGTCTCACTATTATTTTTGCATTTGATTTTCCATATACGAGGTGTGCTTTCCTCTACTCGATATTCACGCCTCGCTATACGAATTGAAAAGTCTTTAACTGCAGACTGCAAATTCTTTTTATCTTTGAATACCATGCCTTTTGTGAGCACTCCTTCAGAAGCATCATAATATCTAAATTTTTTTGGAAGATCAAATGAGTCCACAAGCATTTCATGTGACGATGCATTGAAGAACGGGATATTCGGATCCATGGAATATCTCTGAGCACTTAGTATGCTCTTGCCTGACGAGTGCTGAATAATTACAAAGTATAATGAAATTAATTTCAACTAATAAATTAGTAAAATTCAAACCTGATATTGAAATGAAGCAATATCTCAATGCAACGGCAATAATTTATTATAATACCGACCGACATACACATACCCAAAACACGACACACACGCACACATCACACAACCACACACAAGCACCCATCACACACACAAATGCAAGCCACACACAACACACAAACACACAAACACACAAACACACAAACACACAAACTCACACACCAGCACACACACAAGCACAAGCACACACCACAACACACATCACACACACAACAACACACATCACACACATACATTTCATACACCACACACACAACATACAATACAAGCACACAACACACACACTCCAGCACACACAAAGCACCACACACACCATACACACACACAAAAACACCACACAAAAACCACATACACACACAAAACACTACACACACACACACACCACCCACACACAAAACAACACACACACATAAAAATGTAGAAAAAAATTACCTCAACAAATTTTTGAGAAATGGAGATAAGTGAACCGTGAATATTGAAGAAAAATTGAAAGGGAAGTGAAGAAGAAGTGAAGAAAGAGATGAGGAAGAGAGAAATGTGTAGTGTGGGTGGGTGGTAATAGATGTGATAGAGAGAGAAATATTGAAGTGGAAATTTATAAAATAAAAAAAAAATAAAAAAACGGACGGATTTAGAAATCCAAATCCTTTACGTCACTCGGCCAGCCGAGTAAAGTGACAGACCGAGTGCCTGGGCCGAGTGTCAGGTACCACTCGGCCGGCCGAGTGGTGACTCGACCGAATGCCCGATCGAGTAAGCAAAGTCGCCTCTCACAGGGGCGACTTTGCTCATTTTTTTAATTTTTTTTCACTATATTTTATTAATTTTTTTTTTTTTGGCCATAATTTGACAATTCTGCCTAAAAATAAAAACACACAAATATAATTTCTCTACAGTAACTAACTAACCTTCAAATCCAATATCCCTAATTCCTAAACCTGCCAGTCACCCATCATTATTGACTATCTTTTTATTTTCTTTTAAATAATTTTATACTTACTTGATTGTTGTAAGTAATAATACACTATTATTAAATATATATATATATATTATATAATAATTTTTATATATACCAATTTAATTCGGAATATGGTAAAATTAAAATATCAAACGCTTTCGTTTGAATCGAACTGAATCCAATTAAAAAAATTGAATACCAAACCAATTTGATTGAATTGGGTACATCCTAAAATTTCAATATCGATTCAATTCAATGGAACACCCCAATCACATTACGAGATTCCAAACTGTTGCATGAAGAAGTGCATTGTTCCTCTGTCGTGCCAAAGCTTCATTTTGTTAAAGAAAAGAATAAAATCTGTCAAGGGTGCATTTGTAAGTTTGAAAGAAAACTGGATCTTACTGTAAGAATACAATTTGTACTGTATTAATCTTATGAACGATATGAGATGGTATAGTAAGACTTAGATAAGAGCTCACATGGGTAAATTTGAAACATGAAAATATTGTAACGCCTAAATGTTGCAATATGATCAGCAGCAACAAAAAAGCTCATACAATATCAAGATATAGAAATAACAACTCAATGGCTTCCATTATCGTATCACTATTTTAAAGTGGATTTTTGTGGCTGAAATAAACGGAAAGCAACATGCATGTGCTATTTTCTCAACTCTCTTGATAATTTGATAGATCAGGTATGATCTGTAAAAGATTTTAATCGAAAAATCACTTTGAATTGCTTTAGAACCCAAGATGTTCGAGCAAGATAACACACGTCTCAAACAAAACTGATGTATTCCTATTTGTATTATTATACTATACACATACATAATTTCATAATTTAAGATCAACGATATGCATGATAGTTCTTCGCAGTGATGAAAGTGGAAGAATGAGCATGGTTTCGGTTCCCGTATTTGACTGTCAAATGCTAGGTCAAGCATTTACGAAGAATAAAATTGATACTCAAAGATTTCTGGAACATGTTTCACTTTAAAGATTTTTCTTTCAAATTTTGTTAAATTATTTCAAAAGTATGATTATAATAATCAAATATTCTTTATGAATATTGAAAAGTATTTTATGGAATGTTCTTTTTGAACAAAATTATACATCTTTCCACAATAGAATTTCTTAATCTAAATTTCCTTTAAACAATGATATTTCGGATCGTTGACAAGGGTATAGATTAAATACTAAATAGTAATGCTTCAAATGCAAATGTGAGACGTTACAAAGAATTATATAATAAGTATAATATCAACAATAAAAATGATATAAAATATAATAGTATTTCACAATAATTAATAATATTATATTTTTCTAATTAATGCTATTGAATATAATATAATTAGTTAACATATATAAAGTAAAAATTAAGAAAATAATATTAATATAATATAGAAGATAACGTAAAATATAAAATAAATAATTTGAAGCCGTAATAGCATTTTATTTTTAAATCTGGTAAACGATATAACAATAGGGATAAGATTGAATAAGTATCTTTTTTTATTAAAATAACATTACCATTGAAAAATAATGTAGTCATTATGAAATATTCATTAATTTCCTCATAATTGCTCAATCCCTAGGATTTCCATTTTTACTATCATTTAGTTTCACAACAAAATACATTCACCAAATTTTGTTTTATTATCATTTACTAATTTATTAATTATTATTGTTATTATTATTATTATTATTATTAAATTTTGCAATGAATTGGATTCCACATAGAGAATAAAAAATCAACATATTTAATAGATCCAAACTGGATTGGTGCAAAGAATGTATAAATTCGACGCTTGCTGCGTGCGAACTAATTCAAACTCATTTATTTTAAAGTTGATATTTTTGAACGATTTAAAAATATTATTTTTTTGTCAAAAAAGTATATTATTTTAATTTTTTTCGTAATAAGTTAAATTAAAATAATATTTTTGTGATGAAAAGTAATTTTTTTCGTAGAAAAGTAATATATTCTTAGCAATTAAAATAGTATTGCTTGATATTATTTTTAATTGAAACAAATGTATTTTATGTAGGGATGACAATGAGGCAGATACTTGAAGATTTAGGCCCGTCCGACCCTTAAATGGAGCGTTACAAGGCCGACCCACTGCGGGTTATAGAGCAGGGTGACTCATTCTGATTTAAATTTTTATTATTGTAATAATAATAATATATAATAATATTAATAAAAATTTAACAAATTTAAATATTTAAATAAAAATAAAAATAATATAAAAACATGTTTATAAATTTATGTTCACCTTTTAAAGATGTTGATATCAATTAAAATTTTTAATTACAACATAATATTATATATGTATAAATATATTAAAATAAAAATAATATACAACTGGTCAGAACGGAAGAGGGAAGAGGGAAGAGGAGGTACCCAAATTCATGATGTTCCATTACATTTCACAAGTCAGATCATTCCAAATAAAACAAGATAGATAGCTATGAAACAGATTAAATTATGGTTGATAGCAACACCTTACATTAAATTCCAGAAATTATAATTTATCTAAAAAAGTCAATCAGTTGATTTATATATAAAATGAAAACGAAGCAGGATGGAAGACTAACTCTGCTAATTTTATTTTAACTTATTAGGTAAAACATGAGCAAACATTTGGGTATGCTAATAACAAAAATATCTTCGAGGGGCACAACTAATTTTTCTATTATAAATTTAGTTCTTCAGACCAACTGTCCAAGTGATGACGGCACCCCTACTTATAAAAATATTAATAATCAAGAAAATATCTTCAGTTTGATTCTGTAAGATAAAGTGGATTTTACTGAAAACAGAATCTAATAATTAACTCAAACATCAAATTACAAGTATACTGAATCTTGGATTTGATTCTTCAATTCAGGTGGCACCCATGTTACCAACGCCTGGAATAATGACACTTCATATCAAATACCAAAAAAAAAAAAAGGAATAAATAGTTTATTATATTTTGTACTTCTAAATTATTTTATCAATGTCTCTTTAAAGGAAGCAAGTTTTAATATATAACTTTGTGCTACTTTTGGGTAAAACACATCCCATATTTTTTGGAAATTTTCTTTCATCTTTCAATTTTTTTCGATTCATAATAAATTGTCAACAAACTTTCATTCTGACCAACTTTCGACTAAGGATGTCGCACGCCCAACCCTACTCTTATTTCTTATATATATATATATATATATAGATTGTTATTTGTATGAATTTTTTACAAGTTTTTTTTAAAAAAATTATGATGTCATATACAAGATGTATAACCACAAACTTGAAAAAAGCGGGTTAAGAAATTAAGTTGTCAAGATGAGATGAGATATTTTTCGATCAATTCTAGTTATTTCAAATATAAATGAGTTATTAATTATGTCACATCAATACTCATGTGGATGAGATATCAAGAAGGAATGATTTTTTAACGGGCACACAAAAAATAATATTTCTCGAGAAATAAATTTGTTTTACTTTTTTGAATTTAAGTATGAAAAATATGATTTCTGTTATTTTGTAAAAGCTCGTAATATTAAAAATAAAATTAATGAAAAATAAATATACATAAATAAATGCAACCATGGTTAGCTCCCTCATCAACAAAAGTCCAAATTCGGAGGCTCATTCCAAAGTCAACCTTCCAAATTGCAACTGAAAGTGAAACTTTCACTTGTTTTTTCTTCCTAAATATGAACTTTGTTTAATATACAAATAATTTACATCTCATTATATGGATTTCAATGTTTATTTTAAACGAAACATATTTAATTTGTTAATAGAGAAATCAAATGAAATTCGCGCATCATGCTCATAATTTTTTTGATCCAGATATTTAGAAACAAATACATATTTAAGTAGTTAAACATTAATACAAAACTCGCATTTCCCTTTTGCGATACACAATTTATAATATAATAATATAATAATTTTTATAAAAATAGTAATGTAATTTTTAAAATAAAATACATAATTATATAAAATATATTTTAATAAAAATTGTTTAAAATAAAAATATCTAACTATATAAAAATATATTAAATATTAAAATATACCACAATTAATGTATGAAAATAATATATTATATTTAAAAATTAATATTTTATTACTATATATGCAATATAGATATCATATTGTAAATCATGAAGAAATTTTTAATTTGATATATTTTTCATAAAATAAAATTAGAGTAAAAAATAAAGAAAAAGAAAAAATCTGGCTGTCACATTTTCTAAAAAAAGAAAGTTGATTTTTTGTGGGAAAATTACATTTTTGTAAATTAGTCAAATTGTCATGCTTTTATATAGTTATAAATTATACATGAAGTTCCTAAAATTGAATTGAATATGACAAAACCTTTTGTGCATCGTGCATACTAATTTACAATATTATTTATTTTACTAAACAATATTATTTGTTCACTTGAAAAATATTATTACGAATTTGTTATCGTAAAAATTGTAGTAATACTTTTTAAAACCAGTAATATTTTTTAATTAAATAGGTAATACTGTAGACCGGGTGCACCGGATACACAAAATACTAACTCTATGAATATATACATATACATATATATATATGTCTATTAACTAGCCAATAACCTAAAATCTCTCAATTAATTATCAAATTTTATTTAATTAAGCTAATAACTAAATTATATATGCAAGTTCATAAAATTTAACCAAATATGTCTGCCTATTTATTGCAAACTAGTACTGCACCCATGTGCGTTGCACAATTTGTAATGTACAAATATTTAAAAATTATATAATTATTGTTTAATTTAAAATATAAACAGTACTTATATTTAAATATTATTATATTTAGTTAAAATTTAACAAGCTTGTTGCTTCATATTAGTTTTATATAATCCAATATAATCAATTAATATTTATATACATATGTAAATTTAAATAAAAAAAGATAAATTTAAAACAATTATTTATTACCTCTGAAATTTTGGACAAAAATTAAATAACCCACTAAAAATATAATATATAAATAATTTATAAAAGAAGCATTTGGTAGCAATATTGCATATATAATGTTAAAACTTTATTTTAAGTCGTAAATCAATCGTTATATTATTTAAATTATGCTAATGATTAATTAACCTAATACAACATTTAACACAACATAACTTACATCAAGAAGTAATTATGGTTGAAAATTGTATTTTGTGAAGTATAATATATAATTTCAAGTTATTGAATGATATTAAATCATTAGTATGGATTATATTATCAAATATTAAAATTTTCAATATATAGAAATATTATTTTTGTAACATATTTAAAAAAAATATTAAATCCTTCTTAGAATCTCCTAAAACTTTAATAGACATAACTTATTAAATTTAAGCCAAATCTTTTTATTTCATCCCTACAATTTAGGTAATAGCTCAAATTACTTTTTATATGATATTTTTGTACATATATACATAAAGATATATATATATATATATATATAGAGAGAGAGAGAGAGAGAGAGAGAGCGCATGAGGTACTAATAAGTATTAGAAGAATTAGTATATAATTAAGATATGTTAAATCAAGCAGCATTAAGAACGACCAACCTATTTATTATATTATGTTATTTATGTAATGTATAAATTATTATAAATTCATAGATATAATAATGTAATTCTTTTTTATTGCAGCTGGTATAATTAGAACATTTTGAAACTATAAATTAATACATATAAAACTATTAAATACCCATATATAATGGATCATATAATAATTTCATAATTATTAAAGTCATTCAAATTTGAAATAATTCATCAAGATTTGAATAACAATATATGACAATTCAATTAAAATATAAAAACACAAATTGATGATAAAAGAGAAACCACAAATACAATGCAATAACATAGCATTAAATGTCTTCAAAATAATTAACAAAAAAACAACAAGAAACAATCCATAATTTCATGAAATCTATAAATTCGTACTAAACACATTGAAATTTAAATTGTCTCCTGGACACATTTTGTATTCCAATCCAAATCTTATTGTCAAGCAAAAATCTCATCATGTAATTTCACATTAAAATTAAGTATGACTCAATCTTCAATCCAACGAACCAATAATTACCATCATATTTAATATGATATTGTATGCCACATTCTTCGTACCTAAAATACAGATTCTCCAGAAATACATAGAAATTGGCTGAGAAAAAATATAAATGAAAACATATAGTGAATAAAAATTTAAAGTATTATAAATGATTAAAAATATAAATAAATCTCATCCCAAGTCGTGGAGTGTCAATATAGGATTTTAACATGGTCGGTTCAAATTTTGGACGAATCACACCAAAATACTTGTATAATCCCATTGAATCTGCCATAAATTATGATACTTGATCTGAAAATAATACATAAATTAGTATATAATTTCTTAGAATAACAGTTTGTGGGATAAATTCATGAATCTTTTGAACAAAACATATTGACTATTTAAAATAAAACAATAATTTGAACATTTCTTACCAATCCTCTAGGATAAAAAATAAATTGACCGTGACATATCTTGAAAAACTCAATATAACCGGAAAATACATGATGCCTGAAAAAATATAATATTAGTATTGTATTTATTCCATATATTTTGTATTTGTTAACTAACCATTAAAGCATACAAGAAGTAGTGAATAAAAAAATTATATATATTTACTAGCACAACCTAAGTTATAAAAATCTAAAATATATATTAGTGCGAACAAAATAAAATTTGTTGAGATCAAGGAATAAATAATAAGAGTACTACACACCGAAAAAAAAAAAGACTAACATAATTTGTACCCAATAATTGTTAATAAATATATATAATGTCATCAGTATACATATGTTAATTAAAACATACAAATCTTTACATATTAACACATTTATCAATTTTACAAATAATTAGTATCATATGCAGTTAGGTAAGCAAAAATATTAAAACAAATTATTTGTTAAAAATTTGAAACATATATTAGAGATAATTGAAATCACTACAAATTTAGTTAAAAAAATCAATAAATACATAAACTTACACATTTACATAAATTTAGTTAAAAAATCATAATTATATCAGTGATTTCACAACAATATAAAATAATAATTTGAAATCACTATAAATAATAAATAATGAATAATACAATTTTCATGCATTAAAAATAAATCAAATCAAAACAGACAACATACCTTGATATGTCTGAATTTTTTGAGAATGCTAATCATAATACAAAAAAACTAACAATAGCTACTTTGAAAATCAATAGTCCAGAATTATTAGTAAAAAAATACTTTAGAAAATGATGAATGATAAGAAAAGATAACGTTAATTTGATCAAATAAAAATAAAATTACATGCAATAATAATAAACCAAAAAAAAATGAAGATACCTTTTAATTTAAGAATTTTAGATAAACACAATAAATCAAAACATTAAAATTCAAATTAAAATTGTAAAAAAATGTTCTAATTAATTAAATTTACAAAAATCACAACAAAATTGTGCTACTAACAATAGTTTTGATGTGATCATCTCCACGCTTTAACAAAATATTTTCAAAAATATCAATTTGAGCACCATTGTCATGAGAATTACCAATTATACCACACCTAATGCTGCCATCTATTCTTAGAATTTGCTTCAAATGATCTCCGCTATTACCTAAATCAATGTTTTGTAGCCTCATATTTTTTCGTTAGCTGAAGGACAATACACTCATTCCAAATATAAGAAAAAATTATTGTTGAATGAGCAATGTCTTGCCTGCTCTCTTTTGGAATAATCGGAAGAATCTGTCTAAAATCTCCACCCAAAACAACAGTTTTTCTTCCAAAAAATTTATCAGAACACGCTGAATTACTCAATTGCATAATGTCCTTTAATGTTTTATCTATGGCTTCTATGCAATTTTTATGAACTATAGGAGCTTCATTCCAAATGATCAACTTGCATCTAACCAATAACTCAAAAAGTTGATTGCCTTATTTTATATTGCATGTGGAATAATTGTGTATATTATATGGGAAAGAAAAATGTGAGTGAGTTGTTCTTCCACCGAGAAACAAAAGAGATGTGTTCCACTCGAAGTAACATTAAAACAATCAATCTCTTATATCTTGTTAATATAGGTAAATTCCTCCATAGAAAAGTTTTCTCAGTACCACCATAAACGTACACAAAAATACTCCACTTTTACTATATTCAACCGATCGATTCACTTCATCATAAACACAACATTGCTAATCATTTTAAACTTTTTTATGAGCAAATTTTGTTCTCTCTTCATCTCATCTCTTTTGTATGGCAGTTCATTACATATTAGTCTGTTTTGTGAAGTTGGTGATGACAAAATCTGAAACATACATACCATGCATCATATTCCTGAAATCTCTTTCCAAGAGTTCACATCATCTTATCCACTTCCATTAAAGGACGATTTGTGATGTCATCATCAGAAATTATCAACTCTAAAAATGAAATTGTTATTTTAATTTAGTATAAGTAATAAAAATTCAATTATTACAAATTTTGAGTATATTTGAAAACATTTATTAATAGAACTTATATTTGAAATTACTTGGATAACTCGTATTTCTTCATTGTCAATACAACATGTCATCCGACAAATATGTCTAACATTATTATCACACAACTTTTGGATGACTAATACTCCCAAAAAATGACAGTATCACAAATGAATTTCACAATAACTGAACAAATGCTCATTGACTTACTTATGTAATACCCTCAATGTATTCCTTGCCATCATCCAAAAGTCAGTATCTTGGAATTTATCATACTTCACATATTCATATATTTTGAAATCATCATAACATTTAAGACCCTTAACAACATTTAGTAGTATTCGAAGGTAATATACTTCAACGGAGCCAAGAGAAATATAAAATACACGTCCAATTGAAAAATTATGTATAGTAATATAATTTTTTATAATAAAATATATTTTTAATAAAAATTGTTTAAAAAAAACTCACAATAAAAATATATTAAATATTATAATATACCACACTTAATCCATAAAATATTGTATATTTAAAATAAATATTTTATTTTTATATATGCAATATGGATATCAAATTAAAATCGTGAAAAGATGATTAATTTGATATTTTTTCATAAAAAATACAGTTGAGATGAAAATGTTATAAGTCTTAGAAGATTAGAAAGAAAAAAACAAAGAAAAATAAAAAATAAAATAGATTGGATATCGTAGTTTTTAAAAAACAGAAAGGTGATTTGGGCGGAAAAATGACATTTTTGTAAAATTTCCAACTGCTCTGCTTTTATATAGTTATCGATTTATCACATTTAAACAATTAATTTTCATAATGTTTTAATGATTACTTTATAATATAGTTTTAAGTACAATCTACGAATAGTCTTGCAAGAGGGTGGTGAATGCTTCCAATTCTCAAGTAAGGAATCACAATCCTTGCCGGACAAACAATAAAAGATTTCTTCCTATTTCCATCCTACAATGTCCTCTATGTGTTGAGAATTTTACTTATTTATCAATAAATTACACAATTCATATTTTTGTTTGTTGTGGAAGTGACTTTTATCTTCGTCACCTCATAAATTACACAATTCATATTTATGATCTTGCATATCATTCAAATTTATATAAAATAACTATTAAAAAGATGGTTGTAAATAATTTACATAATAAATAACAATTATTAATAAATTGTTCATTGAAAAAACATTGGTGCTACTTGAATTTTCATACATGAATGACATAAAAATATAACCTAGATGATATTTACATACATTAAAAATAACAATTACATTGAGATTTATAAAGTGGAATGAATAAATATTTATGGAAAATAAAAATAAATATTTATGTACAAATATTTAAGATTACCAATATATAGCTTTAAAATAAATAGAATAAATAATATTGAATTTTTTTATTAAAGTATCTAGAATAATGAATATAATGAATAATGATCATACACATCATGTAGATTTATAACAAAAATTACTGATAAAAAAATGATTCTAAGTAATATACATAAACATTTAATATAAATAAAAAACTTAATAAAATATTACCAAACGGTATTTTCCCTCATATGAACTTATCGCACGTATTTCAAAAGTTGACGTAAAGAATGAATTGTTCTCCAACATTAATAAAGAATATATGTTGGTTACCGGAATATGGCCGCACTCATTTAACAATTATAGATAATTAGTTAGTATATAACAACAAAAATTCAAATGAATCTATAGTTAAGAGTACATGAGTCTCTCCATCAGTCAACATTAATCTCCTTCTTGTTCTAGAACTTGAAGGTTGTCCGTTTAAAAACATAAAATTAAATCTAATTTTAAATTTTGATTTAATTATATTGCCTAAGCAATTAAAACAAACTAGTTTTTAAAAATATACCTTCTTGAATGATCATTTTAGATCCAAAATTCTCAAAATATCTTGTCTCTGGCTGTCGCTTCCTCATTTGCATAGAAAGAGGTCTTTCTACATCAAATTTTGAGAGAATATCTTAACTTCAAAAACACTGTCGTCATTGTAATAAAACATAACAATTTCACCATCAATCAAACCATTTTGTAAATTATAATCTAAGTCATTACATATATTATAATCTAATAAAGAAATTATCATTATCTATTTGAGGTTTTTATCATTATTATTTTGAATAAGTCTAGATATTGATATATATTTCAGAAAAAATAAGGTCATGGAGAGTTGAGATTTGTTGATGCACATATCATCTAAGATTATTATGGATGGTTACCCCTTTTATTTTAATGCACATACATTCAAGGATCTTCAATTAATAATTAATTGACTGTTTAAAATTTATAACAACCTACTAATTAAAAGATTAAAAATTAATTGTTAGCATAATACCTACTTTATTAACATTTAAAGATACAAATTTATAAATTAAAATAATATATACATATATATTTGTGATCTAAACGTATTTGGTTTTGTCCTCAATATTCTATGTTATATATATATATATATCTTAAATTAAAACAGTGACATTACAGATATTTATTGAAGACAAAATTATGATTGTTTCTTATTTTGAAATATAAATAAAATTTATAAATTAATGAACGTAGACATGATATTTTTAATGATCTATAAAATCATAAACAGTAATGTAATGTACATCTAATTATATACATTCGCATGATAAATAAGAAATCATTTTTCTAAATTTTTATAATATTTAATGATATAACTTTATTATTTTCATTAAGCATTATTATCCCCTAAATTTCCGATTGCAAATCATAATTAGAATATTATTCAACAAAAAATTTAATTGGAGATATGTATTGACATTTTCTAAACTTTTATAGATAACTAAATTAAAAAATGGTACATTATTGATGATTGCTTATATTATTGTAGAAATACTTGACAAAATAAAAAAAGAACACATAGCGACTCTACAATTTTATAATAGAAATTTGTGCCACAAATTTAAGTTAAAAAAAATACCAACTATATATTATAGTTTTATTGATATTGAATAACTACATGATATGATAGGAGAGGAGGACACTTCTTATACTTAAAATCATAAATCGAATCTAAAATTTTATAAAACTGATCATTATTATTTAATCTTAATATAAAAAAAAATAACCTATACGGTTTTAATGCTATAATTATTGAAAATATATAAGTCAATAAATATAAATATAATTTTAAATAATCTAAAATTATAAAATAATTATGATTAGTTATGATAATAAATGTCCAAATGAAGAAAAATTTAATATTAGTCACACGTATGAATGACTTAATGAATTGATCAAATTCAGAGATTAGAACTTGTAAAATTGACACAAAGTTTAATTAAAGAAGACACAGCTTGAAACTTGAAGAAATTATTATGCTTTCCTTTTTATTGTCAACAAAATTACAAAAATTGTGGCTCTTAATTAATATTGTCTTAAAATTAGATAATTATGGAATAATCCTTATTCAAAAGAGACTATGAATAAATTTCACATTTTCTAATCTATGGAGAATTTCCTAAAAAATCATAACAACTAATTTTTTTTACAAAGAAAATTAATATAACATAAAATTATTTAATGATCCCTTCACATGAAGGCATGTTAATCATTTAGTAATTATTATTTTTATAATAACATCCAATCAAGATTTGATTAATCACAGACCAACCCCTCTTTTTATTCATATATTCCTTTTTATTTTCGTTGATTTATTCTCTAATTATAACAAATTAATATCTGCATGAAACTATATTCAAGTTATCAAAACTATTAACCCAGCCGATCAAAATTATAATATAATTAGGGGAATTTATTAATAAATATATAAGCATTAATTTTGATGCTTAATATACTGAATCAGTAATCAAAATTTATGCATAATTTAGATTATTCGTATATAACTTCCCTTAATTTAGTGGTTTTAATCACAAAATTTTCTATATAAAAATATTTGACCTAAACTTTTTCACAAAAAATTATATATATTGAATCCACCCGTACAACTTAATCTACAATATTATTTTGAAAGGGCCTTTACAAGAATCCTCATTATTAAGACTCTTACAAATGAATATAATTTTATGTCGATATTAATTCACAAGTTTAAAGATGACTATTCATTTAGAATACTGATAATATTTTATTTTATTGTTGCATCAATCAAGATTAGACCTATATATTAAATTATTCTACAAAAAAGTTAATAATACTTCAATCTTTATTAAGCTGATGCAAATCTCAGAAATTATTTATTCAGAAGTCGTATGTTAGAAAGACTCAAAATAAAACATCATCCATAAATATTTATAATTATATAAAAATAAGACAGTTGTAAAATTTTACAAAAATATTATTTTTTCGCTAAAACTATCTTTCTATTTTTAAAAAGTATGATTCTTTGCCTTTTCACTCAATCTGGCTTATAATTTTTTTTATCCTAACTTTATTTTTTACGAAAAATAGATCAAATTAACCATATGTTCATAATATTCAATTTAATATCCATATTATTATATAAAAATAAAATATAAATTTTTAAATATAAAATATTTTTTCATAAATTAATTATGGTATAAATATTTAATGTATTTTTATATTATGATATATTTAGTTTAAACAAATTTTATTAAAAATATATTTTATATAATTATATATTTTATTTTTAAAAATACATTTTTATTTTATAATAATTTATTATATTATCATATAATAAATCGTGTGTGACTAACTAAAGAAATAGTATTATATGAATTGACAACTGCATTTTTAGGTAATATAAAAAATAATAAAATAAAAAGTAAATGATTTTAAATGAAATGAAATTGAAGAATGTGGCACGCAATCAAAGCAGAATCTTCAGAAGCTTACATGTCTAACCTTAAAATAATGATCTTTCCCATGACGTAAGTTTAGTCAAGGGTTAATCACTTGCCACGTGTACATAGGTAAGATTCTTTTACAGAACCCGTGACATCATTACATGACAGCTCTTAGCCTGGTAGCGTAGGATACCAAGGCCCAAATAATTGTTGTAATAAAATATCTTTGGAATCTAATGCCAACCCAGATTCCAATTTCCAAGTATCTAGTCAATCCCTCTATGAAATCAACCCAGATTCGATTTATTAAGATATATGGGATCTTGAATCTTAATCGTTGAATTGAGATCCTTTTCATTTTTTAACCCAGTTAAAAATTTGTGAATTATTGGTTCCATATAAATCAGTTAGTCAATTATCATGATTAAACCTACAACCCAATTACCCGATAAATGATTAATAGTACATTTGCATTGGGTTAGAATAGTGCATAACAAATTTTTGCGTAAATATTTAAGTTGTGAGAGTTTAAAGAATAATGTAAATTTTGTATTCGTTTTGAAGTTTAATACGATAAAATTTATAAAATATATGTTAAATTATAATGAAAAAGTGATGAATAAATGTGATAAAATACTATTGTAAGAAGTAAAAAAATTGACTAATTATAAAGTAGGTATTGAAATTTGTAAGATAATTGTGTATGAGAGAATGAGAGAGAGGGAGAGATAAAGTGAAAATAGTAAATATCAAATTTTTAGAAAATGAATTGTAGGGTGAAATTCATCAGCACAAAATTAAGCCATGTCACAATTTAAGGGTATTAAGTCATTTTTCTAAAATAAAATTTAAAACCCTTAAAACTATTTTAATAAATCTTAAAATTACTTAAAAATCTAAAAAAATATTAAAATTATTTGTTAAATCTTAAATTATCTTGAGAATATTAAAATAAGTCTATGAAATATTAAAATTACAAAAAATAAAATAAAAGTCTTCTTTTTTAAATCTATAAATTATTTGTAAAAATTTAAAATTAAGTTTAAAAAATAGACAATTATGTTAAAAGTATAAAAGTAATTTTAAAGGTTCTTTAATTATTTATAAAAAAATTGAATTACTAGAAAAAAATCTGAAAATAATTCTAGAAAATCAGAAAGTTATTTGGAAAAATATTAAAACTATAAAAACTATAAGTAAATTATTATTTTTATATTTGTAAATAACTTTTGGAAATTTTCAATTCAATTTTAGTTTTTAAAAATAATTTTTGTATAAGTTAAAATAATTTTAATATCTTTCAAAATTATTTTCAGATTTGTGAAATTAATTTCCAAATTTTTGGAATAATTTAAATATCTTTAAAAATAATTTTGAAAAATTACTAAAACACCGTAAAAAATAACATTCATTTTACAAAGTGAGGTCTGTTTTAACTTGATTTCACTAATTATTCAAGTTCGATTCCCAGTTCCATCCTCAAATCTTCACAAAGTTGTTCCAAAATTGAGAAGCATGACAAACAACATTCCAAAGTTGTTCTAGAATCCAGAATCACAAAGGAGTAACAAGTTCTTTATTTCTAATACAAATTTTAAGTTATTGTGTTTGTTATAATAAACATGAATGAGGTGAGCGATAAGAAGGGGAAAAGACATATAAATGTTTTATAATGTTTTTTTTATCTTTTATGTTTGGATTTGGGTTACTCTCAAATCAGTCCTGTAGAATGAAATTCGTAAAATAATTTTATTTAATATATCTTGATGAACGCTGTTAGACGCAACCCAAATTTTTCGTGGCATCTGAATGTTAATATATATTATGACATGTAATAATTGATTATTTATACTTCTTTCTTGAACTTATAATTTTTGTAATGATATTTTATTCAATTATTTTAATTTATGTTTTTGTAATTTATTAATTTTATATAGAAAATACTTAAAAATATATATAACAAATATGACTAAAATAAATACAGTAGACTAAACAAAAAACTAGGAAATGATAATATCACAGAATAAAGAGAGTGTATATTTAGTAAGTAAGGGAGTGCAAATAGTGGCCCCCTAATAATATAGCGGCGCTCTTGCAATAATTACTGTCTGGATTCTCCTCAGATTTTCCGTATCGGGTGACGTACCCATTAGCACTCAAGATTATATACATACACATATATATATACACACACACATTTTTATAATCTGCACTCTTGTTAGTTAAACCGGAAACACATACAAATGAAAGATAAAGCAAGAATATCAGCGGCTTCTCTTTTCTCTCCCACCGCTCTCCCCGCAGCTCCGCCGGTACTCCTTTCTACTTCTCGAAGCTCGAAATCCTCTTCTTCTTTCTGTTTTCTTTCTTTTGGTTCTTCTCTGCGTTTTTTTTTTTTTTTTAAAGTTTGGGTATACTTTGTTGATTATCAGCTTACTGATGCTGTTAGTTTAAGATTTTTGCAATTACTTGGTGTCTGGGATCATGCTGTTGAAATTACTGTTTACCAGCTCCTTTTTCTGTTATTAATCTGGTTACTGGAGTTCTTTGCAGACTTGCTTTGTCTTTCATAAATAGATTAGTTTATTTCAATATTAGGTGCTCGAGTTCATCTGTGAGCTGAAATTCGAATTATATTTTTGTGAAATTATTGGACCTTTTTAATGAGTAGTTTATTTTATTTGCCGAAGTTCAACGACTGCTATACTATTGGTTGAATTTTCTTCATATAGAGTGTTCTGTTTGCCTAATTGCCTTCTTTATTTGTAGTTTTGTTCGTCTACATGATGTCATTATTAATAATCCTTTATACTTTAGATTTGCACAGTAAAGACTGGAATCTTGCTGGTAATTTCCTCTTTCATTGATTAACATTTTTTTTTTCTGGATTTTGGATCTTGCAGAGCTGTATATAGTTCTTCCAAGACATATTTGTTGTGTGCTCGTCTATTCTACATGCTTAACGGAGTGGGTTTACTCTAGGTTTTTATTCTTATAAAAGATTGTTGGATTGGCTTGGAAAAAGTGGAGTTGGGGTTTAGGTGGAAATGGAATCAAGGGGCTTAATTCAAGGTGTTGGATCTTGAAAAGATTCAAAATAAATTTCACTTCAAGTGTTTCAGAAGTTCTCTAGTGGTTTCTGTTGTCTAAAGGTTGCTTGTCCTGTGAGTGTAAGTTAAAGAAAACAGACATTTTCGAGTAAAGAAACTCATAGTGGCAGTTTTTCTTTTCCAAGGGGCTCGATGGAATGTATGGATTGGCCATCAATGGAGAATAATGCGCAGGGCATGAATTCAGATAGCTCATCCACTGGTGTTTCTGAACTCATGAAGTTTGATGCATATACTGGATGGGGCAACAGCCCCAGTAATTTGGATGAACAAATGTTTCCCTCTTTCTTTTCCCCGACTTCACCATTTGATGGGCCAAATTTCAACGATCCGTGTTCAAGCATTTCCACTGTAAATGAGGATATAATAGAAAATTCACCCAGTGGTGGAGATAAAGTAATGTTTCCTCAGATCGACATTCAGCTGACTATTCCAAGGCCTCTTTCTCAATCACTAGCAGATAAAATACTCAAGGCAATGCATTTACTCAGAGAGTGGTGTGGAGAGGGACTATTAGCACAATTGTGGGTTCCAATCAAAAGTGGGGATCGCTACGTCTTAACCACTTCTGAACAACCTTATTTACTTGACAATAATCTTTTGGGATATCGTGAAGTGTCTAGAATGTTCACTTTTTCTGCAGAACCAGAATCAGGCTATTTCATGGGCCTTCCCGGCCGTGTATTCATCTCAAGGATTCCAGAATGGACCTCAAATGTAGTTTACTACAATATGTCTGAGTACTTGCGAAAACAACATGCTGTTGATCACAAGGTTCGAGGATCTATTGCGTTACCTATATTTGAGGATGATTTTGTTGGAACGTCATGTTGTGCAGTGCTAGAACTTGTTACCTTGAAGGAAAAGTCTAATTTTGATTTGGAGATGGAAAATGTTTGCCATGCACTAGAGGTAAAGTTTTCGCAAAATTATGCAAGCTCTCTTATTATTTATTGCATTCTACCTCAATTTCTTTTTATAGCAAACTAGTTTACATGAGCGTTAGATTTTTTGTCGATGTAAATAGATTTGGTGATTCTCCACTAGTTGATACCTTCAACTTTGAATCAATGGTGTTTAGATTGTGAAGTTATTCTTTCCTTTATTCTATTTAATGAGCAGAGGAAAATAGTGCACGCATGTTCATTTCTGTGACTTGTTCAATCCACTTCCACCTTTAGTTTTATTGCCACTTGTCTCTCTTTGGTATTTGGGATGTTTTCTTTGTATCCTACTAATTATTTTGGTTCCTTCTTTTGGCTTTAATTGGTTTTTCCCTTTTCAAGTTTTTTTCCTGAAGTCGGTTGAATTTTACACGCATGTATGTCAGTGAAAAGTGTGATATGAATTGTTTGATGTGTAACAATCAAGCTCAATTGAAGTGTAAATGAAGTAGCACAATTTCCAATTGCACATTTACTATTACTCCCATTATTGTGTGAACTTTTACTTGTCTTTACTAGAGATTTTGGAGTTTGAGCGACTATTATGGGACCCTAGACCTCAAGGATTAGCACATAATTTTCTTAACTTTATCTATAATGTTAAATTGCTCTCAGTTTCTTCTATTTGGTTTTTGCAGTTTTTGACTTATACTTGTTGTATGATAGATTTGTTGTAATGCAAGTCATATTTTTCTAAGCACTTAGATATTGTATATTAACTCTTAAATTTAACGCTTACAGGTTGTAAATCTAAAGAGCAAACCACCTCCTAGGCTTAGTCCTCAGGTTTGCATCAAACTTACCTTTTTTGTTCTTTCTTTAATTACATTGATTTCATTGTGGCTCAGCTAGTTTATATTTAAATCTTGATTTTCAGAGACTCTCTAAGAATCAAAGGAAAGCTTTAGCTGAGATAAGAGAAGTTTTACATGCCATTTGCGATGCACTTGAGCTACCTCTTGCACTAACGTGGATCCCATGTAATTACTCAGAAGGGCCTAATGATGATACTATACAAGTACATGCGAGAGGATATAATTTGAGTATGAATGAGAAATTTGTTATATGCATTGAGGAATCTGCATGTTGTGTAAACGACAAAGACATGCAGAATTTTGTGCATGCGTGTTCGGAACAATATCTTGAGGAAGGACAAGGTGTTGTAGGGAAAGCTCTTCAGTCAGTCCACCCCTTTTTCTACGCAGATGTGAAGGAATACCATGTGAACGAGTACCCGTTAGTTCATCATGCCCGTAAATTTGGCCTGAATGCTGCTATGGCTATCAGGCTAAGAAGTACTTACACTGGTGACAATGACTATATACTGGAGCTCTTTCTTCCTATCAATATGAAAGGAAGCGCAGAACAGAATCTCTTGCTTAACAACCTCTCCATTACCATGCAGATGGTCTCGAAGAGTTTGAGGACTGTATCAGATGTTGAATTTCTTAGGGCAGATATTTCTAAAGTTCAATTACGGGATAATGGAGAGAGAGCTATACCGATTGAAATATTTTCTAGAAGGAGTTGTGAACAGTTGTTTATTGATGGAGATTCAACCTGCGTCTTTGGTTCAATGGAAAATCAATCTGAATTAATAGACAAAAGAGTTGAAGTTGATTGTTCTCATCAACAGGTACTTTTTCTGCATTTGCTCTTCTAAATTTGCTATTAATGCACTTCTTTTTAGAACTTTTTTTTTTTTTGTTCCACCAATTATAAATTGTGGTAAGAGTTTGATCGTTAATGGAGTAGTTCTTCTTATTGTTGTTGTAGCCTATTGCTAAGTCAAGGAAACAAAAAGAGAAGAAGCGAAGCACATCTGAGAAGCATGTTAGTTTAAGTATTCTTCAACAATACTTCTCAGGGAGCCTTAAGGATGCTGCAAAAAGCATTGGCGGTGAGTCTTCATGTCCACACATACCTAAAAATGTGATCCTAATCACCATGCACACACACATTTACTGAACGAACACATGGTTTAGATTATTTTTGTGTGTCATCAATATTGAATTGTCATCAAGACCTTCAGTAATGTATTTCTTGTTTCCACAGTGTGTCCGACTACCCTCAAAAGGATATGCAGACAATATGGCATCTCAAGGTGGCCTTCTCGTAAGATAAATAAGGTGAACCGTTCTTTGAAGAAATTACAAAATGTGCTCGACTCTGTTGAGGGCATGGAAGGAAAAATAAATTTTGATCCAACCATCAGGGGCCTTGTGGCCACGAACTCTATCCTCCAAGATTCTGACCCTCAAAAAATGATAGTCTCACCTGACAATAAGAATTCGACGAGTAACTCAAATTTTGTTTTCCAAAGTGGAAAATCGTCACCTTTATCATCTTGTGTAGCCACTGAGACTACCATTGTTAAAATGGAAGAAATCTGTCTTTTAGATGAAAATTTGGGCAACCCAAACGCATGGCCTGCTACTTTAAACTCTATACCGTGGAAAAATTCTTCAAAAGTTCCGAGAAGTTCTCTCAATGCCAGAGGAAGATGCCATGGATGGGAGTTGAATAGTGGTATGAGAGCTGAGGCTTCTGGATCCCTTTTCACTTCTCAAAGCCCAAACACGAAAGATGATTCTATGATGGATAAAGATGGTGGAGTTGTTGAGTGTAACCAGCCTACTTGTTCTGGTACAACTGACATGTCCAACGGATCTAGATCTGGGTCTGAATCGATGACGAATGGGAGTTCATCAAGCTCAAGAAGTTGTGGGGAAAGACGAAATGATGAGATCAAGGCAATCTACGGTGATAGTGGGTCAAGAATTAGTGTTAAAGCTACTTACAAAGAAGATGCAATTCGCTTTAAATTCGAACCTGCAGCTTGTTGTATTCAATTGTATAAAGAAGTGGGTAAGAGGTTCAATCTACAAATCGGGCAGTTTCAACTCAATTACTTTGATGATGAAGAGGAATGGGTGATGTTGGTAAGTGATCTCGATTTGCGCGAGTGCCTTGAAGTATTGGAATTTACAGGCAAAAACAACTTGAAGCTCAGGGTCCGTGATGTGCCTTGTAACATAGGCAGCTCAAGCAGTAGCAACAGCTTCCTCGTAGAAGTCTCTCGATAGGCAAGGCTAAGGCTAAGGCTAATTATGAAAAGAGCCCAAGTAGGTTTGTTTTTCTTACAAAGTGCACTAACTGAGGGTGTTCGTAAGAAAAAGACAAACCTTAAAATGTTGGTAGTAATACGTGAAGGTTATTTGTGAGAAAGCAAGCTTCGTTGGATATGTTTATGATAAACATCAACTGTATTATCGGATTGCAGGTTTTGTTTCCTACAATGAAGAGTACTAGGTGGCAAAGAAATGCCAGGTGGTGAGAAGGGCTAAATTTCTCTTTTGTGTTGATTACATCTGCAGATGATCTTCAATCTTCAGGGAAGCATTGTGTGTAGTGATAGTTACAATTGTAAAATTAAATACTACTTTTTACGTCATATTAAAAAAATTATTATTTTAAAAATCAAGTTTTGTCTTGAAAGTTAAAATCTTATTTTACTCAACAGTATAAAATTAAAAAGATTTATTTCATAAATAAATTATATATATAACTAAATAAGTTTAATTACCAATGAAAAAAATTGTAAAAATATGAATATATATAACTAAATAAGTTTAATAATGAATGAAAAAAATTGTATAAATATAAATTTATATATTTTTTGAAATGTATCTCTGTGAAACTTAAGAAAAAAATCTTATGAAATAATTTTTTTTTAAGAAAGAATGGAGTATAAAATAAAATAAAAATATTATAGCAAATTTTGTTGAGAACAACCCAACATTATGATATTTTCAAAATTATGATAATTTGAAAAAATGAAATTATCCATATTCACTCAGACTCGTTCTTGCATTTGAGTTTATATACGATTTTGATTCTTAAATATTTTCAATTACTTTGTACTTGATTGCTCGACAAATAGAACGGTAAGAAGCCGGACTCCTCTCTACGGCGACAATCCGACCGGGGTTCAGAGCTGTTATTGCAGAAGTTGAGCTCAACGCGAAGAAGTTCTAGGGAAGAGACGACTATCGACTCAGCTCGATCAAATTCTACTGTAAGATATTGTAAAGTATTGTTCTTCCACCACTTTTTTGTTCTGGTTGTTTGCTTATTATATTTTCGTTCTTTGCTGTTAATTAATATATAACCGGTCGGTGTCGATGCATTCTGCCTACCAACTGTTTGTGTTTGTGTTTTATGTCCACACTATAAGTATGAGAAATGGTGCAATTTACAGCATATGCTCTTCTCGGTGATGGAAAATCTTGATCGTTCCCAGTTGCTGTATGGAATGGAAAGTTTTATTATAGACTCACATTTATATGTCAAACTATGAGGGTGGTAAATCATGATACATGGGGTTTGTAATAGATTTTTATGGCACTACATATTTTTTGGTTCCGTTTATTGAATAGTTTTCTTCAATTGCTGCTTTCAATCACAAACATTTGATAGCTAGACTTTCTTCTATTCAGTTCTCTTTATTGCACGTGTTTCACTTTTTAAGGAAGAACGGATATTGTGGTATAATCATGTATGTTGATTTCATTTTGCAAGTGAAATTCTCATTTATGGCTACTTAATTTGCAATCAACCACAGAGTTGATATGGCTGCAAAGGAAATTTCTTGACAGCAAGAAAGTTTGCGTCTTAGGAAATACTTAACCTATCTAAGTCCTTTATGCTGCAGCATTCCCTTTAAGAAAGCATCAAGTTGTTTAATGGAATGCGATTCCCAGTCATTTCATCAGGTACCAATGTCCAAAATTTGTGTCATAAAATCAAAGAATCATCATCACGTGGCAGATGGAAAGATGTGTTTTTCCATTATGGAGAGATAAGAAAAGTGGGATTTCAGCTGATAGATCATGCAATTTTCTCCCACGTTCTCAAGGCTTGTTTAACTTTGTCATTTGGACTTGGAAAGTCTGTCCATGCATTGGTGATTAAGGAGGGATTTGAATCAGTTTGTTCAGTGGGAAATTCAGTAATGGACTTCTACGCAAAATCTAGTGCATTTGGCTCTGCATTGGTTGCTTTCAATGGCATGAAGACAAAAGATTCAGTTTCATGGAATATAATTCTTCACGGCCATCTTGATCAAGGACTTTTTGAAGAAGGTCTCAATTTGTTTACTCAAGCACGAGCATTTGGATTTGAACCCAATATCTCTACTCTGGTGCTCATAGCTCAGGCATATCGCAGTGTACGAGCTCTTATTGATGGACAGAAATTTCATGGTTACTTGATTCAAAGTGGATTTTGGAGTGCCACTTCAGTACAAAATTCTCTTTTGGGTATCTACGCAGATGTTAAGATGGACCATGCGGAAAATCTTTTTGACGAAATGTATGATAAAGATGTAATTTCGTGGAGTGTGATGATCAGAGGATATGTGCATAATGATGATAATATGATTGCATTGGAGTCATTCAAACAGATGGTATCAGATTTTGGTGTTGAACCAGATGGAAAAACTATGGTAAGTGTGCTCAAAGGCTGCGCTAATTTAGGAGATATCAGAATGGGAAAGTTAATCCATGGCTTTGTAGTCTTAAGAGGTTTTAATTATGAAGTGTTTGTAGGGAACACTCTGGTTGATTTGTATTGCAAGTGTGGAGATGTCGATTCTGCCATTCGAGCATTCAAGGAGATGCCATATAGGAACATAGTAACATGGAATTCTCTGCTATCTGGGTTTGTTTATAATGACAAGCACGATGAAGCATTGGCATTGCTTGCTTCAATGGGAAAGTCAGGAGTTGATGCTGATGAGGTGACTCTAGTTAGCCTACTTCTTCTATGCAAAGTCTTGGCAGATCTGTGTCAGTGCAAGTTGATTCATTCTAGAATAATTCGGAGAGGTTTCCAATCAAATGAATTTGCTATGAATTCTTTGATTGATGCATATGCAAAATGCAACCAAATCAATCTTTCATGGGGTACATTCTGCCAAATCAGAAAACCAGATGTTGTTACATGGAGTACGATGATCTCAGCTTTCACTTGCTGTGGTTTGCCTGATGAAGCGATTTCTCTTTATCAGGAGATGCTGCTTTCGCATGAAACCCCAAACCCCGTCACCCTTTTAAACCTTCTTGAGGCATGTGGACTCTCTGCTGATATTGGACGGTCAAAATGCGCTCATGGGATTGCTATTCGGATGGGCTTGGCATCTCATGTAGCAGTTGGCACTGCCATACTAGATATGTACTCAAAATGTGGGGCAATAGAAGTATCAAGAAGAGCATTTGACCAAATTTCACTGAAAAATGTTGTTTCATGGAGTGCAATTATAGCAGCATATGGCCTAAATGGACTTCCACATGATGCTCTAGTTTTGCTTTCCGAAATGGAAGCCCATGGTGTAAAGCCCAATCCAGTAACAACTCTCTCAGTGTTATCTGCTTGTTGCCATGGGGGATTAGTTCAAGAGGGACTCTCTCTCTTCAAAGATCTGGCAATCAACCATGGAGCTGAGTTAAAGTTAGAACACTACTCATGCCTCGTGGACTTGCTGGCTAGAGCAGGAAACCTTGACAATGCTTTCCAATTGATCAAGTCCATTCCTGTTGAACTTGGTGCTAGTGCTTGGGGTGCACTTTTGAGTGCTTGTAGGACCTATGAGAATACAGAACTCACTGAAAGAGTACTTCCTCTGATTCTTGAATTAGAGCCATCGAGTTCTTCTGGTTATTTACTAGCATCAAACACGTATGCTGCTGGAGGTTTGTGGGCTGATGCCTCTGGAATCAGATGTTTGATGAACGAAAGAGGAGTGAAGGCGGTGGCTGGTTACAGTTTGGTTCATGTAAGTAACAAACTGTATACTTTTACAGCTGGAGATAAATATCATCCTTTGTCTCATATCTTCTCCCCTGTCATTGAGCAATTGCACTTGTGTATGAGGATCGATACAGGAACAGTACTACTGCTTAATAGATATAACGATGCAGGGTAAGAGAGATCCGTAGCCCTGGAAACAGTAATTCCTTCTGTTGTTCTTTCCTAAAGTTCAAGTTGTTGCTTTCTCTGCACTTCTAATTTATACTACACATCATTAGTATTGTGTATTCTCTATACTTCAGTGGTTTCAAGAAAATATTACAGCAAATAATTTGGTCAGATATTTAACTTCTTCAATAAATCTGAGAACTTAAAAAGATTTTGCATAAAAATCTTCTGTATTTTCCTTAAGAGTCGATGGTGACCAATGATGGTTGTTAATTTTGTTTTCTTATGCTCATAATGCATAATACTTAATAATTAGAGAACTAATATGGCAGCAGGCTGTTAGCTGATTCATCACAAAGTAAGCAGTTTGATGCCATATGAAGCAAGAACATGCCAACAATGAGTTAAAGAGCCCGAGAGCGTTGACTATTGATTTCCAGCTATTACAGGCAGGCTAGGCTGTCACCTTAAGTCAAAGGATTTCCACCATCTGAAGTTGTGAGATTCCATTGATAACTTATAAGGTAAAGAACCCAACAAAGAATAATGTTGAAATGCTTTTGCTGTTTCCACTCGTGTCTGAAATGTGATTTGAATAGCTCAGTGTTAACAATCGCAGAAAAATAGGATTAAGTTATCCACTATAACATGGATCCATATTACCTTAAGTAACCGTACAATTTATAATTGAAAATTTGTTTCTATAGTCCTCCATATGTACTAATACTAAAAATGTCAATGTATTTGAGATACTTTTATCCAAGCTGAATCATATTTTTTCCCTTTTCTTTTTATCAATAACAATGTTGTTTGATTGTTGACACATGGCATGACCTCTAAATCAGGACAGCCTGCAAAACTGTGTACTGACTGAAGAATATTTTCATACATTTAGGTAATATATATCTAGACAATAGTTACTCAATGGCATGAATAATCCTAATTCTGCAGAACCACTCAAGGATTTCCATTTTACTGTTGTACCATTCTTCTTTAGGGGTGAACTAGGAGTTCCATTTTGAAAGATAAACATGCCTTGCATTGAGAGCTCCTAAGTTTCTGTCTGTAACATGTCGAGGAAAAGTACCTTAACACAGTATGCATGCTATATTTTAAAAAGAGATAATTATGCACCTTGCACACTAATGTGTTCAGCTTGTGTAACTTTCCTCCTAAATTCATACTCCCTCCATCCCAAAACAGTCGTGTACTTGTATAACTATTTTACAAACAAGACTCCTTTTTTTTTGGGACAGAAGAAGTATTACTTTTTTTTTTTTTTTACTTTTAATTTTAACTAAGACGTTACTTTCATTGGCTTATTTTAAACTTCTGCATTTTGCCTTTGTCATAAACTTGTTTAATATAACTTGCACTTCACAAACAAGAGGGAAAAGCTAGAAACTGTATGGCTGCTAATTTACTAATGCAGTTGAAATTTTGATTTCATGACCGACTGAAAGACTCAATTTCAATTAAGAAAATCGACAAAACTAGATGACTAACATCAATCCGAAAAACAAAAAATTAAGGCATAAAAAAGGGAAAAAATACATGAATGAATAGAAATGATTGTTCCCTACACCTTAAGCATCCCCACTTTCATCCACTCATAAAGAGTAGCCATGTATTCATTGATCAATGCCTCATCCCTCGCATCCAAATTCTTGTTCCAATGTATAAAAAAACTGTTGTTCATCATATCTTGCCTGTGCAGGTGGATTTTTCTAGATGATGGATTCTCAGGCTTGTATGATCCAACAGTGTATCTTTCTTGTGGGTGATGAAAGAGAAGAATAAGTAAGAAAAACAAGATCTATATACACTGCCTTCTACGAAAATTACCCTGCTGGAGATGAAACAGTAGGAGACGGAATGCATCAATTCCCTAAAGCAGCAAATCCGCCTCCCCTCATCATCTGCTTAAACTCAGTAAAATTGACCATTCCATCTCCATCTGCATCGACCCTTATTATCATCTTCTTGCAATCCTCTGCAGCCCTCCCTTGCTTGAGTCCAAGAGAAGCCAAAACTGATTTCAGCTCATCAACGGAGATGAACCCGTCCCCGTTCTGATCAAAGACGTTGAACGCCTCCCTCATGTCTTCCTCTTCATCTCTCTCGTCCATGATGGTCTGATACAGAGTGCCAAACTCGTCAATGTCGACGCAGCCGTCTCTGTTGACGTCGACCCTGTCGATCATCTGGCTCAACTCGTTATCAGGGATGAAGATTCCCATGTTCTCCAAGGAGTCATTGAGCTCCTTCTTGGTGATCCTCCCATCCTCATTCCTGTCGAACATCTGGAAAACCCGTCTGAGCTCGTTTGGGTCCATTCTGTGAGTGGTACGGGACGTCGCAACAGGAGAAGAGGGGAGGGGAGGAACCTGGTCTTTCTTAATCTGTTGTTGCTGCTGCTGCTGTTGTTGTGCGTGCGGGTACCAAGAAGAAGGGAGGTACGTCCTCAACTTCTTGGGTACCAAGTACAGCAAAAGGGCGTTCAAGAGCTTGTACAGAAAGAAAATTCTCAACAAAATGGTGGGCATTGCAGGAGGATTTGGTATTTAGTGTTGAGGAAGTTTGTTTGGTTTGGGTGTGAATGGATTTGCGAAAAACTTGGAGAGAAACTTGGAAATGGTTTGTCTTAAATAAGTAGGTAACCTAATATAGAAATTTGTTGCAGAAGTGGGTTGGGTGGGGGTTGGAAAAGAGCTGTCCTGGGGTCAATTGGATCTGCCCATAAACGCGTATAGTTGCAATAAATTAGTTTGCTTTTTTTAACTCCAAAAAACGCGTTGTTATAATTGTGCATTTGGTGTGTGCGCGTGTTTGTAAAATTAATATAGTTGTGGGGCCGATTTGCAATTATAAAAAGGTCGTTAAAGAGCCGGGGGGGGGGGGGGAGTGACCGTTGATAACGGATCTATAGATGTAAAAAACTCAAAGGCGTTACCTCAGAGGCCGGCAAAGAATGACGCGTGATTGGTGGGATGATGACACGTGGAACTGTGGGGTTGGCATCTATAAAAACTACAGTTAGGTGATTTCTTTGGAGGAGTATTTATCACTCATTTGTATATCAACTGTACGTACTATTTTGTTATGATTTGATGAATTGATTGATATTTTTGTGTGCAACTGTGCACGATTACACGATACACGGTTATATCGTGATATCGTCTTACTAAATAATGGTGCAGATTAGACGTTCAATCTCCAGCCTACTTCCAAAAACAATTATTTTTTATTTAAATTTTGTGAAATATTTGGTGAGTTCATGAAATAAAATTATGAGTGAGATTTTAAGAGGTTTGATGTGGTTTTGAATGATTTCCATGGTTGATAAAGAGTAATTAAATAATTAAATGAAAATATATATTTGAATTCTTTCTTCTCATTTCTAGCAAACATCTGTGCACCATTTATTATCCTGAAATTGTGGGTTCGTCTTCTTCATTTTAATTGTATTTTATCAAATATTTTATTATTTTTAATTTATATAATGTATTACTTAATAATGTTGTTTAATATATATAACCTGTAATAGTTATCATAAAATATAAAATAAAACATCAAATAAAATAAATAATTCGACTAAAACTTCAAATCATTTATAAATTCAACTCTATTTCAATACTGACCTAAGTTTACTGGTTCTTCAGTCAATCTTCTACATTACTTGGTAGACCAATTATCTTGACTCCACTTTTATTGTATGTTTAACAAATAAATATTTTCAAGTGCTTTAGTTTGTTTGTCAATTTTTTCTTTTCCATTTGGGTTTATGCTTAATAAAATAATTAATGAATGAATATTTTATTAAGACCAACAGAATCCTTTTTTTTTTTTTTAACAAAAATAATTATAATTTTCCTTTAACGGTTAGAGAAATTTTCAAATAACCAAAGTCGATGTCATACTCTAATATTAAATTTTAACTAGTGTGTGTTGTAAATTAATATATCAATAATGTTTTGCAATTTAGTTTCAATTCTTTATTTTTTGTGATCGTATTAATAATAATAATAATAATAATAATAATAATTATTATTATTATTATTATTATTATTATTATTATTATTATAGTTCAGTCCCGTACTAGACATAGGATATAATATATTTTCTATATGAATAATATATGATAAAATTATTTTATTTTTACTATAAAAATGTACATAATTCATAATTTTTATAAATATTATTTGATTTGAAATATATATTTTTATATTATTTTTTTAAATTATCTGACAGATAATAAATTGCACAATATTTTAAAATGAATTAAAGAGTCCAAAGTTAATGAGCAGTCCAAACCAATATGATTCTTCAAACTCAATATAAATATTTTAATACTTTTAAATCATATTAGATAAAATAATAAAATATATAAAGTAAATAGTACATTAATTTTATTTCTATATTTGTTTAATATTTGAAGCTTAACTTCATAGAAGAATTTAATTTATTAATTATTCAAATTCAACACTATGAAAATAAATAAATAATTGAACCTAAAAAAAATATTAAGGAAGTACTATTATTACTGCTATAATAACTGTCGATAATTATTACTACTGCTACTTATATTATTTTACTACTATTTTTTCTTTTATATTAAGAAATAATTATTAATACTGCTGCCATCACTTTTGAAAAAAGGTTTTGCCGGCCCTTAATTTACGATTAAGAAAAACAAAAGGAAAAGGACTATGAAGAATCAGTATATAATAAAAATAATAATAATTTTGTTGCATCTAAAGTACAAATACTATAACACAAACTAAAGTAACAACAACATAATATGTTAAATGATTTTGAAATGCATATAATAATTTATTTCAAGATTGAGTATAAAATATACGGATCTTTATGTGCAAATGACTCCAATAATTTGTTCTTTTAAATTATATACATTCGACTTACCTGCGACACAAAACAACATGGATGGTGCTATCCACACCACCCAAATTACTCTTCACACCACATCCATTTTTTTTACAAAAATGGACATTAGCAAAATTACCAATATAACCTTCAAAATTAAAAAAACCATAAAAAATAAAGTGTCAGGGCGTTCGGCTAACACTGAAATATGTTCGGCCTGTCCTAGCCGAACACAGTGTGATGTGTTCGGCCAGAGGTGGCCGAACGTGTTGTGTTATGTTCGGCCAACACTGGCCGAACGCCCTGACACTTCATTTTTCATGTTTTTTTGTACGTTCTGTTTTTTTCACCATTCTGTTTTTTCACCGTTCAGCCTGTCCTAGCCGAACACAATGTGATGTGTTCGGCCAATGGTGGCCGAACGTGTTGTGTTATGTTCGGCCAACACTGGCCGAACGCCCTGACACTTCATTTTTTATGTTTTTTTGTACGTTCTGTTTTTTTCGTGCTGTTTTTTTGTACGTTCTGTTTTTGTACGTTCTGTTTTTTTTAATGGCCAAACAATTTTGTTTATTCAAGGCACAACTGAATATTGAGCAAACATTAAATTGATAATTTAACAAAATATTGGACACTGAATAAAGTCGATCTTTCATCTAATGTTTAACATTCAAATGTAGAAAAGTTTAATGTCATACATATATATTACAATCACTACTCATCGGATTCATTCCCATCATCCAACGTGAGACCGTGGAGTACTCTTGCAGCTTGCTCAACTCTAGGCATCACGTAATCAAGCGATAACTGCGGATCTTGGGTTGTCCACATGTGAACTAGTGGGTCAAGAATGTTCCGGGCATCAACGTTTCAAGCCCACAATTGACTAGGGTTCGCATCAATCGGAAAATGACGTGCTGCAAACGTTAAAAATAAAATAATACAGGCTGTTCGGCCAACACTGGCCGAACGCCTCGCAGGCTGTTCGGCCAACCAGCGCCGAACGGATTTCGAATTCGCGAATTTAATGGAAATTTTCATGGAACATATTGCGACAGATTACCTGGAGTTTCGCGTTCGGCATCCATGATCTTCGACGGTGGAAGGTTCTCGAGTAGCTCGGGATGGTGGGGAGCAGTTCGGCGACAGTGGGGTTGGCTTAGGAGCAGTTCGGCGCGGGTGTGGGGAAAGGGGGTTCGGCGCGCAGGGTTCGCAGGAGTGAGTGAGGTAGGGTTTGCTGTTTTTTTTATTTTTAAATTTTTTTTAAGTGTTAAGGGTATTATAGGTATTTTTGTGGTGTGGTTAGTAATTTTGAAATTTTAAATGTAATTTTTTGTGGTGTATTTAGTAAATGTGGTGTGAAAAGAGGAAATGGTGGTGTGGATAGAAAAGTCCAAACAACATTAAGGCTCAAAGGTGCAAAAGTCCACTTGTAGAAAAAATTTAAAACAAAAATTAATTGAAAAAAATAATAAATTAGAAATCAATTTAGGGAGTAAATTCATACTTTAGAATATTAAAATGGTATAAAAGTAACTCATGTTATTGTCAGCAGAAAAATAAACAGACGGATAATAAATACAGGAGATTATTTTATAACCCATTGTTAGACCATCTCCAACAATTTGCATTACTCTAGTGCAAATTATGCACCACTTTAACGTAAAATTTTTATTCTTTCTCCAACAGTTTGCACTACTTTCTCCACTAAAAATTAATATTACACAATAATCTTTATTTTCTTTATTTTTAATATTTATTTTTACTACTAAATATTTGTTAAAAATATTATATATGTAATTTTATTTAACATTAAATTTTGAGATAATATTTATTTTATTTATATTCTTAAACTATCATATTCAAAAAATATATATGTAAAATTGAATGTCGGGTAATATTATGCAATTCTATTTAAATTTGTATATAATATTTATAATATCATATACTTATTTAAATTATATTTTTATTATTATTTAAATTACACATTATATAATTTAAAAAAATTTAATTTAATTTCAGTTTGGATAGTTGAGATAAAAAAAATTACAATATTAAATATTAAAATATATATATAATCATATAAAGAAGAAAAGGAAAAAAAAAGTAGTGCAATAAAAAATCTACGGTAAAAGTGGTGCAAAATTTTCAAAAACTTCAAAATGATGCAAAAAATAAAATATTGCTGAAGGGTAAAACTGACGTCAAATACCAAAGTAGTTTTTTGTTAGAAGCTCTTACACTGTTAAGTCTTGTTCCTTCTAGTGGCGTGGAGAATAAAAGTCAACTTTTGGCCTTTACTTCAATATCTACTTTTTATAAATTTAAAATAAAATTTATAATATGTCATTATTAGATATTAAATAAATAATAATGCCCGGCTGCATCTACCAATTGATTTGTTAGAATCTTGTAGAATTGACTAATATGTTGATCTAAAATTTATCGATATGATCTTAATATATAAATAATTGATACATTAATATGTGCTGGATAGACCTGTGAAATTTTGTTACCTCCATTTTACATAATTCGTTGGAGCAAAGTAAGTTTGTTTTTTCATTTTCATTGGGCCTATGTTAAATTCTTGGCTCTAATGTTCATAATATGAAACTTAATTTGCAATTGTTGCAAATTTATAACATCTAATTTATTAAATACATTAAATTAAGTTTTTTATTTTCATTGGTTCTTTAATTCTAATTTTACTTTTTTTTGAAAAAATTAGAGAAAATGGGATTCAAAATTCTTTCGAGTCAAAGTCGATCCAAACATGCCCTTAAGTTTCCGGTTCATTACACAGATTGGGCTTTTTAATTACGCTGTCCTTATTTATTCGTGAGTTGGGTCTTACGAGCTTTGGGCCCAAAATTTGAGCCTGTTGATTTAGTCATCCCATAATGGCCCAATATTTTACCATTATGGGCCCAATTAGTAGACTTGCATTAATTAACTAAGATTAATTTGTCTTATTATGTTGGCAATGCCCTGGAATTTTTTAGTTTATAAAATCTTCATATTTTATTTCCTAAAAATAAAGAAGAAACTTTGTCTTACATACCTTGCAAGCTATGATAAGACAATTACTCTCTTTATGCCCCAAGAGAATATGCCAGAAATTGTTGGATTTGTATAAGCAATTCTTAAATTTATTTTAAAATATTAATTTTTATTTAAAAATCATTTTTATTAAAAAAATTGTTACATATCACTTGTGTTATACCATAATAAAAGTTGTCTTACTTCTTCCGGAGATAACTTAGATGGTAAAAAAATGAACACATAAAACCACAAATCTTATTTAATGGACAACAACCAAAATGCACGATATAAAATTCTACCTATAATAATTTTTTAAGATGATTTTATTTGTAAGTATCATAGTGCATAACAAAACACCTACACTTTGTCTCCCCCACAATTCTCTAGGGCGGTTCAATGGGAGCCTTCAAGGTTGGTGCTCAACATTTTGAGAAAGTGATTTGTGTTTGTTCATAGTGAAACAAAAAAGCTGATATAGGTATTATGTATAATTTTGTTCATTTTATATTTTAGGACTCATCCCCCATAAATGAGCTTAATGAAACCAAAGTTTCATGTTCGGCTTTCAAATAAAGACGTTAAAAACATCAAATCAAAATCGATTATAATCATTGACCTTTGAAACTAACAATGCAGATTTAATTCTCGATGTTTCTTAATCGTACAAAATTTTTATTTTAAGATGTGTAGAGTATGTCTTATTTGTTATGTCTTCCTCATATAGATTTTGTTTTTCAAATCAAACATAAACAAGCACCAATCATATAGAGGATTCAGTCGTCCCCTATTTGTATATTAAAACTTTTATACCATAGTTGGAATTAATCACCTACGATTAGTTAACCCCTTATCGATACTTTTTAAATAAATTTCAAAAGTCTATATATATATATATATCAATTCAAATCTTATTTTATGATCTCCAATTTAAATTAAATATGTATATATATAAATCAAATAAGATAAATATATTTTATTATAATATTTACATAGAATTAGAATATTTGAATCGAATTTGATGGTGAATTAGGCTTATTTGTAGTGGAGTAAAACATAAAATTAATCAAATAACTTTTTAATGAAAAATAAAAATATTTGATTATGATCAGATTTAAAAACAACTAATTTTCTACTAAAATGATTCAATTTATATTATATATTATTTATTCATAACTATTTTTTATGAGTTTGTGTTATAAAATATAATTTTACGTTTGTTTGTAAAATATAATTACTTATTATTTTATTTCTTATTTAATCTTAAATTATTTGTACTTTGGATAAATTATTCTCTCTCAAATTTATTTCGGAAGACAAATAAAGTGACATCATTCACATTTTACATTTAATAACAATATTATTGTCCTATATTTCACCTTTCTCCGGACAATTCCGCTTCATTCAACGTAGTGTCGATCCAGATGAAAATCTCTCCATCTTCTCGCTGTAAATTCTAGTGTACGTATGGGAGTATACTCTCTGTTTAGTTTCGATCTGCCCACAACGCTGAAATACTATGTTCAGACATCCTCGGAACATTAATCTCGTAGTACTGTTGTATATTCTTCATTTCTTTCCGCCGGCATTATCAATCAGGTACTACACATTCAAATTTCATATTAATATATAAATTTCAGGAAATTCTCAATGACCCCTTTTGTAATTACAGCTTATTTTTGTTTTTTCACGAGTTGTTATTATTATTTTGATTGCTGTTCTGATTTGCAACTCTTCTTTGCAAGCGTGTTCTTTTTAATTGTTTTACATTTTTTATTAGTTTTTGATGTTTCATTTTGGTGTAAATGAGGTTAATGTGTATCTTACGCGGTACAGAAAGGATGTGAGCCTTCAAAAGAAGCATTTTTGCAGATCCACTGTTCAAGGAAGATACTACCTCACTGATGATAATGGTATTGTAGTGCTTTAGACAAATTGAAATTTGTGTTACATAATTCCGTTTTTAATTTGAGTAATTAATTCTGGACTATATCCAGCAAAAGTATATTTGTAATACTAGGTTATGAATTCTGAGAATTTCCACTCCACAAAGTGGTGTGCATGATTAGTGGGAAGGAATACAAGAACACGATTTGGATGATCCTCCCTTTACAAGAACAATATTTATTTAGGACATCTCTTCTGATGTATGAATGCGTAAACTATTTTTCCTTTAACATGCATGATCACACTTTATCTGTCATGTAGTAGTATGTAGAAGAAACTATTGGGTAAAATTAAAATCTTTGATTTATTTTTTTCATGGTAAGTGAGATTACTTAAGAATGGTGCTTATTGAGAAATTTCCTAGATTAGAATTATGGTTTGGTGAATATGAGGCTTTAGGGAGACTGCTTGGCCAAATGCACCAAGTTCTTCAGAAGGTAATTGGGTTTTATTGGATAATATTTTTTCTAGAGTAATCGTAAATGGTTCTATAATACGTGTCATGAGTAGAACTGAACTTTGAGTGACCTGTTAATTGAAAATTTTATTGTCCTGATGAGACTTCATTTTTCTAGGTTTTGTATGTGATGCATTTTCCATTGACCCGCTGTCTCGCTGTTGTCCAGGAAGAGGAGATCAATTCTCTTGTCAGTGAGTTATCTTTAAAAGTCCTTTTATAATTTTTTGTTTATAATAGTCCATTTTACCATTTTGAGCCCCATAAAATTTTATATTTCTTCAATTTTGAACTTAATTCTATCTTTCACTCACTATGCTGACACAAAATCAATTATTATCTTATTGACCAGTCTGAAAATTTTGGAGTCAATGTAGCAGCTGTCGATGAAATTACAACCCAAAGAAAAAGCACACAACCATATGCTTTAACAGTATATTACAAACTTATGAACTGAAGCGAATATAATAGGATGACAGAGTGCCAATTTGGAAATTTGGGTTCTGTACGGTTATACTGTGATCAGGCCATTAGGAAGTAATAGCACACCTTGTATTAGTTGAAGCTTTGTTCTTTTTGTTTATTTTCTTCTTCTTGTGCTGAATTTGCAGGGGATGCAATGTCCTTTCACAGTGTTGCAACTCATATGAGTTTTGTGTTTCGTGCTGCTTAAATCCAGATATGGTAATATTATCATTCTTTTTTTTCTTTTCGTCTTAAATAGTTATGTTTATTTCAAGATGCTGGTTACTTGTTCTGTAGACTCATAAAGAACTGGCACTAAAAGTCAAAATAGCAAAGCCTGTGACCGCTGGTAAGTTTGATTTAGATGATACATTTCTCTACTTGTTGTAGGGTTTTGTGACTTTTATATGAATTCTTAAGCTATATTTACACCTATCGAATATGCCCTCTGGGGTTTGTTTTTCATTATAATTGTTTGACAACTCATCCCGAATGGATATATAATCAGCCTCTTGCTGCTTTTTTATGTGGGTGAGGTGGGAAATTTGTGATTAGTCTATTATTCATATGTTGGATACATTTTTATAAAGGAATATTGTAGCTTTCTCATGGAATGTATAACTATTTGATATAATCTATACGCACATTTCGATGAGAATTTCCGGTGTGGTCTGTGTTTGACAGGAATGTATAGAAGTATTTTTGATTACTGTTCCGGGAGGTGTCGCCATAACTCTGAGAGCGTGGTACACTTTCTTTCTAGATTGCATTCGTTATTATAGTCTGATGTTTTACAGCCCTGGCACAGAAACTAGAATTGTAAATTGTGTATAACAATTTTAATCTATTTGTGAATGGCCACAATACAGCCATCATTAGGAGGCTCAGAATATCTTCAATATTCCTATAATAGTTCCTAAAAATGTTATGCTTGTGATCATTGGACTTCTTTTGACTATTCCCATTGCACTTGTATTGTGTATTTTAGTTTATTATTATTACTTTTAATTTTTAGTGATAACTTTTTCATTTTCTCCTAATTTATAAGAATTCATGCAACAATATATATATATATATATAGACATATAGACATATAAAAAAAATTCCCTTTTGCGAAATGCTTCATTGTTAAATGTTGAGAAAGTGGTCAATGGATGAAGAAAAATATCTATGTTTAAAGAAATATGTCTAAATGATGGATCAGTTCATTAATTATTGAGCAAGTGCTGTTATCATGCTTGTTCTGAGAAACTATTTGAGGGACTGATGTGTGTGCAGTATTCAGAGTAATGGACTACATTGTTACCTGAAAGTTCATTTTGAATACTATTCTCTATAACATTAATGTAGTTTCCTGTGATTGGAATCTGTAGTTTATGAAATTGCAAGTCGCTTATAAATTGTCTGCTCTGTGTCATGATGTGTTCCTTCTTTCAAAAACATGCATTCTAATTGAGCTATTCCAATGACGTGTAAGAACTTGATCCCCTTGCATTTTCTTTTTGTCCTTGCTGCCAGTGCTAGGTTTGCTTGTGGCTTTATTTCATTACAAGGACCAACCTTAGTTCTCAGTTGATATATTTCTTTTAAATGAATTATAGATATCTCACCATTTAAAATGGCTTTTAATTTAGCCCTTAATCTTTTTCAGGTTCATGAAAATGCATATCTAAGTGAATTTCATCATTGCTTTTCCCTACCATCAAATTCTTCAGGTCAGTGCATCATTGTGTTGCTTATTATATAGGTGAGAATGTGAATAGCAGTTACTAATTTAATTTTTGATTGGTTTCGCCCGATTCATTTTCTCGTCTAATGGATAGTTATTCTTGTGGGGTTTGAAATTTACATAGGATATTTATTAATGTTCTTATGTTTTTTTAAGCAAGGGTTAGTGGTTTCAAATTTCCAACGCAGCAGGCATTTAGCCTATTTATATGGAAATCATATAAGTTAAATGTTTTAACTGGAAAAGGGGTAGGAGCCTTTTGGTGGTTAATAACCTCGGGAGACAGCTTAGTGGCATGGCTGGCCTTACTGTATAATTTTCTGTAAGTACATGATTCCTAGTAAAATGAACTCAGGAAAGATCTCTAATTATGGTCGAACTTGAATTCTTCATTTGCTTTTAGAATGGCTACTATGTTTTTCTCTCTGTTTCTTCTTCTCTCCCTTATCTCTCTCTCTCTCTCTCTCTCTCTCTCTCTCTCACACACACAATTTTCCGGGTTACATTTGCAGCACAATCCTCTTTCCTATTTTTGCCAAACTATCACTATGGTTGTTGTCATGCTGCATTTGTATGGGTGATTTTTCCTTAAAGCTTGAATGTGATGCTAGTTACATGTGGCTGTGAAAAGGAAAAGAAACTAGAGGGACATTTCATTCACTTAGAACCACTAAGCGAGTTAGATACATACATAGTTTCTTTTGTATCTGAAAATTGTAGGTAATATTAATAGGAGAAGGTATTAGTGTAGGACAATGAAATTTGGTATGTAAAGATAGAAAGGCAGGACTTCTTTTAGATATATATGTTAGCGATTATGTTTCAATATATGATTCTTGCATGTGAGATTTCAGAAACTGAAACAGTTTGTGCTTAAGATAAATTTCATTGACAGGATCGTCTAGTACACAACTAGAATCAAGACTGGCCGGCATCAACATCATTATTGGAAGGTAGATTATTTGAAGGGATGCTCTATGTTTTGAAATTGTAACAGAGCCTCGAAGACAACCGATCTGCTAATCTTTAATATTTTTCACTTATGTTGTAAATAGACAAGGGGAATCTTGCGACGCAGTCTGCAAGTCAAGTGGACAATCGTGTGTGCCCAACAAGCTTGCGTTACTTAATCAGTGTGAAGTGTAAGCACAACCCTTTCAAAGTTTATTAAATGTTATCTTTATGTGTCATTTGTTTCTTACACTAACTGATTTTCCTGTGTAACAAATAGTATTCAAAAATATATGAGCTGCAAAGGTACCTGTTTGTCTAGCATCGGACCCGACCAACCTGCTGAAGTTGTTGATGATGCTCCAGCACACATGGTATAGTTACTATGTTATGTTTACAAAACAAAGCCCATATGCTTTCTCTATGCATTGATGATACTGATTCCGATTAATCGACTATAGAATGGTAGAGAAAAAGGAGTGAGAAGCCAAATACTTGCTCATTAATGACTCAATTCAAGTGATTCTTTTGTAGTCAATATCATCACATTTATGCTTTTGAAATGCTTTATATTTCGAAAAATCACACAACTAGTACTCTGCTTGCTCTAGCTACTGCAGTATGGCTCTCCCCCACCCCCTAAATTGGTCTTTGCTTCTGTGCATAATGAACATTAGGATGACATGCTATACTCGAAACAGTGAGAACAGAACTTCCAAATATGAATGTGGCGTCTTGATTCACCCATGCACACACTGTAACGCTTTTTTCATGATTAAGATATGTCACTATCATAAGAATACAAAAATAGCAGGAATAAAATACACGAGCATGCTTCAGGTTTCCTGTTTTCTGCTTTGGGAATTGCACTGTTTTAACTTAGCATAGATTACTCCTATGTTACCTTTTATTTCTCCAACGCGGGCTTGTGCATATCCAGAACCCTGGCGCATGCTTGTACACGGGAAAACAATCTACACTTTCTTGCGATGGCTCACACAGTCATACAAGGAGGCTTTGCCCATGCGCGTGAATCAAAGAGGTTCACAAGTAAGACTCTCTCCCTCTCTAAAATTTGTGTTCTCATCTTAAAGCAGACTTAGTTCATGACTTCATGTTCAAGATTTCGAGTATCTGACAACAATTCTATTTACTTTTCCAGTTAACCAAATAATATAAGACAATCATCAAACAAGAAGTACACCATTGTCTCTTGAGAGACCATTGATATGCAGCTAGGGAGAAGGACCAGCAACATCTAAATGGTTATATGTATTAAGTTTTGCCGATTCTAACCGCGAAGTCTCTTAGTACCTTCGACTCTTGTAGATTTTGTAACACTGTTTCTTTATGACATTTTCAATGTAAATTTAGTTCCTTTCGGACATGTTAGAAATTATTCAATCGATTTTTTTTTTAATTTCTATTATTATTATTATTATTATTATTATTATATCAACAGTGAGAGTTCGCAAAAATCATCAATGAAAGTTGGTACTAAATCTCTTGTGTTTTTGGAGCATAAATGATTTCTGTTTGAAGCTGCATTGTGGTTTGTTTTTCAATCTACCATTTGAGTGGTTGCTCGTCTTTGTTGTTATTATTTTAGAAAATGCTCATAAATTTACTTCCCAAACTTTTACTAGTGGGACATTCATTAAAATCAAATTATTCAATACTCGATTCGTGTTTGTTCACTAAAAACTTGTTTGAAATTTGGTTGATAATGATATTAAACAAGCTTGAGCATTTTTTTTCCATTTGATGAAATATTCAGCTCAACTCGAGCTCGAGATTGTTAAGTAAAATTTGTTAAAACAAGTGTAAAGTATTAAACTACTTAAACTCGATTCGATTAATAATCAAACAAGCTCAAACAAAATATTTGAAGTTCGATAATATTTCAAGCAATCTTTAACAATGGTACATTCGACTTGACTCAATATTTTAAACAATCTTTAATAATGGTACGTTCCACTTCACTCAACTCATTTACACCTTAATGTGAGTGGTACAAACTAAAATGACATATAAGTCTATCTTCGTGAACAAATTGTGTAAAAAATTCACAAAAAAATCTCCTGAAACAATTAGGTGAATAATTTTTATATTTTATTTATTTTTAAAAAAATTGGCATAGTAGAACTCATTTGTGAGGTTGAACTATTCAATTCTAAAATATTTTCATTTATGCAAAAAGAAAAAAGAAAAAGAGAAAAAAAGAAGAAGAGAGATTAACCATGATATTAATATTAATTACTGTTGCAAAAATAATATTGAAAACTGAAAATAAAATTAGAATATTTTTTTTATCTCATCATTTTCAAAAGCTTCAGTATATGCATTGTGAGTAATTAATAATCTTTATGATGTCGGAGTTGCTATGCTCGGAAAGCAGGGGTGGAGGCTTTTGGTGCGGTCAGGTTCATTAGTTCGTCAAGTGTTCCAAGCTCCTTATCTCCCTTTCTCTCTATGGAACTTGGAAGTAATCCTAGTTTCATTTGGCCTAGTATTTTGGAAGCACAAAGGCTACTTAGAGAAGGAGTTCGAGAGACAAGTGGGGTAGGGTAATTCAGTTAGGATCACGATGGATGTGTGGCTACCTGTGTTGATTTCTTTTTGTCCTTATCCTGTTATTCTTGGGTTAGGCCAAAGTTTTAATGTGTAGAGCGTTGTATGAGTGTCTTCCACCCCGCATGAGGTTGACATTGAAGAAGGTGGCGGTGGATCCATCTTTAATGAGACAGAGCTTCATTGTTTGCTTTCTTGTGATTCTCCTTGGAGTTGTTGGGTCATTGCGGGTTTGGCTCGGGTGGGGAGGGAGTTTGCCTTAGTTCAGGGCTTGTTTTGAGGAGTTGTTTAAGTCCCTAGAGTTGAAGGACATGTGCTGTGTGGTGATGATTTGTTGGGCAGTGTGGTCAACTCGTAATGAGTTGGTGAGAAAGCATCGTAGTTGGAGGGTGGAGGAGGTGGTGGCGTTTGCAAATAAAACTTTTGATCAAGGTCGTGGGAACGTGAGGGTGATGGGAGTGAGCTGTGGACTAAACCGATTAGAGACATCAAACTATTGTTGATGCTGCAATCTTTGAGGATAGGCGGTTTGACTACAGTTTTGTGGCTAGGGACGCTGCTGGTAGGTTGGTGGCCGCAAGGGCGCAGACTCAGTTGGGTGTGGCGGATCCTGCTGTAGTATAGTCTGCTGATTCCATTGGAAATACTTAAAAATTGTATTCTGTTTATGGTATAGTTGTTGAGGAGTGGAAGGCCCTTCTTGGGTCTTCAGTTTATGTTGATTTGGTTTTGGTTAAATGTTTTGCCAGAAATTCCCCTGTCTTGGTTGATCGTCTCTTTGGGGAAGCCTTTTGAATTGTTATCTATTCTTCTAATCGATTGCTCTGTTTAATGAAAGATTATTTTATCAAACAAAGAATAATCTTTAATTTAACAATACTGCTGCAACCCCTATATACATACATACACATATATATACACACATGCATGTACACTTAAAACTATAATTATTTTATTTTTATTAGTAATTCCTCTAATATATAAAACGAAAATTGCATGTACTCTTCTTCTGACATCTGTCATTATGATGTTTTTTTTCTACTACTTTATATAAACACAATATTCTATTAATATATCGTTTCTCTTAACACGCGTATTCATACTCTAATGTCATGTGTCTTCCACAAACTTTTTTTTTTCTTCTACCCTTTTTTCACTAGAATTTAAAAATTAAAAAAGATATTATTTTAAATCTATTTTTGATATATGATATATCAAATCAATCTTTTTTTTGTGTACTTTAATTTGACACCAGTATAATTATATTTAAAGTATAAAATATAATTTGTTTATGGATTGAATTATTTATTTTTATTTTGATCTATCTGTTAAATTTAAATAAATAGTATATTATTTTTTATATAGATTTGAAACAAAAATAAAAATAATAAATATTTGTTTATAAAATAAAAACATTATACTATCGAATTATATGGTCTTATAGTTTATTGTTCTAGCTTAATAGTTTTTAATGGGTTGAAATATTTGTATTGAGTTCAAGAACACTTTTAAATTCAAGTTGAAATGTTGTTCAATTTATTATTTAATAAAGATAATTTTTAAGAGAATGACAATAAAATATAACATAATAAAAACTAAATTGAAAGTGAAAAAATGGTATATAAATATAATTGGTATAAATAATTATAATGTGCATTCTTATAGTGATAATAATATATTTTATCATATATTATTAATACATTAAATAATATTTTATCTCGTGGACAGTTGCATGCGGTCGTATCAAAAATTACAAGTAGAAGTGGTTTGAAAATTTTGATTTGTTTTGAAGATAATGTTGAAAAAATTTCAACAAAAATGTGGTGTTTCATGATGTTTTTTCGAAATGAAAAATCCTTTTATCACAATTTTTTTTATAATAAGCTCAGTTATTATATAAAGTTGTCATTTTATCTCTTCTATACTTTTCATATTTATGTTGTGAATATATTTTTACAATTTATGTAACTTCAGTATATTAAATTATTTTATTTTCCTTCTAATTTACATATTTTGAAATATGTTCAAGTGTAAATTTAAATGCAAAATATCGCAATTGCAGGTTTTATAAATGATAAGGACGATTAAATTCACACACACACACACACACATATATATATATATTAATTTTTCCCAAGTAATTAGTAATTGTTTTTAAATTTTTTCTATTTTTAATATCACAAATTATATGAATTTATATATGTATATTAAAATTAAAATCAATAATTATATAATATTAAAATAAAATATATAATTTTAAATATTTATAAATTACAAATCGTACAATGTACGGGTGCAATACTAGTATTATTAATATATTAAAATATATTTATCTTGTGCATTGCATGGACGATATCTAATACATGATAAAATAAAATAAGTATGTTATTTGATTTTTATTTTATTCAACCACCTATAATAATTTTATTTTAAATACAAGACAGAACACAAAATAAATATACCATAGATATTAAAGATGTTTAGCCTCCCACCACACATAAAAAACAAAAACAAAAAGTTAAAGGGATAAAGAATTATTGGGGATTCTTTTCTTTCTTTGTTTTCTAAATTCTTTTCTTTTCACTTCCTTACTTTATTCCAAGTGTTAATATGGAAGAATGGGATCACGTTAATGCTACATAAAGTCATACAATTTTGATACAATTTCTGAAATTTGTAAAAATAATTTTAGAGTAGGTTAAATATTGTAAATATAATGATTAAGTGTTTTTATTAATTATTTATTATTTATAAAATCTGGTAAATAATGAGTAAGATAGTTTATATTATTTTACATAAAACAATACTATTAAATTTAAAGAAACGAGTTGATTTAGTGATTGAAAATGACCCAACTGACTGAACCATTTATCTATTAAATAAGAGGAGAATAGTGAGATTTTTTCTTTCTCTCGACATGTGTCTCCACGATTAATTGACATATCATTTCCACCATTTTTCTCATATTTTTATTTTTTTACTAAAATTAAAAAAATTTAAATAGCTTTTTCATTTTAAATTCATTGAACATATGATATATCCAATTAATATTCTTTTTGTGATCATTAATTTTACACCAATATTGTATATATTGAAATAAATAATTACATTTAAAACATTGAATATAGTTATTTTATTATGAGAGTATATCATAACATTTATATTTTCTGAATATAATTATATTATTATTTATTTTCAGTTTAGTTATTTTATTATGAGAGTATATCATAGCACTTATATTCTGTAAACATAAGTGGTAGTTCAATGTAGATCCTATAATTCTGTCAATTTTGGGATATAGTTAACTAATATACCTGTATACATAATTTAGATTACAATCAGTTTGATAAAAAAAATTAATATTTACATAACATAATAAGATAATGTTACACATTAATCTGTGTAATTTTATTTTCATGAAATTTAATTTTAAAAAAAGAACAAAAAATTAATATTTTACTTTTGAAAATTTAAATGACCACATAAATTAAGATTTTTTTTAACAGAAAAAGAAGAAAAAATTATATATTGCACGTATTTTGGCATATACTTAACATCTATATGTAAATATATATAAAAAGAAGTAAAACTAATATGTCATTATATAAATATTCGTTTTATCTTAATATTTCTATAAGTCAAATCACATCTATATCAATATATATCTATATATATTTGATTGATAAAACTACATATTTATTAATTTTCAAGTTATTATCCATCAAAATATGTTTATTTGATTATCTTTTTTATTATTTTTCATTTTTACTAAAAATTTCAAAAGCTTATAACTTTTTTGTTTCAACTTCAATTTTAAAAAAAAATATCTAAGTAATTCTCTTTTCACGATTTTTAATTTGATATCCATACTGCAAATATATGCACACACATACATACATTAAAATTTATTATTAAATATAAATTTTTTTGTTGAGTTAACTGTGATATATTATATATATATATAAATAGAAGAAAATCTATTATTTGCTCCCTAAATTACTTTTAACTATAATATCTATTTTTTTATACATATATATATATATATCAATATGTATCTTTTTAAGAAATAATAAAATAATTTGATTGATAGAGTTATGATTTAATGGTTACTAATAATCGCAATAAAAAATTATTATATTGTTATTTATTTTTAGTTTAGTTATTTTTTATGAGAGTATATCATAACACTTTCTGTAAATATAAATAATAATTCAATTTAGATCCTAAAATTCCGTAATTTTGGAACATAGATAAACAATATATCTATATATAAGTTAGATTACAGTCGATTTGATCTAAAAATAAAATAATTAATATTTACATAATAGAGTATGACACATTACTCTTTGTAATTTTATTTTTATCAAATTTAATGTTAAAAAACAAAAATTTAATATTTTACATTTGAAAATTTAAACGACCACAAAAATTAAGATATTTGTTGGAACAGAAAATTGTCACAAAAGGAAGAAAATATTATATATTGCATTTTTTTTGGAATATATTTGACATATATATATATATAGAGAGAGAGAGAGAAAGAGAAAGAGAAAGAGAAGTAAAACTAATATGTAATTCTATAAATATTCATTTTATTTTAATTTTTTATAAGTCAAATAATGTATATCACTGTGTGCGTCATTAGTTAATATGTCAAAGCAAAATATGTATTTAAAATATAATTTTATTTTTCCAAGAAATTTAGTACTTCATTTTTTAAAAAAATTATAATTTCTCAACTTAAACCATAGATAAATATTTGGATTGGGTCAGGTTGTTATTTGTTTAATACGATTTTAAATGTATAAGTTCAAAATTCTTAAAATTAATAAAATCATAAAAAATAAATAACCGTGGGTAGAAATTACTAATTTCCCAATATATTTCTAGCAACTCAACATGTATTTTTTGACAATTATAATGGAAAAAACGAGCTTATTTGTAACTTATCTTTTCTATGTGACAGAGAAATACGAATACATTGTTAAAATTAGAGTACCACAATTATTATGAGTTGTTTTTGTAATGATAAATTTAGTCAATAATGTTACATCATGATATATTTTAGTAAGAATAAATGGGTTTCGATCCTCTATTATGTTTTGTATTTTATATTATACTAGATATCCGTTCTTTGTGTTTTATATTATATTAGATATCAGTCTATCTGATGTACGTGATAAAATATATTTTATTATATTAATAATTTATAATATAATTATATTATTATTATTAAAATATATGTATAATCTATTATTTATATTAATTATATTAATATAAATATTTATATTAATTATATTCATATAAATATTATTGAATTTGTAATATATTTGTAAATTAAATTGTATTTTCATTTTTAAAATTGGAATAATAAAGGCAAATTAAAGCATGAAAAGCGCTCTCTCTCTTTTTCTCTCTCACTCTCTCTCTCTCTCCATTCGCACAAACACTCAGCCAAAAGTAAAATGGATGGAGGAGAAGTTGCAACCGCCGCCATTGAAGTTCTAGTAAACAATTTGATCGGTGTTACCAAGGAAGAGATCTCACTATACCGAGATCTGGAGAAAAATGCCGATAAGCTAAGGAAGACTTTGGTGATGATCGGGAGTTTGTTGGACGACGCGGAGAAGAAGTTGATCGCAGAAGATTCTATCAAAGAATGGGTAAAGGAGCTTGAAGCAGTGGCGTTCGATGCTGATAATGCCTTGGATGAACTCAACTATCACCTTCTCTCTAAGAAAATGAAAAGAGAGAAGAAAAAGGTACCACCATCATGCTTCCCATCCTTTAATCACTGTCTTCGACGGCGTCAAATGGCTCTTAGGATCAAAGAAATCAAAATGAATTTCGAGTCTATCAACAACGAGGCGAGCAGGCTTGGCCTTGTACGGAGACTTGCGGATGCAGCTGTTGCTCTCAATGGTGCTGGCTCTGAGACAAATTCGTTCATCGTTGATCCTATTTTTGTTGGAAGAGAAGGTGATGTTTCGGAAATAGTAAAGATGCTGACAAGAAGCCCAACTGAAGAAGCATTATCAATCCTTCCAATTGTTGGGATGGGTGGGTTGGGGAAGACCACTTTGGCCAGGAATGTGTTTAATCATGAAGACATAAAGGCTCACTTTGGGGAACGTGTTTGGGTGCATGTTCCTAAAAGTTTTGAGCCGGTGCGTCTTCTGAAGGAAATTCTGATTACATTGAAATCGGAAAACGTTGAGGTTGAGAGCAGCGAGGTCCTTCTGAAGAACCTTCAAGAAGCTTTGAAAACTAAGACGTATCTACTTGTTCTTGATGATGTTTGGAATGAAGACCGGCAGAAGTGGGAGGATTTCATTAATTCCTGGTCAGGAATTACTTCTATGAAGGGAAATGGCATCATTGTTACGACGAGGCTTATGACAGTTGCTTCGATTGTGCACACACTTCCCATATATGAGCTGCGAGGCTTGTCAAAAGACAATTGTTGGTCCATAATCAAAGCAAAAGCTTTTGGAGATGGAGATGTTCCACCAGGATTTGAGAAAATTGGAAGAAATATTGCGGAAAGATGTCAGAAGTTGCCATTAGCTGCTAATGTAGTCGGGGGGCTGCTGCGTGATAAATCTGAGGACGAGTGGCTCTCCATCGAACAAAATTGGCTTTCAGATGTTGAAGGACATGGAGACAATATCACAAAGATATTGAAATTGAGCTATGATCATCTGTCTTCATCGTCACTCAAGAAGTGCTTTGCGTATTGCTCAATTTTCCCCAAAGGTGCTCGAATTGATAGGGAAGAACTGATTGAGCTTTGGATGGCAGAAGGATTCCTCCAACCTCATCACAGAAGTGATATGGAAACTTTGGGCAACAAATTTTTTGACATTCTTCTGCAGAATTCCTTGTTACAAATAGTGACGAGAGATGATTATGACTATATAACACATTGCAGCATGCATGATCGTGTGCATGATCTTGCATCCTCTGTTTTGGGCTGCAAATATTATGCAAACGAATCGAGTCCCGTCCCACAAGATAAGGCAAAATGTTTGCGTTCGTTATTCTTCAATGGTGAAATTTCTGACATCACACTCTCAGACTTCAAATCCCTTCATGTTCTGAATCTGAAGGAATGTGATGTGGAAGAGTTGCCAAGTTCAATCGAGAAGCTAATACATTTGAGATGTCTTAACATTTCAGATACAAGTATCAAATACTTGCCAAACTCGATTGGTGAACTCTATCACATGCAGACACTAAGAGGGGAGCCGAAGAAGCTGCCAAGCACATTAAAATCCTTACTTAATTTAAGGCATATTCACGTCCCTGATGATACAGAATTGCCTCCTCATCTGGGAATGCTAACTTCTCTCCAAACATTACCATACTTTAGAGTGCGCGACGAAGAGGGCCACCGGATTGTAGAGCTCGAGAGATTGAATAATCTCAAGGGGAATCTGAAGATTGAGAATCTTGAGAGAGTGTACGATGAAAAAGAGGCTAAGAAAGCATGTCTATTTCAAAAGCCGAATGTAGTAAGATTAATGTTAAGGTGGGATGAAAGCAGGGAAAGTGAAACAAACGACGAGAATGTGTTGGAAGGCCTGCAACCTCATCCAAATTTGAAGATGTTAGAGATTTTTGGATTCAAGGGCACAACATTTCCTTCATGGACTTTGAAGATGACAGTACAAGATGTGATGAGGCTAAATAATTTGATGGAGATACGACTTGAGAACTGCTCCGAATGTGATGAAATCCCAATGTTGGGGGACTTGCCGCGTCTTAAGTATTTGTATTTGTCTGGTTTGAGCAATGTGAAATCTGTAAGTCCTTCATTTTACGGCATTAATAACAGGTGCAGCTCCTCTGATAATAGAGTTAGTGTCCTGTTTCCAGCACTTAAACAGCTCATCTTGTCAGATATGCCAAGCTTGACAGAGTGGGTACAAGCCTCTGAAAATCAAGTGAAAGTATTTCCTTGCCTTGAATACTTGGAGATAAAGAATTGCAAAAGATTGAGGAGTGTTCCAAGTCAATTCTCATGTCTTAGAGAAATGGCTACTCATGAGATGGATAGGGGCTTACCTATGGCAAATGTTGTACGTGGGGTCAAATTAACAATCAAGATTGATGGATTGGACGAGCTGGAATGTCTTCCAGAGCGGTTATTCTCTAACAATCAAAACCTCTCGAAATTGTGCATAACAAAATGTACCGAGCTGAGACAGTTACCAGATGGTCTGCACGCCCTCAATTCGCTCGAGGTGTTGGAAATACAAGAGTGCTCAAATCTCATGTCAATACCATATTCAAGACACTCACAAGGCTTGGCATCACTTGTCAGGTTGTCGATTTGGGACTGCAAAGAGCTGATGCATTTTCCATGTGAAATGATGGAGTCGAATGTGTTGTCGCTCCAGGAGCTGCAGTTGGGATTTCTAATTAGCCTAGTGAATTTGCAAACAATCGTTGATTGTCTGCATAAAATGCCGCGTCTCAGAGAATTGGAAATTTCTTATGTTTCCGAATTCATCATCACTAGTTCTTTTACAGAGATATCCTTTTGCAGCTTGCAGAGACTAACCATCAGTCTTGGCGCTTGGCCGCCTGGTTCATGGGATTGTGTTTCTTTCAAGAAGGTTGTTGGTGCAATATTGAGAGTCGCATCCCAATCACTTCGTAGTTTAAGTCTATGTGGGATTGAAGATTGGGACTCTCTCCCGGATGAGCTTCAACATCTCACCGCTCTTACTTGGCTAACTCTGTTCGATTTTGGAATAGAAGCATTGCCTGAATGGTTTGGGAACCTCAAATCACTAAATGTATTGCATCTTAATGGTTGCAGAAAATTGAGGCGTCTGCCGTCTACGGAAGCAATGCAACGCCTCAACAAATTAGACGAATTATTCGTTTTTGATTGTCCGGCATTAAAAGAGAGATGCCTTCGACAGCAAACTGAGAGAGACGATGATTCGGAGTGGCCTAAGATTTCCCATCTCCTCTACGTCGCAATTGATGATAACCAAATTCGATACAATGGTTGGTAAGTATCATTTTTCTTTTTCTGATCCATCTTCAATGCCTGCATTATTGTTATACTCAAATCTTTCATTTCATGATAACTAATTAATGCTTCTACATATATCCGCCAATATGTATATATTTTTTAGCTGCTTCATAATTAAAAGTTAATGTTTTTAGCAACTTTTCAAAGCTTGCAAACATATCTTGAAAGTCATGAATTTAAAGATATAATATTTTGAAGGTCATGGACCATAAGATAATATTTCGAACTTCCTGTCATTATTGATTGTTTGACTCATAAATATTAAGTGGGTAATATATCTCGAAGCTCATATAAATATCCGTTAGCTTTAAAGAATGATTAAAAAATATATGTTTTTATCGAGTGAGTAAAAATATTTTCACTTATTCGACTTTTGCCCAAAGAATTTATCATGCATGATTGGTTGTGTTTTTCAATCCGATGGAAGGCATACTAATTTTTCTTTTATGTTTTAGGACTGAGGAACCATATCGATATCTCGATGATGCAGGACAATAAGGTAGCTGCAGTAAAGAGTCAACTTTGTTTACTGTAAGATGTCTTGACTTCTATATATATATGTGTGTGTGTGTAGTTACTCTCCATTGGATTGTGCTAGTTCTTAGATGAAATAATGTAATTTATTTGTGTTTACTTATCAGAGTTGCTACATCTACATTACACCCGAGCTTGTATGAGATTTTCTCTGCTGCTTTTTTTGTGTTTCATCCAAAAATTTAAATAATTTTATTTATTTTTGTCGGGTAAATGGATACAGAAACGTTCTTGATTTGAATTCATGGTTCACGATTCATTTATCATACGATATGTATCTTTGTTTATCATGTGAAGATGCTGAAAACACACACTCACACAAATGAGAATGCTGGTTCACTGTAAAGGCTCGAAATCAAGATTTGTTGAAGAAGAGTAAAATGGTGCGTTTTGAGTGATAGGAGTGACCTGGCAGGCCTGTGTTCTTTCATGTAACGACGGCCCAAACTGATAGAAATGCATGAACTTCGCCGCTCAGCCAAATGTTGAGGATCCGTATCTAGGGAGGAGACAAGTTGAAAATAATATAGTAAATAAGACAATTGCACTAAAAATATCAAATAATTAAGTGGATAAAAAATTATAGTGGTAAAATTAAGTATAATGTAAAATTATATAGTATTCATCATTTTAATTATATATATATACATACTTTCATATATATGAGTAAAGAAAAGTGGTCTGTGCACAATTAGGACTGCTTTCCATGGTCCAGACAACATATGTTTGGCTCTCCTTGTCTTCTATATGACCAATGTTATGATTCAATTATTGCTTTGGAGATTCTTGATTATTTGAAGTTTAGCTATATGAATTATACATGTTGGAAAATATGCAAATTAGCCCTTCAATACTAATACCTCGGGTTTAACTAAATACAAAATAATTATGATCCTTCTATGTTAAAATAAATAATTAAAATGAATTTTAAAAATATTTAATACATCTAAAAATTAACAAATAAATAAGAAAATGTTGAAATAAATCAATAGTTAACAAAATAAAATCTAAAAATTATATACTAATTTGAGAAAATATAGAATGTTTATTTAATGGATCAAAAAATATTTTAAAATAGGAATTATTTAAATAAAGTACTAAATAAACAAAAATACATACTAACACATAACATATCCCAAAGTTGCAACCACTTTTTTATTCTAACTAAGTAAATATTTTTTATGCTCTATTTTAATAATGTCTTGATTTATGTAAATATTTTCATAATTTAATTCGTTAATTTTTTGCATTATAAAATATATTCTGAATTTATTTAGTAATTTTGATATTATTTGTCTCGAATTTAGAAGTTTACGGGATTAGTTGACCAATTTCAAAAGTTTAAGAGCCTGAATTAAAAAATTAGGTTCTAATTTGAATATGAAGTTTTAATTAGAGGTCAATTTGCATTTTTTCTTAATTAACAGTTGGAAGAAATTACACAAATATCATTTTACCGCCAAAAATATCTTTTTATTTTTTAGAAAGTATAATAGCCAATCAAATTTTCTTTTTATTTACTTTTTTATTCCAATTTTTAAAGGTTTATAACTTTTTCATCTCAATTTCGTTTTTTATGAAATATATATTAAATTAATCATCTTTTTGTGATCTTCAATTTAATATACATATTACATATATAAAAATAAAATATTAATGTTTAAATATAAAATATTTTCATACATTAATTGTGGTATATTTTAATATTTAATATATTTTTATATTGTGAGATATTTTTTAAAAATATATTTTATATAATTATATATTTTATTTTTAAAATATATATTACTATTTTTTATAATAACTTATTATATTATCATATTATAAATCATGCAACGCACGGGAGAAACACTAATTTGGGATAACATAGAAGATATTACAAATCATTTTTAAAGAGTGTATTTTATAATTGGCAAATTTTACAAATATAATACAATGTCTTGCTAATTAATAATGCTAGCAAATTTTTTTTAAAAAAAATTTAAATATTATTATTAATTTTTTCGTCCTACTATAATTTGAATCTATAAAACTACACAATTTAATCTCAATCTTTCATAGATATACAATTATCCCGTTTAACAAAAAATAAGATTTAACTTAATTAAATATTAAAAATATGAAATTAACAAACAAATATTATTTTTAAATTTTGAGAAATATAACAAGATAATAAAATATAAAATGAATAGAAAAATAATGCAATAAGCTTGAATCTTCTTTGTATAAGCATAACTAAAAAGTAAGTCCTACAATGTTGATATTGAATAAAATTTATATTTTGCGCAAAAATTATATATAAATCTAAAAAATTGATAGATATCTTCATTCACTAAAATAAAATTTTGAAAATTAATACATAATAAATTAAAATATTATTAAAAATTATTTCATATTTTTCTATTACTTTAATTGATTTGAAAAAAAAATATTTGTCTTGTTTTATTTTTTATTTTTAGTTATTTGTTAATTTATTTTTTGTCTCATGAAATATTTTTCAAGATTTTCAGTGTTTTCTATAATTTTCATGCAACGTATAATTTTTAGTTAATATCATTATTTTGAGAATAATTATTAAATCATGGTTATCAGAACAATTATCAAATATTTTTTGACAAGTTTTCTATTCATTAAATATGTTATCTGCTTGTTTATGTTTCTCAAAAAATTGACATATTATTTTAATTTTCTATTATTTTTTGTATTTTAATTATAAATTTTAAATAATTTAAACATAAATTTTATATAAACAGGATTAATTTACAAAATTGTGAAGGTTAGTATTAAATTGTATATGTTTGTGGGATCAAATTATTGCGCGGACTAAAAATTGAATGGAACAATGGACAAATGATATAGTTAATTTTGTTTATAGATTGTGAATTAATTAACAATTATTGAAACATTGTTTTAAAATCGCTGAAATCATAAAACATTTAAATATATTTATTAATTATAAATAATCCTTTAATAAAATTTGTGTTGGTGAAATTTATTTGCAGTGTGTGGATAAAACAGCAGCCAAAGGCTACACTTTAATTCCAATATTTTACAATTCTAACACAACGTATAAATAATAATTTATTAAATTTTTTAATTGTATCTTTTGTTAGTATTTTCGTCGAATTTGTCCTACATGATCTACATAATTCCACGTGTACTCTATACTGTCATAGGTATCTTTACAGTATACACAATTTAATCACAACCTTGTACATTTCACAATTATATCCCATTTATTCAAGATGTTACTTTAAATTAATTCAACTCATAATTAAATTTGAAAACTTTATGAAATAAAATATGAAAAATATTCAAATAAAAAATTACAATCACAATAAAATATTTAATGTTTAAATATGAAACTACAATAAATTCTCAAAAAATAGAATATTTGAGTTAAGAATAAACTATTTAACAAAATTTGAAACAAGACAAAGATAAGAACTATTCAAATCAAAAGTAGATCAAAATTGTCTTATAATTCTTTTTATGTAGATTTTATTTTTATTTTCTCATGTTTTATTTCACAATATAAGATTATTTTTAAAATCTAAAAATGAAATAAAATGTAGGGAATATTCAAATAGAAGTAGATCAAAATATTACGGGATTACTTTAAAATTTTATAAATAGTAAAACTGAATTTTGTCAAAAACTTATTTAAATAATTTTCAAAATTATTTAACGTATTTTTCAAAATTTTTGAAATTTTGGTTATTTGATTTTTATTAAATGACTATCTTGATTATGATTGTAAATATACTTTTCTATATTTTTTATATTTTATTTCACAAAATATTTAATGTATAAAATCACTTTCAGATAATTTTACCATCATTTTCATACTATTTAAAAATTTTATATAATTTGAAGGCAATTTTTAATGAAGAAGATAAAATTGTAAAAAAGTGAAAGACTAAGATTAAATTCTATGTGTTTATAAAAGCACGGGGGTTTCTATCCCCACCACAATTTTTACTCTCCACACCACAACACATTTTTGGACAAAAATAGACATTTGTAAAATGACGAATATGTCCTTAAAAAAAACTAATTTTTGGCTGAACCCATTTTCTTCCCTTCCCATTTTCTCTTCCCTTTCAAACCCTAAAATTTTCAATCCGAAACTTTGATTTCTTCAGCATCTTTTTTCCTTATATCCATGGATAATCAACATTTATATGTAAATTCGGTAAGTTTTTCAAATGTTTTATTGTAAGTTTAGGGTATTATATATTAAAATTCTGTCAACAGAAATCGGAGACTGCATACCAGAATTTCGGAAGCGTTCGGCCTGCATCAGCCGAACATAAGCAGAAACGTTCGGCCGATAGCAACCGAACACTTCACACAGAGTTCGGCGGCCCATAATCGAACGTTCGCTTCGCAGGCTGTTCGGCCAAGGCACGCCGAATGCCTCGCAGGCTGTTCGGTAGACCAGCGCCGAACTTCTTTTGCTATGTTCGGCCTGTGCTCGCCGAACGCCCTGCAGGCTGTTCGATGAACCAGCGCCGAACGTGTCGCGGTTATGAACGGAAAAAGAAACAGCAAGAGATTACCTGGACTTGACATATTTTTGCGTTCTGCATCCATGATCTTCGCGTGATGAGGGGTGGAGAGAAGGGGAAGGGAGGGAGAATCGGCGCGCAGGGTTTGGGGGGGGAGAGAGTTCGGCAGAAGGGGGGTGATTTTTTAATTTTTTAATTTTTTTAAGGGTATAATAGGTATTTTGGGGGTGGGGTTAGTAAATTTAAAATTTTAAATGTATTTTTGTATGGTGTAAATAGTGAATGTGGTGTGAAAAGAAAAAATTGGGGTGTATATAGAAACTCCCTAAAAGTATTTATGACGATGTGGAGTTATGTCTAACCATGTTTAGACAATTTGGACGGAATTATTAACGGAGGATACAATTGTAATTTTCTTAATATAACGTGATTTAATTAGTTATTATTTAAATATTGTGCTATAATTGTAGTTAGTTATAATACTATATTATTTTTAATTGTTTAGTGATTATTTAAAATGCTTTATTTGGACTATAGTTGGCAAAAAAGAATGATTTACGCTCTCTGGATAGTGGCTTGAACTTTACAATGAAAGGACATGTAATTAATGTTTTGTGGATTAAATTTAGAGAAAATAAACAAATTAGTCTTTTAATTAGTTATTTAAGTTTAAATTAAATCATATTTTTTTTGCACAAAAAAGTATTTAATTTTTAAAATTGGTTATATAAGCCCATTAACTTCACGGTACCAAACAAACAGGATTTTTTGAAAAATTAAAATAACTAAATAAATCTAAAAAATATTTAATCAATTAAAAATATATTTATATAAATTAATGAATTAAAACTTATTTGACAATTAAAAAGATTTAAAAATTATTTAATAGATCTAGATCTTAAATTGTTTAAATAGAATCAAAATTGAAATATCTAACAAACATAACAAATTGCAAATGTCAGCCACTTTTTTTTTATTTGAATTATTAAATATTTTTTATGTTTTAATTTCTGAAATTATTAATTTATTTAAATATATTTATATTTTAATTTGTTGATTTTTATTTTTAAAATTTTATTTAGTTATTTTAATATTTATGATGGTTCTAATTATCTTATATTTAGAAGTTTATAGGCTTATTTGGCATAATTTAAAAGTTCGAAGGCTTAATTGAATAAAAAATAACTCATATATAATTTGAGGCCACAGTATTAGTTAATGACTAATTTGCAAATTATCCATAAAATTAATGATCATTCCTCATACCAGTGTCGGCATGTCAATAATTATTAAAATCAAGGATTAATTACATAAAAAATCATGACATTTGATAAAATTTACCTTTTAATCACGATCTTTTAATATATTTCAATTTCAAGCACCACCTCTACATTTTTTACAATTCAAAGAAGATGACAATTTTTTATATTTAACTTTAATAATAATAATAATTATTAATAAATATGCTTTTATAATTTTAATTTAATGTTTGATAATGTGCTCATAAATAAATTAATATTTCATATTTCTAAATTAATTATAATTAAATTTAGTTTGATGTTTTTTAATTTAACCATGATCTTAGCTTCAAATGTTCAGGTAGACGAACCAGATAATTAATTATGTATGAATTCATAAATATTATGTATAAGTAAAGAAAAAACATGTACTATGTTTTTACTATCTTTTCATATATAATATGATAAAACATCATTTCTTACATGTTTTTACCATCTTTTTACATGTAATATACATAATATATAAAACATAATTCTTATATATAATTTCTTAGAAAATATTTCAAATATAATAATAACAATAATAATAATAATAATAATAATAATAATAATTTAAGCTTAATATATAAAAAACATTTTAGCATAAAATTGTTCATTTGCTTTGAATTGCAAAAAAAAAAAAAAATATGATACTTGAAATAGTAAAAATTAGAAGATCTTGATTAGAATGCAAATTTCATCCAATGTCATGATTTTTTCTCAATGCAATTAACGTAAAATTAATTGGATTTCTATAATTTTAATCAATAATAATAGATTTAAAAAAAAAAAAGAAAAACTAATTGCTGGCGTCATTAAATATCAAGAAAAGCCGCCCCTGCCCCACCGCTCACCAAAATTAGTGTAATGGTCTACAGTATATATATATATATATATATATGGAAAGAGGAGTGTGTGATGTTCTTAAACGCTGGTTTTCTCTCTCTGCCTTCTCACATCAAAGCCGCCTTTTCCTTCTATCCAGTTTTCAAATTCCGAGTGATCAAATTGACGAGGTAATTTCCAGAAACCTTAACAAGGGATACTCTGAAACATTCCATTTTGACTTGTTTGGTGAAGTACAAATTGTAGCAATGGGTCATAGTTCGAAGAAGAAGAAGAAGCGGGGAGGGCGGCGGACGCAGGCTAAGGACCATCATTCAATTGCCGATGATAACTCTGAAATTGTAACCGAGGAAATCACTGCTTTGTAAGTCTTTATATATATATATATGCACATTGTACATGATTCTATGTATATATCCCTGCTATTTGCTAACTCAAGGTACATTTTGTGAAGTGGCATAAGTTGTATATGACAAAATCGGTACTCCAAAATATCTAAGAAAAAAATAATTTCTCAATAACTTAAGTGTTCAGGAGAAGACACTGCTAGCAAGACGGTTCTTGTGTTGATGTACATTTCCCACATAATCTAGTAGTTCCTTTATATAGAATAATATACTTGTGGGATGAGCCATCACCAGTTCATGTGGTCTATGGAACATAGTTGTATTAACAACTAAGGTCTACGATGTTGTTTTATTTTTAAATATGAACTACCCAATATATATGTGGTACTTACAACATTAGTATGTAGAATCTTAGCATGCCAAGCCCCTGCTTTCAACATTTTACTATATTCATGCATTTTGAAACACTAGTAATCCACATTGACATAATGATACTATTTCCAAACTCTACAACTTGAGTCTGTATGATAAATAAATGTGAATGGTGGTATCCTACAGATGCTTAAGGTAGTTTATGTACCACCATGAGGATGAACCAACTCAGGTCTTTCTTCTGTTTGAGGTCTCTGTCTGGAACGAATATTTCTTTCCACTTGTATAATTTTCTGCATTCCGCTGCCAACAACATGAGTATAGGACCAAGGCAGATTTCACTTATGACTTAGATAAGGTTTTTAGGATTGCGTGGTAGGTTCCAAACCACAAAGATGCAAAATAGTTTATGTATTTGATATCTCTAGATTAGAGCATTGTACTTTACATAGCACCATTATCTCCTTAGGGATTTTTCATCCCTTTGTACTTTTCATAATTTCATTTAATAAAATTTCTGTTTCAAATAAAGAGAAGAAAAGGATTTCACTTATTATATTATGTTGACTGTGCTGAAGCTTCAGAAACTTTTAAGTCAAATTCATCAATAATTTTTTATTTTTTTTAAATTTTTTTTTAATTTTTTTTTATCTGTATCCCTCAAATTCTCTGATATTAAATTAGCTTCTTGTATTTATAACTTGGGATAAAAAAAATTAGATGTACTTTCCAGTACAATGCTGAAATAATTGATAATTACTAAATGGTACTTTATATTGTTGTCAAAATAGTTGTGTTGCTGATATTGTTCTTATGTTGTTATGAGTTTGTTGAACAACTTCTTCTCTTTTGATGGTTCTTGGTTGATCACAAGAAACAAATTTAAAAAAAAGAAGACTTGAATTGAGCAGATCACGGAATTTGTTTGGTTCGGATCCGCCCGTAATAGTCTGTTTCTTGGAAAGTTTGGATTATTCTTCTGGAGTGGTAATGATGTATCCATCTTATATAGACAATGACAAGTTTGTTTCCAGATGCATTTTCTCCTGTCTTGTTTGATCGGTTAGAATATAGATCCTTATGGTTCACAACTTCACACTCAGAATTTAACCATGCTGTAACCTGTCGTCAAACCTGATTTTCACAAACCTAGTTTTCAGTAAATTTGATTTGCAATAGGTTCAAGCTAAAAGAAGTTCCTTGAAACATCTCTGTGGGTGATGGTTTTCAACATTAAATAGTTTTGGTTCTACTTCCTGTGGGCATGTACTATGTAGGTAGCAGAGATGTTTGTTTGGGTATTGTTTAACATTTTGCAAGAGTGGTGCATTCAGATTCTTTAAGTCATTCTGCGATGATTAAAAAACTTCTACTTGTGGTCTCCTGGCATATAATTAAGTTCATTGTTCCTTCTAGGTGTGCTATATTTCAAGATGATTGCAAAGTTGTTTCTGAATCACCTCCTCTTGTCAACATTAAGCTCAGGTTCTAAATATATAATGAGCCATTTAACTTAATCTGAAGCTTTGCTTTTCCTTGGTGCTGAGTATTTATTGGATGAAAAAAATAGGCCATACTCAAAGGATACAGGATGTGAGGATTCTGATGTTTCTGCCCTGCTGTCAGTGAGGTTTGGGTGCCAGTCACATTATTTATTATATGTTGCTTATATAAAATTATGTCCTAAGTGCATGTTCTTGCTGCAGGTGTTTAAAAGGTTATCCATACAAGTGCCCAAAGCTGCAAATAGTACCAGAGAAAGGCTTAACAAAAACTGATGCTGATAACCTCTTATGTCTACTTTATGATCAGGTAGGAGTTTACTGATAGCCATACATTCAGGAAGAATCAACGTGTGACAATAGTAAGTGCTCTTACTGTCACATGGTAACTACAATAACCTTTGTTGCATAACATTGTATATTGGAAAGGTTTAAGGGTAGTAAATAGTAATTCACAACATATATGATGCTTTTGTAAATGCTAGTCCTGACTGGAAAATTCTGACGCTTGGTTCTTTTCGTATTTTAATACAAGCTCTATACTGTATTCACATTCTAAGCCATTTATCATTACAGTGAAGCTCCATAGCTATTGCAAATTCCATGTTAGTTGATTCTCACTAAGAAATGGACAAACTTTATGCAAAATTTACCTGTATTGCACTCAACCTTTCTTGGATGAAAAAATGATATTTTATTGATTAAATTTAAATAAGTACAGAGGGATGAGGAATCCCCCAAAGCCAATTATACACTCTAAAGAACAGTACTCCAATTTCTAGCATTATATGATAAGGGAAAAGTTTTTGAAGTATTTATGAAATGAATCCCACCAAAAGACCCTAAACGTAACCCTATCCCAAACCTCATCTAGCTAGTCAAAATGTCTTTTATATACTTAAATTTTTATTTTACAAGATAGAAACAATGATATATAAAAATAAAGAATTGTAACTTTTTATTACCTAACAACAATCCACAAAAAAAAATAAAAAAATAACAATAATAAGATAAGCTCAATATAACTAAATGACTGGCATTTTGCAAGGGACAAAAAAGAAGAGCACTGTTGTCTTCTTTGCTTCTGTAAATCTATAAAACTGGGAGAAATAGTAGAACGAAGATCCTTGCTAGTAGTTAATTTATTGTTTTCAAAGTATTAACTCAAATTATAAATTATTTTGGCAAACTATTTTCTTAAATTCGACATATGACATGCCTTTTTCACATTGTCATCTTCTACATGGATCATCTTGGACAAAAAGAGCTTTAAGTGTAAAAAGTACATGCTGTTGACTGGCTGCCTTGTTACATTTTTTTTTAATGATAAATTGTTATGTTAGTACACATAAGAGCTATTCCTTGATGTTGTACTATTTTATGAGATATTGATGTCGATACAGGAATGATGAGTCAACTTTCTCATTTTCATGCTTTTCTAATGGTTACATCTTTATGTGAGCTACGGCCAAGATCCATTCTTGTATGTCATACTATTGTGTGAGCTTTTGACTTGAATACACGGAATAGTGGTGTTGAAAAATGTGGTGGAGTCTATGAGTTTTTGGTTGTGGGAAGACTACGATTGGTGCATGAACCTAATTTTGAATCATCACTGAGAATCTTTTTGGTAATTTATGTGAGCTCGGTTTCGTTTGGAAGATTAGGATTTCACAATGGAATGATATGATTTCGATACAAACATGTAACTGCTTAGAATTTTAGTTCATGCAATCTAGAGTATGTCATAATTGCAGATGTATTTTAATTATAAGTATTTTCTATTCCACCATTCATATGATGTCCTTATCTGAAGATTACATTCAGCTTATTAATTATTGCTTGGAAATTGACTGATTGAAGGAATCCTGTGAGTATTTTGATTAAGAGCTAGTTAATATATCTTGGGTATGTTTTGTCAGTTAATCTACTCAGTTCCTTCCCTTGTAGCCATGTTTCTGTAATATCCATTTTCTGTTATAATCTGATTTATCATTTTGAATAATTAACTTCTTGTGGTCAACTATTGCAGGCTAATTCCAATGCTCGAGAAGGACGTGTAATGATCTACAATTTAGTGGAAGCTGCCCAGGAATTCTTGTCTGAAATCATTCCTCAAGGACATCCACATGGATCTGTAAGCATCTCTATTTTAGTTGTATTTGCAAGTTTTTTTCCGCTCTAGTTGATTGAAGGAATCGTTGCTTTATGATGCTTCAATGTTGAAACAAGAGCTATATGATAGATGACTTTCCACTAATTTTGTGAAATAGAAGTTTATGCTTATTTACTAATGAAAAGTGACCCATGTTGGATAAAGTATAAGATTCCATGATTTACATGTAAATTACGAAGCTTGCAAAACTGACCATTAATTCTGTGTAAAGGATCTCTCTATTTATATATATGTGATGTCAAAACTATGTAATTTATCCTACTATTTGCTATTGTATAACTTTTCATAGCAAGTTTATTGATATCTGCACCATTTTCTAACTTTTGATTCGACCAAAGATTTTTAAAGTCATTGTTCAATATCTTAGTGGTATCATTGAGATTCTGCAACACAAATTTCTAATTGACAAGTCAAGTACTATTCCATCATAGAAGAGTCAAGGGACCACTCATTATTTTTAATTTGTTTATGTTTTAGGTTGTGAGCCATGATACTGATAAGAGTCACCAGCTCTTGGAGAAGGATGCTACTGTCACAGGTGGCAAGATTAGTTCTATTAGAGGACCTTTTGTGTTTAGTCATGTGGATCTTTTCAGTGGTTCTGGGGAGTTATGGAAGTGGAACTTGGGAATGGAAGAGAGCACCAAGGTATTAGCTTCTCAGACATTTGACAGTTTGAAACTTGCAAATTCTAATTTGAACAAGCAATTGGATAAGCATATGAAGCCTCTGGCAGTGGAAGGTAATAAGCCAGAGTATGTACGTAATCAGTCATTAAAGTTAGGTACACTTGAAGAAGAAGAGAGTGAAGATGAGACAAAAAGTACCAATTTGAGTTCTGCTGAATCAGCTGGAAATGGAACCATTGGCTACATAAAGGTGGCATTCATTTTCTTACTTTTTTCCTGAGTTACTATCACAACTAAGTTGCTATTAATAATGTATTGAGTTCTTTATTTGAACTTGACCTCATGAGTCACAAAAAAGAGACTAGTGTTCACTGATCAAAGGCCTGTTGGTCTTGCTTTTTTGTTTCCTCCCTTTTTGCTGGTTGTGGGTGTCAATTTGTGTATTATTATTATTATTATTATTATTTATTTTTAATTTTTTCTGATTTTCATCCTTTTGTCGTGTTCTTTTTGTTGTATGTTTGGGGGGGGGGTGTTGGTATCTGAAGTGGGGAAGGTGTTTGGCTTCTTTAGGTGTTCCAAATTCATGTAGAACTCTCTTTTCCTTGGACTTGGGGAATTGGGTTAGCAAAAGAGGGCAGATCTTGTGGAGGATTATTATTCAAACTCTTTGTTTGTTTGTGTGGTTAGAATGAAATTAGAGAAATATTTGAAGACATTGATGAATCTATAGACGGTATGGGAGAGATTGAACATTATAGTAGCTTTATGGATTTACAGAATGGGAGATTCAAGGATTTTTGTGAACAACATTAGTACAAAATTGTAATATCCTACTTTAGTTTAGACCCTTGATTGTACCACTTGTTGTGCAGACATCTTGTCCCCTATGTGTACTTTAATCTATTAATAAAACATCTGTTTCTTATAATAAAATAATATATATATGTATATACCATACTGCCGTTAAATGTGATTTTCTGAAATTCCTTTGGATAGTGGTGTTGGTCGTGCCTGCAGCTTCCAGAGCATTACATAATACTCCAGTGAGTACCAGATTAATAAGTGATTATGTCTTCAGGAAATAGTTAGATGCAAGAAAGTACCTCGTATCACATTTGGATGTAATCACTTCAAAATATTAATATAAGTTGTTGTGTTTTTTTTTTTTTTTTTTTTTAAATAAGAAAAAGAAATTTTATTATTTGTATGAAATAACTGATACAAGGGATGAGAGATCCCTTGCAAAATTGACTGAGAAAGCTACAGAACATAACTTCAATCTCGAAGTCAATCAGACACATAAAAAGCTTTGAAATACCTATGTTTGACACCCTTGAAGCTACCCTAAATTTAATGCTGCCCCAAAGTATTTATACAAGATCTACTTGAGTGATAATTGAATATCATGAGTGGAGTGTACAGATTTATGTTATCTCAGTTAATGCTGTGTCGTGAAGTTGATCCTCATGGAGATGGCATGCATCACATCCAATTTTCTTAATAGCCAGGGAAATACTGGTTATGCCCTTGATATTGCATCTTGCAGTACATGTGATCATTATTCGTGAGTGAAATCATGTGGTCCAATGCGTTAGGATCCGTCGACACCTTCTGGCTGCCTTCCTAAATGCTAGATTGAGGATCGCAATGTTACCCCGTCTAGTTATGGTGTGCCATTAAGCTGGAAAGAGTTGAGCTTTTTCATGATGCAAGGTGCTGACGTGTCATTGTCCCTTTGCACAATGAATTGTGATATAAGGATCTAAATAAGTTAACAGCCTATAGCTATGTTAAACCAAGTCACCTTTTGTAACTTGCTCTTTTTTTTTTTTTTTCTCTTCCTCGCTGATGCCACATATAATTCTCTAAGTCTGCTGCACAATACATAATACTTGAAAGAACACAAAAGTTGACACATAGATTATTATTTCTCTAAGTCTACTTAAAAAACTTTCATTATTATTTCCCCTCCCTCTCTTTGTTATTGTTTGGATTGGTTTAGTTGCTTTTGTATTCTTTTCTCAAGTGGAAGTCTCTTGCTTTTACAGGATATCTTTATGGAAGGAACTCTAACAGAAACTGATGATGGTGGTTTAAATAGTGATTCTGAGTCGTCATCGTCGGAGTCTGCGTCTGAAGTTCAACCTACTCAGACTACAGAGAGGGACTTACTCCTGGTGATTTTCTTACCTTGACTGTT